>CM024766.1:48049518-48192397 GCA_014218235.1 Colocasia esculenta
TTTGTCCAACGTTGTATGACCAATGTTGTCAGAAACCTGCATACATTAAATGCTAAACAATAGACAGCTAAGCTGTCTCTTGTTGTCAGTCAACGTTAGATTGATTTTATACAGAAGTAGAAATTTCATTCTGTTCTTGCAAAAAGATATTTGCAGAATAAGCACAAGAATAGAAGATATCGTCTGCATGAATACAGAGATACGTTCAGAGTAATAAATGTACAGACGTTAGAAAGATGTGCGAGAAAGCTTTGACTTTTCAACACAGTCAAAGGCGAGTCAAATATCAAGTCGTTATATTTGTCTTAAGTGAATCGTTATGATTCTATAAGCAATCGTTATCAACAAGTCGTTATAATAAAATCGTTATAAAGTCATAAACAAATCGATGTACAAATTGTTATGACGTTATAAGCAAATCAATGTACAAATCGTTGTGATGTTATAAGCAATTGATGTACAAATCGTTATGACGTTTAAGCAGATCGATGTACAAATCGTTATGACGTTATAAGCAAATCGATGTACAAATTGTTGTGATGTTATAAGCAAATCGATGTACAAATCATTGTGATGTTATAAGTAAATCGATGTACAAATCGTTATGACGTTATAAGCACATCGATGTACAAATCGTTATGACGTTATAAGCAAATCGATGTACAATCATTGTGATGTTATAAGCAAATCGATGTACAAATCGTTATGATTACTTATCGAATCGTTGTGAGGGCAAATCGTTGCGATCACTTATCGAATCGTTGTGAGGGCAAATCGTTGCGATCACTTATCGAATCGTTGTAAGGGCAAATCGTTGCGATCACTTATCGAATCGTTGTGAGGGCAAATCGTTGCGATCACTTATCGAATCGTTGTGAGGGAAAATCGTTGCGATCACTTATCGAATATGAAATCTTTATGAATGTAAGGAAATCGTTATATCTCATAGAAATTGTTATGAACTTAGACAGATATAATGCTTCAAACTTACATTGTTGCAGAGTGATGAATACTTACATCATGGTTGATTTGCTTGTTTACCCTTGGTTTATTTCCTATGCTTAAAATCTCATAATAAATTGTTAGATTAAACATTTATCATTGTTTTATTAATCACCAAAATAGATATGCAATTAATTTAAATTACATGGGGATAAACTGATCATCAATCTCCCCCTTTTTGATGATGACAAAACTTAACAATTAACAAAGATGATTTGAAATAGGTCTAAGCATTCTTGCGAAAAGAATATAAGGGAAATATTTCAAAAATGCTATATTTCTCCCCCTTTTTGTCATGTAAGCAAAAAGATACAAGAGCTTGAGACAAAGAAAGAGAGAAAAGAGCGAAGAAAGAGAGAAACACAGAGATTTGTGGAGCATTGGAGGGTTCAGAGAGATAGAAGGCAAGAGACAAGAGAGATGCAAAGCACCTAATGATAGGTAGCACTTGGCGTTCCTGCTCTTCAAAATAGGCTTGAAAGGCTCCAAGCTTAATACAATAGGAGGGTCCCATGGTGGGAGTCATCCTCTTGATGCGAAGCTGTCTCTGATCTGATATGAAATCCCAGTATTTGTCATTGCCAAGAGTTACCTTGTAGGAGATGAAGCAACCAAAACTGGCAAGCTGAAGAAACTGAGTGATTTTAAAGGGATAGAAGATCTGATGCTGCCGAAATTCCTTCTTTAATTATAGAAAGATCCTGTACCGTTCTTCCCATTTCAGGAAGGAGTCCCGGAAAAGGTGAAGAGAATTTGCATCCTGAAATTCAGCGGGAGACAAAAGAGGTTGATGGGAGTGAGCTGAGAAGTATTCAACTCTTGAAGTTGTTGAGCGGACAAAGTGTAGAGCTTTTCCCAATCAGCAGGTGACAGACACTCACATTCATATAGAATAGGGGCAAGAACATCTGCCTTGAGGTACCCTTGAAGATACTGCTTGAAGACAAATCTATGAAAAACGAGGTTACGACCTTCTTGCACAGAGAGCCTAGCCATAACCTGAGCAGCTCTCTCAAACATGAGAGTTCCCATAGATGAATCCATGATCAGGGAGTGAAGTGGAGGAAGGAACACCACATCAGGAATGACCAAAGTGGCAAAGTCAACTCGGAGAGGTTTGGTGTGAGCAACCCTGGAACTTAGATCATGGATGGCTTGCCTGAACTGGCCCAACTGCACCTCGGGAATGTTATGAAGATAGCAGTAATTGCAGTACATTTTGTATTTTCGGATGAACTTGATTTCCTTCTGAATCAAGGGTCCGAAAAGATTTTTATGATGAATCTGAAACCATTCAGAGAGAGGGAGAGGAGCTTCTCTGGGTGGATATCTGGCGGCTTGAGTACGACGAAACTGATTGTACAGATCTCTGTTGCTCCGAGCCCATTGTTCTTCAGTTCTGGCTTCAGTCATGGAAAAAAATTTTGACTGTTGAGCCTTGGAACGAAAAGCATAAGTGAAAATGGTATTGAGATGGGCCGAAAGATTTTGGAAAGGAAGGTCAAAGAGGTGAGCAAACACTACCTTTTGAAGAAATTCCTCATAGATAGGTTGTTGCTTATTGGAAATGGAAAGAGAGAACCAAAGGGGAGGATAACAAGGTTCAAAAGAGACAGGATGGGTGGAAGTGAGTCTCATCTTCTTAAGAATAGGACTGGAAGAGCCTGTCCTATGAGAGTGGGTCCCAACAGCCAGGACTGAACGAAGTATTGCTACTTCAAATTCATCCTTGATGTCCTGGATTTCTGTGTGAGCTAATTGGGCACCCTCAGGAATAATAATAATGAAAGAAGGGGGTGTTTGTGGATGGAAGAGGGAAGCAAGGGTGATGGAAGGGAGATCAGAAGGCCCTGAAGAAGAAGGACCACTAGAAGAGGCTCCTACTGAAGAAGATGCAGGAGGAACCTCAACAGAAGATAAGGGTGGAGGAATGATGGTGGAGGAAGTAGGAGATGAAGGAGGTTGGGAAGTGAAAGGTGTAGGTGAGGAAATGGTTTTGGAGCGGGGTCGTTTGAAGGTGAGAGGAGCTAGAGGAGCAGTGGATGAGGTGGGTGGAGAAAGAGGTGCTGGAGTGGGAAGGGTAGGAAGGACAGAGGCTCTGGAGCTACAGAATGATCTTCTTCTCTTGCAGCCACATATTCCACTAGAGGTGAAGCAACCTCTACTGGCCCTGCTGGCCCAGATTCCTCAGCAGCAACTACTTGTTCAGTGTGCTCATCCTTAACAGGAATTGGCCCTGGTGGCCCTGCATGTTTTTCAGACAAAGGCCCTGATGGCCGCTCTTCCTCTTGCTGCTGCTCTGCAATGATAGGCCCTGATGGCCTATTAGACTCTTCACTTGGCTTTGATGGCCCTGCACTACCAAAAGGAGGGGCATGAGATGGTAAGTTCTCCTTCAAAAATATTGACAAATCTACAAGCATATTCTTCAGACTGTCATAATCTTTTCGAATGCTTTCAAGTTCAGATGACAGTGCCCCTAATGAACGGGCAGATGACCTTTGACTAATAAAAATGGAGGCCACATCTGACCTCATGGAACACAAAATTTTGCCTTGCTCATCCAGGCGCTCAACAATAGGTTTCAAATTGATTTTCAACTTCTTTTTCTCAGATCTCCTGTGTGGCTTACTGGTGAGGAGAGGAACTTCTTTAGCCACATTTTTTCTTTGTCTTCTCTTTCCCTAACCACGGGCTCTTCATGATCAACATTTTCAATTTCTTCTTCTGAGGCACTTTCCATAATGCCTTCTCTAAACAGATCATCAATGGGGGCATTGGCATTTTGCTCCCTCTGAACTGCTGCTGCCTCTTTCTCAATTGATTGCTCCCCCTGAACTGGAACATCTTCCACAGGCACATCTTCAGTCTCTATTCTTTGCTCCCCCTGAATGGGAGCTTCTTCCAAAACAATCGAATCAATGTGGCCTGATGCCACGGCTTCTGCAATTTGAACTTCACTAACTACTGGATCCCTCAAAGAGCTTTGGATGGATTCCAGTACATCTCTGAGTACTGAGCCTACTCGGGAAGAGGGAAGAGGAATTTCTGAACTATGCCCAACGGGCTCAATATCCTCTGGAGGGATATCCTCAATCCTGCTGCTAGATTCAGCTGCTGGTGATGCTACTGCTGCTTCCACATATGGTGCTGCTGCTCTTTCTGCTAGAGCTACTAGATCTGCTGCTGGTGGTTCTGCTGCTGCTACTTCTGCTTCTTGGACCTCTTGGGCTTCACCAATGATGCCATCACCCTCAGCCACAGAAGTCTTCGTCCAAACTCCATTGACAACCGAAAAACCACTTTTTCTCAAATTTCTGGACCGAATAGCTTGGCCCATCTTCTCAGACACATCTCCCACCACACTGATGCCATAGTGTTGAAATATCTTGGTGAGAAAGTGAGCATAAGGTAGAGAAACGTTCAGCTTACTCTTTGTATCCCATACTTGCGCGCTTGCAAGCTTCATCCTTTCAATCATGATCTCTGCAGTGTTGATTTCTTGGTTCTGGACAGCCCAGAACATCAGGTCAGAATCTGCCTTTGTGCAAGTGGAGAAGGTGGCACTCCTTGGGACTACTATTTGACACACAATGAAATGCAATAAGTGATTGAACGCATTCATCTGGTTGATGTCTAGCTTTCCATCCTTCAATCTGTATTCTGGACCAACAATCCCTAGACCTTTCGCCTGGATATCCACAATATGAACTCCACTGTGTCTGGAGGTAGTCACATCGAAGAGAGATGCTAATAGGACTTGTGTGACCCTAATCTGAGTTCCCTTGACCATGGAAGTCAGGGTTCCGTCTTCCTCTGTCTTCAGACAAACATAGAAGGCTTTCTTAAGGTCTGGATAACTTACTTCTGATAGGGTGGCTATCTTTGTCCACTTCAATCTGCCCATAGCTACGACGATACTGTCCATTCCATTCTTCTGCAGGTTTGCCACATCTACTGCTTTGTGGCCGCATAGCTTGGTCTTTACTGAAGCAAATCTTTCCTGCTACTCGGCGGTAAGAAATGCAGCTCCATAGCCCCCGACGCTGCCGGAGACACTAGAAGAGGCCATGGTTTTGGATGGGAAGAGTTTCTGGATGATCGAAATGGAGAAAGGAGTAGAACCCCTCAAGAAATTTCTCGCGGGAAAGAGGTGGAAGCTTGAAATTTCAGAGAGTCGATGCCGGAGTCGATAGGGTATCGCCTCAGGCAGAAGGAAGAAGACGATGAAGAGATGTGAATTATTGCCGCACAGATTTTGGGATATAAAGGAGAATTAAAAGAATGACTTTTAGAATTTAGAGACGCCATAATGGCAGAAAACGACAAAACTGACTAGTTCGATAAGAATAAACTCTTATAAAACATCGAACCGTCATGAGAAAATTAAAAGAATTAGCAATAATTGGAATTATGCTTAAATTTTTGGGAGGAAAAATAGTTTAAATTCCGAAAAATAATATTTCAGTTTTAACCAGATAAATCTTTCACAATTTGCACATGCCTAATTCCCTTCTAAGAGATATAAACCTCTCTTCAGGTAAGGCCTTTGTGAAGATATCTGCTAACTGATTGTTTGTATCAATAAATGAAATATCTATATTACCATTAGCTACATGATCACGAATGAAATGATATCTAACCTCAATGTGTTTAGTCTTTGAGTGCTGTACTGGATTTTTGGTGAGATTTATGGCACTGGTGTTGTCACATAACAATGGAATTGTCTCGATATGATGCCTATAATCCTCAAGTTGTTGCTTGATCCATAGGAGTTGTGTACAGCAACTTCCAGCAGCTACGTACTCAGCTTCAGCTGTTGATAGTGCTACTGAGTTTTGTTTTTTGGAGGACCATGATATCAGACATCCTGCAAGAAATTGACAACAACCACTGGTGCTTTTTCTATCTATCTTGCATCCAGCATAGTCAGCATCAGAATATCCTACTAAGTTAATTTCACATGACTTTGGATACCAAAGACCTAAATCATGAGTTTTAGCTAAATATTAAAATTTTTTTTTACTGAAATTAGATGAGATTCTCTAGGATCTGCCTGATACCTGACACACATGCATACACTAAATAAAATATCAAGTCTACTTGCTGTTAGGTAAAGTAAGGAGCCTATCATACCTCTGTAGATCTTTTGATCTACTTTCTTACCATTCTTGTCACTGTCCATCCTCATGATGTGCTCATAGGTGTTGACAGTGGCTTGGCATTATCGAATCCAAATTTCTTTAAGAGTTCCTTGGTGTATTTGGCTTGACAGATGTAGGTCCCATCTTTTCCTTGCTTGATTTGCAATCCAAGGAAGTAGTTTAGCTCCCCCATCATGCTCATCTCAAATTCTCCCTGCATAAGCTTTTCAAAGTACTTGCAAAGAGATTCATCAGTTGAACAAAAAATTATGTCATCTACATAAATTGTACTAGTAATATATGTTTGATCTTGGACTTGATAAATAGTGTACTATCTACTCGACCTCTACTGAAACCATGGTCTAATAGAAATGAGCTAAGCCTTTCATACTAGGCTCTAGGTGCTTGTTTTAAATCATATAGTGCTTTGTATAGTTTAAAAACATGATTCAGAAATTCAGTGTCATCAAAACCTGGAGGTTGTTCTACATAAACTTCCTCCTTAATGAAACCATTTAGAAATGCAGACTTGACATCCATTTGAAATAATTTCAAGTTTAGTGCAGATGCATATGCAAGTAAAATTCTAATAGCCTCAAGCCTAGCTACAGGTGCATAGGTTTCATCGAATCTATGCCTCCTCTTGGGAATAGCTTGAGCTACCAATCTGGCCTTGTTTCTTAAGATTGCACCAGCTTCATCCAATTTGTTTCTGAACCCCATTTGGTGCCAATAACTGGATGATCTGATGGTCTAGGAACAAGTGACCACACATGGTTTCTCTTAAACTAATTCAGTTCATCCTGTATGGCCAAAATCCAAGATTCATCAGTGAGAGCTTCATTGACTGTCCTAGGCTCTATTTGTGAAACAAATGCTAGGTAATCGCAAGGGATTACATTACCTCTTGTTCTTACCCCTACAGTTGGATCACCAATTATATTCTCAGGTGGGTGATCCCTTTTGTATCTCCACTCCTTTGGAAGGTTTTGATGTGTAATTTCTTTTTCTTGCAGATCTTCCAGAGGTGGATCTTCTTTGTCCTCAAATGATGTATTCTTTAGCTTTTCGGACAATTCATCTGTATTGTCATTATCACTATTTTCTTCCTTTCTCAAGGAAGGATTAGTCTCATCAAAGATAATGTGCACAGATTGTTCAATTAATAAGGTGCGTTTATTAAATACTCTATAGCCTTTGGGTTTAGAAGTGTACCCCATGAAGATGCCTTCATCTGATTTGGCATCTAACTTACCAGTATCTCGTTTGCCGTTGTTGTGGATGAAGCAAGGACATCCAAATGTCCTGAAGTGACTGATCTTTGGCTTCTTTCCTTTGTACAGCTCATAAGTTGTCTTCTTCAGTATGGGCTGATCATTACTCTATTTATGAGGCAACTTGCTGTGTTCACTGCTTCAGCCCAGAAGTATCTTGGCAGATCATATTCTGACAGCATTGTTCTCACCATGTCCAATAGAGTTCTATTTTTCCTCTCAGCAACCCGATTTTGCTGTGGTGTCCTCGGTGCTGAGAAGTTGTGCTCAATTCCTTGATCTTCACAGAACTTGACAAATTTTTCATTTTGAAATTCTCTCCATGATCTGATCGGATTCCAACAATGCTATATCTCTTATCCTTTTGTACTTTCTTGCTGAAACTTACAAAGCTGTCAAATGTATCATCTTTATGTTCAAGATTGAGACCCATGTGAATCTGGAATAGTCATCAACTATAACGAATCCAAAATTCTTTCCTCCTAGACTCGTGGTTCTCATTGGCCCAAATAAGTCCATATGAAGGAGCTCTAAGGGTTTAGAGGTGGTTACCACAGTTTTTGATTTGAAGGAGCTCTTAGCATGCTTTCCTTTAGCACATGGTCTGCAAATACCATCTATTTTTGTGCAGACCTTTGGTAGACCTTCCACCAGGCTTCTCTTTATCAGCTTCTTCATACCATCCAATCTGTAATGGCCCAATCTTCTATGCCACAGCTCAGTTGATTGCTCTTTGCTTGCTGCTAAACAGATATCTTGCTCCTTTAATTCTTCAAGATATAGCACGTACAGGTTCTTTTCCTGTAGGCTTCAAAAATGACTACTCCATCCTTCATGATGCTGCACTTGGATTCTTGAACTTTATCTGATGACCCTTGTCACAAAGCTGGCTTATACTGATGAGATTATGCTTCAGACCTTTCACGCACAAAACTTCTTCAATTACTATTTTTCCTTTGCTGCTTACTGAACCACTGCCAATAACAGTCCCTCTTCCGTTGTCTCCATAGGTGACTGTTCCTTCTTCAGCTTCGAGGTGAGAAAATAGGTTTTTATTTCCTGACATGTGCCTTGAACATCCACTATCCAAATACCATTTGGATGCTCGAAGGTTTCCCTGAAATAAAAACATTAAGCTTTAGGTACCCAAGTTCTTTTGGGTCCTGGTTGGTTAGTATCATTATTTTTGTTTTTAATCCACCTTTTATATTTAGTTGGACATGTAGACTTGTTGTGACCTAGTTTGTTGCAGTGACTGCAACATGTTGTTCTAGTTACTTTTTCAAGATATTTAAGGTTAGCTTTGTATGCTATGTCTTGTTCAGGTACAAATTTTGGAGTTGGATATGTCTTAGGGTATACTATTGTATCTTCATTATCTGGGGGCGTATAGCCTAGTCCATGTTTCCTTTTTTCTGACCGTCTAGCACCTCTCAGTATTAGAGAATTCTTACCATTAGTGAATTTTTCTAAGGTATTTGATAGTTTATCATTTTCTTCTGTTAAAATTTTGATTTCTTTTTTTAGTTCGTCTGAACTTTCTTGTTTTTCTAATTTTATTATTTGTTCATTTTTGTCTTTTAGATTTTCGCATAGCAATTCATTTCTTCTTTTGAGTTCATTAACTTGCTTCTCTAGTTGTTCATTTTCTGATTTTAAGTTTGAATTAGTATTCTCTAGATATGTAACTTTTTTCTTACTAGCTTTTAGTAATTTATATATTTCTCTATATTTACCATATAATTCATTAAAATCATCTTCTAAGTTATCTGAATCAGAATCATTGCAGGAATCAAAGGATGAGTCAGAGGTTACCTTTTCTGTGACGTCTGCCATGAAGGCTAGGTTAGCCTTTTCTTCTTCCTCGCTGGTTGAGCTTGACTCGCTGTCCGAGTCACTGCTGTTGTCCCAAGCTACTGTCATGGCTTTCTTCTTATGTCTTCTGAACTTTCTTGAACTGTCCTTCTTTCTGAATTCAGTTTTCTTGAGTTTTGGACACTGCCCTGATGTGTCCTGGCCTTTTGCACTCATAACAAGTTGGTTCATTCTTTTTGATGTCCTTTGATCAGGTTTCTTGAAATCCTTTCCCTTTTTGAAATATCGTCTGCCAGATGGATACTTCTTTTTCTTGGCTAAAATCCGCTGCAGTTTCCTAGACAGCATTGCTTCTTCGTCTTCACTATTTTCAATGCTGTCTTCGTCTTCTGATGGTTCCTCAGAGTTGCCTTTTGCTGCTTTGAGAGCATTGGTGTGTTTCTTCTTGCTTGATGACTCTCCTAATCTTTCCATGTTTATCTCATGGGCCATGAGGGACCCAATGAGTTTCTCCAATGACATCTTCTTTTGGTCATTGGCCTCTTCTATAGCTGTTACCTTAGGAGTCCATACTGCTGGTAAGGATCTTAGAATCTTTCTTACCATTTCTCCAATTTCATATGTCTTACCAAGACCAGCTAACCCATTTGTTATATCTGTAAACCTGTTGAGCATCTGGGTTATAGATTCTCCCGGGCATCTAAAACTTTTCATATTGAGCCACTAGTATGTCTATTCTTGTTTCTTTGACTTTATCAGTCCCTTCATAGGTGATTCTCAGCTTCTCCACATCTCCACTGCAGATTTGCAAGCTGAGACTCTATTAAACTCTTTCTTGCTAAGAGCACAACACTGATACTCTTAGCTTTGCAGTTGAGGGAGATCTTCTTTCTATCACCGTCTGTCCAATTCTGCCTTGAGTTTAGGACAATGAAATCTCCATCTTCTATGATTGACCAGATCTGAAAATCAAATCCTTGCAAGAAGTACTCCATTCTGGTCTTCCAGTAAGTGTAGTCTTCACCATCGAAGAGAGGAGGTCGGTTGACAGACTGACCTTTAATGTTTCCTTGAGCTGCCATTTGATCTTTTCTCTTCAGATCGTTGGATCTTTTTTCTTTGTTGAAGAGACTTACTCGGATACCACTTGTTGCCCAGCTAGCAAGCCCAGAGGGGGGGTGAATGGGGCTTTCAAACTTCATCTACTAACCCTGTACACAAAAACGTTCACACAAAATACACTTCGATGGATGTTAGTGATAGAGAAGATAAACAACAATCACACAACAAAAGGATTATTTTGGTTCGGATCTCCTCTCCTTAGGAGTCCTACGTCTAGTCCCTGAGCAAAATCTCAGGATTTCACTACCATGGGTACAGTCCCCCTTAAGGACCCTTACACCCAGGCGCAGCTAGTCTTCCTTCAACCCGAAGGGAATTACAACCCCTGGATACCACCAGGTCCTCCTTCAACACGAACGGAAGACACACCCTGGATCCTACCAGGTCTTCTTCACAACAGAAAAGAACAATTCAAGAAATAGTGATCAGAGAGATGATGCCCCTAGATCAAGCTTATAGAACACTACTTGATCTGAAGTAAGGACTGAGAAGAAGAAGAGATCTACAATCAAGGATTCTTCTCAGACTGAAAGGCTCTCACACAGATGTGAACTTAGAACCGAGAGCAAGAGCTAAAACTAATGAGAGTTTGTGCTTGGCTCTAAGAATGGCTTGCAGAAAGTTGAAGGCATTGTAGGTTATTATTCACTAACTGTCTTGCATGTTGAACTTCATTCTTCCATATATATCAATGTTTGAAATTCAAACGTTGGAGTGTTTGTTGTCTCTATGCATAAGTGTACGTTAGACTGCAAGGTACTATAGAAGCTTCCAGTCAGCAGTCTTTTATCCATTTGTGCACGCAAAGAGATAGGATCTTCTATAGTATCCTTTGGCTTCTATTTTGTCCAACGTTGTATGACCAATGTGTCAAAAACTTGCATACATTAAATGCTAAAAAATAGACAGCTAAGCTGTCTCTTGTTGTCAGACAACGTTAGATTGATTTTATACAGAAGTAGAAATTTCATTCTGTTCTTCCAAAAAGATGTTTGCAGAATAAGCACGAGAATAGAAGATATCGTCTGCATGAATACAGAGATACGTTCAGAGTAATAAATGTACAGACGTTAGAAAGATGTGCGAGAAAGCTTTGACTTTTCAACGCAGTCAAAGGTGAGTCAAATATCAAGTCGTTATATTTGACTTAAGTGAATCGTTATGATTCTATAAGCAAATCGTTATCAACAAGTCGTTATAATCAAATCGTTATAGAGTCATAAACAAATCGATGTACAAATTGTTATGACGTTATAAGCAAATCGATGTATAAATCGTTGTGATGTTATAAACAAATCGATGTACAAATCGTTATGACGTTATAAGCAGATCGATGTACAAATCGTGTGATGTTATAAGCAAATCAATGTAAAAATCGTTATGACGTTATAAGCAAATCGATGTACAAATTATTGTGATGTTATAAACAAATCGATATACAAATCGTTATTACATTATAAGCAAATCGATGTACAAACCGTTATGACGTTATAAACAAATCGATGTACAAATGTTATGATGTTTAAGCAAATCGATGTACAAATCGTTATGATTACTTATCGAATCGTTGTGAGGGCAAATCGTTGCGATCACTTATCGAATCATTGTGAGGGCAAATCGTTGCGATCACTTATCGAATCTTTGTGAGGGCAAATCGTTGCGATCACTTACCGAATCGTTGTGAGGGCAAATCGTTATGATCACTTATCGAATCGTTGTGAGGGCAAATCGTTGTGATCACTTATCGAATCGTTGTGAGGGCAAATCGTTGCGATCACTTATCGTATCGTTGTGAGGGCAAATCGTTGCGATCACTTATCGAATCGTTGTGAGGGTAAATCGTTGCGATCACTTATCAAATATGAAATCTTTATGAATGTAAGGAAATCATATATCTTCATAGAAATCGTTATGAACATAGACAGATATAATGCTTCAAACTTACATTGTTGTAGTGTGATGAATACTTACATCATGGTTGATTTGCTTGTTTACCCTTAGTTTATTTCCTGTGCTTAAAATCTCATAATAAATTTTAGATTAAACATTTATCATTGTTTTGTTAATCACCAAAATAGATATGTAATTAATTTAATTACATGGGGATAAACTGATCATCAGGATCCTGAGTGGAGGGAGCTTCTAACCTTTGGACTGTGATAGTTTCAGCGCTGTGGCTGAGAGGGAAAGAGAGAGATGAGGCCAGGGATGCGAGGGCATTGGCCAGGATATTCTGAGAGCGCGAGAGTGTGAATGTAGACGAGTTTGCGGAATTGCTTAGCTAGGAGCGTGACCAGATCTTGATAGGGCTTGAGCTTAGGGTCACGAGTGCGATAGGTAGAAAGGACCTACCGGAGAACAAGTTGAGAGTCTCCTATGATCTTGAGATGGGGGTTGAATAGATTTGCAGCAGAAACTTAAGCAATTTAAAAACTACTTCGGATTAAAAGATCTACTCAATTAAGACCCCTTTGATCTGATGTAATGTGTGTGAACTAATTAACAAGTAGTGTGTAAACGAAATCCCTAGGCATGCATCTAGCGCAACACAATGCAAACCACAAGTCAAACCACAGTGCACAAGGGATTTTTAGGTGGTTCGGAGATCACACCACGTGACTCCTACGTCACCCCTCACACAGTGAGGACACACTACTCAAGAACTGAGTACAACACACACACACGAGCACAACAGCTCAACCACACACACACACACGCTAGATCAAGTCCACATTAGATCAGACCCTCTACCCTTGATCTGACCAACACACCACACACACTATGATCTATACACAACCCTTGTACAGATCACAAACCACACACTTCCACAAAATCCACGCACTGATATCCAATCAATACACACACACACAGATTGGTGAAAAAAATGGAAGAGGAAGAGTTCTGAGATATAGAAACAAATCCAGATGAAGAACTCTTCAGAGAGTTCGTCCAGAAGACTTCAAGCTTCACGTCGTTGAAGACTACGAGATGATGGAGAAGCTTGACTTCAGAACGAACTGGCTTCAACTCCTTGTACGAGATGATCTCTCTTTGAACGATCTGGAGTTCTAAAGCAAAGCAGCAGGAAGAGAGCCTTCTTCTTGACCTTTGCTTAGGGTTTTGGTATGGTGGATTCTTACTGCAAAAGTAGCCTCATATGATCCATATATAGTGGTGTCCAAGCATAGAGAGTCGTGCTAAAAGGAAACACCAAAATATAGATCATATCCCGGCCATTAGATCTTCCCAAAACTCCATCTGTCGACAACCAACTTCCTGCTGTCGACAGGTGCTGACAGGTTTGCAAAATCCAGAAGACTGGCCTTCCGGAAAACCATTTTTTGTGTGTATCTGTCGACAGGAGAAAATCATCTGTTGACAGATGCAATATTCATCTGTTGACAGGTGCACTATTTCAGCAACTTGTCTTGTCCTTTTGCACTTGGATTTTGGGCTTTGTTTTGCATGGAATCTCACCTACATTTAAGAACATTATTAGTGAGATATAATGAACATATAAATGAACAAGTTAAACATGTTTTTCTTGATTAGCATTTGCTTTTTTGATTAACATTTGCTTGACTTAACATTCTCATTATGTTTCACATATTCACATCACATCAATTTGTATTGTTCATGAAATCTCATCATCAAAAACAAACATACCATTATGTCAACTTAACATTCTCATGTAAACCCAACATTCTCCCACATAAGAACCCAACATTCACCCTCTTTTTGATGATGACAAAACTTACAATTGATGTTTCTCCCCCTTTTGGCAACATCTAAAAAGATAAGTCATGCACAATTGGATAAGAATGAAGCAAAGAATTGTGTGACCACATAACTGAATTGTGAAAGATATGAGTGGGGAATGAGTGTTCAATTAGAATCTTAAGGTTGAGAACTGGTTTATACCCATTGCAAGATGTCATAGACACTAGTATTAAGACACGTAAAAATTCTACAATGGTTAAGAGATAATACTCCGGGAATCTCAAGTTATAGCATTTAGGATACATCGTCCAAAAACATATGAAAGTAAGATAACCCCTTGAATAAAACCATTAAAGAAAATCATATACCTTAGTGGTGATTTTCAGTTGGTAAAGGAAGGTAATGTCCATATAAACATTTGACAATTGACAACTCATTGCCCTTGATTTAAATCTTGGAGGCTCCACTCTATTTCAAGCATTTGAACAATTTCTTTTGTCAAGTTAATGTGGGAAAAGTAGTAATTAGGATCACTTTCACCTTTTGACGTGAAGGTAGACATGAGGGATGCCCGTACCCCCAGTTACTCAGTGTGAGTGACCATCATACCATTGTGCAGAGATAATGAAAAGTCTTTTTTTACGCGAAGACAGACATTTGTGATGCCCATGTCCCCGGTTACTCAGTGATACTCATCATTGCTCTGCCTTTGTCCCATTTCAAATACTTTTTATGAACTTTTGAATGTTTGAAATAGGTAGCTTTTCTCCTTTTTTTATTTTTTTAACAATCAAGGTCAAGATTATTTAATGTCAATGGTTAATGTAAAACATTAAGTTCAAAAACCTTCTTACTTATCAAACCATTTTAGAAACATGATAATCCACAAGGGAGTTATTCAAGTGAGTTAGGTTAAAATCATTAGATTTGATCAATGTTTTCTAGATGACACAACCTAGACTCAAGCACAATATATTATATCAAAATCATTGTGATTAATTCAATGTCTTTGATACTATGTGAATATGAAAGGTTGCAATGAATATTAAGTCCAAATTCTCCCCTTGCATCAATAATATGAACATACTCATAAGGTAAGGATTAGAGAAGATGAAGATTTATCATTGAAATGTGTATCTGTCGACAGCAAGGGAGTGCCTGTCGACAGATGCACACAGACCTGAAAGACTCGGTTCTAGGAGGTCAAGAACTGTGCTCGGCTATCGACAGATGGAATTCTTCTGTCGATAGAAGCACCAGAGTTTAAAAACTGGTTTTGTGAAGTCATATCGTCGACAGTGTGGTTCAGGGCTGTCGACAGGAGCTTTGAAACTTCAGCTTTAAGGCTATGAATTGAGAGTGACTTGAACCATAAGATTGAGGGATAAATACACTTGAGTATGAAGGGTATCCCTTATGAATTTCACTCACCTAGCCTTAACTTACTCCCCCATAGAGTGTGCATATGATAACTCATCATTCAAGTATTTGCACACAAAAGAGCATCCATAACCATGTTCAAAATTTACTCCCCCATACACATGCATAAAAAGTAGCACATAATTAGCCTTATGCATAACATGACTTTTGGTACTTGGCGGAGTATTTTACTCACGCATAATGATAGTTTCCAAACAAGCATAACTTGTTTTTCCACATGTCATCATTTGATATACCAAGATCATGTGCACAGTTTTGCAAGCAAGATGACCTGATTCCAACTGCTAAGAGGCATTGTTATGTAGGGGTAGCATTAAGACACATTTTCATTGCTCAGATAAAGGTAAAGATCCATTTCAATTCTTGCAGTTCAAAACTGAAGTGATAAAGAGATTTTACCTGAACAGTCTTCAATCACAGTCTCAAAAAAATTTACCTTGTTCTCCATCATTTCTTGCCTTGCACAGCCAATGGCATGAATTCATTTCTAATTTTGGCTGCAAGACATCTTAGCTTGTTGATCAAGCTTGTTTGGGACCCACACTTGCTTGGGTCCTACAATGACATTAATGTTAGGATCTAACAATGAAGATTTCAGAATCCAAGTGATTTGGTTTTTGGATTTCTATTGTTTTGTGCAGTTTTCCTGTTCATAGATACATGAAATTTTTGATCTTTATGAACATGATGTTTATCCTTGTGTGTATGAACACATGGATTATTATGGAGCTTTGAAGCATGCACAGAATCATGGTTTTTATGCCAACAGTTCTTAGAAATATGACCAATTTTATGACATGTGAAGCATTGGACTGGTTTGGCATGATTATGACAGTGCTGACTTTTATTCCAGCAGAATTTAGCAAGATGACCAGGCCTATTGCATTTAAAACAATGGGTTGAGCATTTACCTGAATCTTACCATAGTATGATGCGTTTTGCTGGAATCTCTGAGGTCCTTAGAGTACCTTTGACTATCCTTGGGTGAGAAGAAGGAGATGGTACCCTTTGTATCTCTTGGCGTGATGTGGAGTTGGAGATTCCTTGAAACATTCTGGGCCTCTGGGGGGGTGTAGAGACCCTGTAGACTCTTGTTTTCTTCTCCATTTTCTTTTTCTGGTTTTCAATTGAAACATGATTCTTCCTATTTGGAGCCTTTTTGTTCAATTTTTTCTTTTCAGCTTTCAATGCAATAATTTCTTTTTCAGAAGTTAGAAATTGGCTTTTCATGACATCCAGACCATTTTGTATTTTGTTCTTTTCAATTTCACTTTGAACAACTTGATTTTCCAAGTCAGAAATTTCTTCTTCAATTGTTCCAATCATCATTTAATGGTCTGTCATGATAGAAGCTTTCAATCTTCTTTTTCAGATGATATTTTCCTCAAATAGTTGGTTGCAATTTTCTTTTATTTGGTGGTCATGAGCCATGTTGGAGATTTGTTTGTTAGTTGATCATTATCAAATTTGAGATTCTCATTATGATCAATCAATTTTTCATTTTCAATTTTCAAATCAGAATTTTCAGATTCCACCTGATCATGATCTTCTTTTAGCTTAGAAAACATGATTCCATAGTTTTTGACTTCATTTTCCAATTTTTCATTCTCCGTTTTCAATTTTTCATTTTCTTCATAGAATGCTTGAGCATTATCAATATCATTTCATTCTTCTCTAATTTTTCTTTTAGCTTCTTGTTTGAGCTTTATCTTCTTAAATTGATTGGACAAGTGCTCATAGCATTCTATCAATTCATCATAGGATATATCTTCTTCTGAATCAGAATTAGATATTGATGCATCAATGGATCTGAATTGGATTTACCTGACATTGAGAGTTTCTGACTTCTCTGACAGATGTGATCCTTCAGATTCCGTCTGAACGGGAGTCTCTGAGCTACCATGAGCATGTAGCATTTTTCATTGATTTCCCTTCCACTGACTGTGTCTTCAAAAAGAGTCCTGCATTTATCAACATGGTTATCAAACTCAATAATCATTGGTCGATTTATGATACTTGAGAACTCAGACATATTTCTGAGTATGTTGTAGATAAATAAACCAACCAACAAAGTAATCAGATCAGTTCAGAATCAATTATAAGCCCGATCAGAGCAATTAAGCACATATAAACAAATATCCAAATCACAATCGTTGAACAGAAACCTGCTCTGATACCAATTGTTAGGATCGGTTATTCGGTAACGACAAAGCTAGAAGGGGGGTTGAATAGATTGCAGCGGAAAATTAAGCAATTTAAAAACTACTTCGGATTAAAAGATCTACTCAATTAAGACCCCTTTGACTGATGTATGTGTGTGAACTATTAACAAGTAGTGTGTAAACGAAATCCCTAGGCATGCATCTAGCGCAACACAATGCAAACCACAAGTCAAACCACAGTGCACAAGGGATTTTTAGGTGGTTCGGAGATCACACCACGTGACTCCTACGTCCACCCCTCACACAGTGAGGACACACTACTCAAGAACTAAGTACATCACACACACACGAGCACAACAGCTCAACCACACACACACACACGCTAGATCAAGTCCACATTAGATCAGACCCTCTACCCTTGATCTGACCAACACACCCACACCCTATGATCTATACACAACCCTTGTACAGATCACAAACCACACACTTCCACAAAATCCACGTACTGATATCCAATCAATACACACACACACAGATTGGTGAAAAAAATGGAAGAGGAAGAGTTCTGAGATATAGAAACACATCCAGATGAAGAACTCTTCAGAGAGTTCATCCAGAAGACTTCAAGCTTCACGTCGTTGAAGACCCAATGATGGAGAAGCTTGACTTCAGAACGAACCAGCTTCAACTCCTTGTACGAGATGATCTCCTTTGAACGATCTGGAGTTCTGAAGCAGAGCAGCAGGAAGAGAGCCTTCTTCTTGACCTTTGCTTAGGGTTTTGGTATGGTGGCTTCTTACTGCGAAAATAGCCTCATATGATCCATATATAGTGGTGTCCAAGCATAGAGAGTCGTGCTAAAAGGAAACACCAAATATAGATCATATCTCGGCCATTAGATCTTCCCAAACTCCGTCTGTCGACAGTCGACTTCCTGCTGTCGACAGGTGCTGACAGGTTTGCAAAATCCAGAAGACTGGCCTTCCAGGAAACCATTTCTGTGTGTATTTTCGACAGGCGAAAATCATCTGTCGACAGATGCACTATTCATCTGTTGGCACGGTAGGTGGGTGTGGCATTGGAAATCAGCAATTTAACTTTCTCCTCTTCCGACATGGGGCATCAGACCTTAGCGGCTAGGCCACCATCTGTCGGCGTAAACAGCAAACTCCTCATCAGGCTTCATTTTCTCGGCCACTAGATCAACAAAGAATACTCGGGTCTGACCCGATCTGAAACTGCTGCAAGAACCTTTCTTGAACAATGCAAAAATCTTCGGCCTCCTCGGGGGCAAAGAGTAGAACCACTCGAGGGCCGCTCCATCCATGACTTCGAAATAAGTACGCCATGAGATGGTGGTCGTACTTGTGAGGTGCAGACTCATGCACAAAATCTTTCAAATGTACATAAGGGTCTCCTACCCCAGAATAACGCCGGTACACAGGAGTTCTGACTGAGGTGGGACCCGGAGGTGTCAAAAATATGGAAGGGGAAATGTCCACAGCCTTCTGCGGTCCAATTGTCTCCTTAGGTCATGGAGCTCCCGCTTCATTGATGTCCACTCCGCAAGGACGTCGGAGGGGGACGTGGGCGTGGTGAGCGGGAATGAGAGAGTGAGATTGCTCCATGGAGTAGGACCGTTCGTGGGGAAGGGGAGCCGGCTCGGCCTGATAGAAAGAAGACATCGAAGGGGACTTGGGCTGAACCTCCCGCGCCAGAAGGTAGCTAGGTTCAGAAAAGTGAATAGCCCGCATGGAGGGGTGTAGGATCTGCCACAGCGGAGGGCGCATGTGGCGCTGAAATAACAGGAGCGGAGGAAGATGCCTGTTGGGCAGAACTGCGAGTGGAAGGAGATAAAGGTCACTTACCTTTGGCAGCGGCCAGAAATTCACGGACTTGGTCCGGGCTCAGATGAGGAGAAGCTGACTAAATTAAGAATGTGGGTCATCTGCCCTAGGAGGAGAAGAGGGTGGGACTGACCACCGGTGGCAAGAGAGGGCTCGATGTGCCTGAAGAGGACAACCGCGGAGGGTTAGGCTACATCCTCTAGAAGCCCAATGGGCAGAGAATCATCGGCAAGGACACGGAAATGGTCCATGTCGAATAGGGGATTATGATATAGTACAATGGATGGACTGACTCTATCTACCTAAACAATGATGCCTAAGCAATTAGGGGAGATGACACTAACCAAACAAATCCTAGACTCTATCACAAACAAGAAGGACTGTGAGATAAGAAGGGATTACCGAATAAGCACTCAAGTTATATGATTAACGTCCAAATTTTAGAGTCTACACTTAAACTTTAAATGGATTGATGAATGGAATATCACTTGGTCAAGCGGGACCCTAATAGGTATGAACTCAAGTCCTCCGTTGTAACTAAGGGGAGAAACACAGCTCACATGTGTGGATGGCTCAAACTAAGGGTACAACAGGTACAACCAGCCTGGTGAACCGCAACGCGCGTACGGTCACGGGGACTTACGTAGCCCTTGGAAGGTGGCCCGGTCAACCCACAAGTGCTCGCGGGTGAGAGGACCCACTCAACCAAGGAGGATAACCTAAACAGTATGGGTAAGTAGTGTATACACGGGCCTAAGTACCCAAAAATGTATGGAATATCTAACTAATAGCAAGACAGGGTGACTAAGAGGCCTCTGGCGAAGTCGCGGCAACCAGATATGACGCGACCCTATTGCAACCGGGAACCCAGCCGCGATATCATCCGAATGCCGAAACCTTTAGTCATACGCAAACCAAGAGCACACAGACTAACCTAAAGCACAGTACAAGCTGGAATAATCAAAATAATACAACAATGCTCATGGATCACACAGAAACCGCACATGGATCAAAAGCACTAACATGTAATGTGTACCTGAAGTCGTGCCCTTCAGCATGGCGTGACAATATCGCGGCCCCTCGACCACCGCGACAAGATCCGAAAATTAGATAGTAAAGGGAAAGGAAAATCCGAATCTTAATAGGATTCTAACAATTAGAAACATGAACATACATGGCATAACAGGGGAGAGACATGGATGGACCCCCCAGAAAAGAAATAGGGTGGACAGAGGAGCAGAAGGGTGCACCTCTTGTCGCATCGGCACTGCCGATGCTACCAAATCACGGCGAGGCGATATGCCTCGTTCCCAACAGAGAATAGGAACATCAAAACATACACAAAACATACCTAACAGGGTTCTAGGAAAGCATTTAAACAACAAAAACATGGCAGGCAAACAGGCTAAACTCACGAGGCTAGCACTGAAGTCCTACTGTGATCACCAAAAGGTGTAATCACGGGGAATGTGCAACCCCCAAAACACGCAACATGTACTAACTATAGAAGCATGGGAAAATAAGAATGTGATCACCACCTAGATAGTTGCCTAAGATTGATAATGAGACGGGCTAACTAAGCTAGGAAATGGAATGAGGACAAAAAGGACTCACTAAGATCGCGACGGAGGACCTCGTCGCGATGGCTTGATGTCGCGACGCCCTTGTAGGGCGCGTCTCTTTGTCGCGTCAGCCTCGTCCTCGCATCTCTCTGCAGTGCGGGAGAAATTGGTATTACCTTCTTCTGTCCTCCGGCCGGCCAGAGAACAAGAGCTGCTCATAGAATGTTGCCTGAATACCTGCCAAAGTAAGAGAAACAAACAAACAAACCCTGTTAGAACAATTAAGTGTAGAAGCTATTCATAAATGAAAGAGGAAGATGAGAGCATGGTGGGAACTGACCTAGGGGGTGTTTTTTAACCCCTTGGGTGATGGAAAACGGGTGGAAAAGAAATGCAGCCTATCTAGAAATAAAATAACATGCATGAAAAAAAGAAATGAGGGAAGAGGGAAGAAAGAGCCCCATATGGGGCGACTCCCTGGCGTTTGTATGCATCCTTGGCTAGTGCTGAACTTCAGAGAAGTGGGGGCCGCCCTCCTCAAGCTCCAAGCTCCGTAGATGAAGAAATAGGCATGGCTTGGTGAAGGGAATATGAGGAAAATGAGAGGAATGGAAGAGTTGCAAGCTAAGTGTTGGTCACAGAAATTTCGGCAGCCCTTCGGGGTGAAAAATGGGGCTCCCCTTGTTCTGAAGGAAGGGCCTTGCTTTTATAGAGAAATGAGAGAGAATAATCCCATTTTTAGATGATAATTACCCAAATAAGGATAAATGCCATTAAATCTCGTGGGTGAGAGTCCAAAGGGTGGCCAAGGAGTCCCCCAAGCCCAAGATGCGCTCAGGAGGTTGGGGGGTTGCTTGGGGATAAATGCAAAGGCCATAAGAGGATAAATAGGAGGTGGTTGCGGAGGCCAGCGCATGCGGCTGTTGTCGCGACGGGTCGTAGGGGCCGATAGGGATGAACCACGGCCAGAAGGGGTGCGACAGCAAGACCACGTGCATAGATATGCATGGGCTGTCGCGACGGCCATAGGGGGCGCAACAAGGGTTAACGCGGCATCACGACCCGTCGTGTTAAGGAAAATCGACTATTCTTGATTATTGTCCAATCAATGGGAGAATAATGGTCATTAAGGCTTAGGACTCTTTTAAATGATAATGAACGAGATATCATGAAAATTGGGCTGTTAATGGGCTTAAAGCAAGGCTAATGGTGGGCTCAAGGTGAATGACCAACTTGGGGCTTACTTAGATAACAAAAATGTGGTTCGACTTGTAGGCCAGAATCGGGTGTCTATAGCCGCCTTTCAACCATCTGTTACACAACCTGCAAACTGCTCCAGAAAACACACACCACCCTGCCCCGTGCACAAATAAAGCAGGATTAAAGCTATAACCGTGCTCCTAGACATGCTCCTTACCACCATGCCCATGCATTCTTCCCATTGAAAACCACTAAACACCCTACATATACCAAACATCGGATGACACAACAACACAAGGGTAGAATTCCCTACCAAAGTGAGAAATGCAATCCCAGCGATTGCCCCGCATCCTCCATGCTCCGAAGCTCATCACCGAGCCGGAAGTACGCCGAACGGGCTTCAAATGGACGAGATGTGACGGAACGCCTCGTCCAAGCTCGTTAAACCAGTAACGTGCCTGACCCAAGTCCCTCCTGCGAACGGCCGAAGCCTCGCAAGGGATACCACACACTAGTCCGTGAAAACACAAAGGAAACACCATTCATATATATATTTCACAAATTTACATAGCCATATTTCCACAGACTAAAAGAAAGTACAAGAGCCTGGGGCATACCCCGGGATACAACTGGAAGAAGTAACCAACTAGCTACACTACACTGCTGGAGGTGCTGACCCTGCACCGCTAAGACGCAGCTCCGAACTGGACGACGGCCGAGAAACGTTCTCCCTCGCCTCATCTGTGGGGGTAGGGGTGAGCCTCGCTAGTCACTGGCTCAGTAGGGAACTTCCCCAACCACCGAGTAACCAAAACATAGGTATGAAAGCAGTAAACTATACTAACAGTTTATAGAACAGCTAAGCAGGATATTAAGGCTGTAAAATACTCACCGTTTGCCGACTACATAAAACAACTATATTAAATAAACGGCAAACCCAAACAGGGTACGAGCTAAAGTAGAGACCGCCACACGCGAGCCACGTAAACTGGTTCGCGACATCAGTAACTGACTCGGACAAACAACACAGTCTACCTCTCAATCTCGCAGCCACGGATGAAAGGTCCAGCTGCCGCTGCACGTGAAAAGGTCAATTAACTGTGGAGACCAACTAAACACCACCACCTGCGGACCACACGGTCGCAGGCCCATGCCTGGCACCTCTAGAGACCCTGGCCTGGGCCCTCTAGAGTGAGGCACTGGAAAAGGACTAGCTGGGGACCAGTGTCGACATCTGGTGTCCATGCCCCAACTAACAGCACGCTACAAGTGACCAAAAGACAAGTACCAGTCACTGTCCCAGTGTCGTCTTTCCCTCTCGGACGTACAACTCAAGCAAAGGAGTGAGGGTGTCCAGGTTAGATGACATAGACCTTGACGGTACAACACAGTATCGGGACAAAGCACCGAGCTAATAGCCTGGCTCACAGAGAACCTGGGGCACCCAACTGAACAGGTAACTACGGTAGGCGTCGTACTACTTGCCCGCGCACAAAACCACGTGCACATCACACCAAACCACGTGAACTCTCGCGTAAACCGCGCACTAATAGTCCACTACACGTGAATACCACGTAAACACATGAAGAACCACTAACTGCGTACCCAGTACGCTAATCTCAGAAACCACATGCACTAGGTGCACCACAAATACCATGCACCACTTGATATTGTTAAATATTCAATATAACAACATTTAAATAAAAGCATGCTGACGGCAACATCGATGCTGTTGATGGGATGTAGACGGCAAGATCACTGGCCGTTTATTTCCCAGCTGAAGAACCTGGCGTCAATCGATATTGACGCCAAGCTCCTCGGCTACCAGCTCCCACAGAACCTAGGCCGATTCCACAAGTGCTCTTGGCCCAAAACCAATGGAAACACAACAAAACCCTTTCTCTAACATCCATGCATTATAACAAACCGTAACAACATGTTTACTAAGTAAATCAATCAAACTACCCTTTACCCCCCGCATGGAATACCCTTACCCAAAAACATAATTGACATGCAGATTCATGCGTTCTAGATGCATTATCACAACCAGAAGGAATTAAAAGGGATCTTCCCTACCTCAAGATGCACTTAAACCTCCTAAATCCTCCCGATTTGTACCAAACCCTCCGCGAGCTCCTACGGAGATTACACCTCGCTCCGGCGTTTCCTTGCCCGATTCGTCACCACCTCACGTTCCACGATCCTCCAACTAGCCTTCTGCAACCATTGGAAGTAGTGGGGAAGCAAGGGCATGAATAGGGCGAGGGAGAGGGAGAACGGAGTGAGGGAACTGCCCTCGGGTAGACCCATATCCTGCAGGTCGCACAGGTTGGCGTCAACCCTATTGTCGTTTAGGGAACCAATAAACATCCATAAAGCTCGCCGTTAAGTTCTTAAAGTTGACGTCACCTTCAATGGACGCCAAACTAGTCAACGACCACACCTGGCCGTCAACCCCTACTCAACTGCAGTAGGTCCTATTTGTTTCAGGACCAAACCTGCGCGCACCACACATCCAAACCACACTGGCCTCACGATGGCCACCACAACCATTACACACATGATCCATAAGGATCCGAAAAACACATGACGTTACATTACTATCATCTAAAAAGAATTTTGACCTCGAAATTCATAGCACAATTCAAACATAAACAACTTAAATATGCACATTTTTACAAGTACTATCATGTAAAAAAGAATACAAAACCTTATTCAAACAGATAGGGATACCCCTTAGCCATCTCCTCGGCTAATTCCCAGGTATCCTCACCACCCAACCTATTTTCCCATCGCACTTTAACTAGTTCGATTTCTTTATTTCTCAACTTCTTTGTTTTTCGATCAGTGATCTGCACTGGATATTCTAGCATTGTCATATCCGCCTCCTCAGTCACCGCCTTGGTAACTGATTATTTGAGCTGGATCTTCAATACACTTTCTTAACATAGAAACATGAAATATGTCATGGACGTCCGCAAAATCTGCTGGCAAATCTAGTCTATAAGCGTTTCCCCGATTCTTCTAACACCTGAAAAGGTCCCACATATCTCGGGCTCAACTTTCCGGTCTTTCCAAACCTCATAATACCTTTACTAGGGGAAACTCTTAGAAAAACCAAATCTCCTACTTCAAACTGAAGTGGGCCTCCTCTGATTATCATCATAACTCTTTTGCCTGCTTTGAGCTGCTAGCAATTTTTCTTTGATAAGTTTTACTATTTTTGTGGTTTGCTGAATCAATTCAGGATCAACTAACTGCCTTTCCCCCTTCATGCCAGTTTAATGGGGTTCTACATGACCTTCCATAGAGCTTCATATGGTGCCATTCCAAGACTGGTATGGTAACTATTATTATAGGCAAACTCAACCATACCCAATGATGCTCCAGTTATTTCCCCAAACTAAACACAAGCTCGCAACATATCTTCAATTGTCTGGATAGTCCTCTCTGTCTGACCATCCGTCTGGGGGTGATAAGTGGCTATATCTCAATTCAGTACCAATTACTTTTTGCAAACTTCTCCAAAACCCAGAAGTAAATCTTGGATCCCTATCAGACACAATAGTCTTCGGAATACCATGCAATGGAATAATTCTATCAACATAAACCTTTGCTAATCTGTCCACTGTCCAAGACATACTTACTGCCACTAATCTGCACACCTTGGTCATCTATCAACAAATACCCATATTCCATTATGCCCGGAACTCGATCTTGGTAAGCCTGCCACAAAGTCCATGGAAATATCATCCCATTTCCACTGTGGAATGGGAAACAGTTGCAATAGACCTCCAGGCTTCTGATGCTCTGCCTTAATTTGCTGACACACAACACATCTTTAAACAAACTCAGCTATTTCCTTTTTCATATGAGGCCACCAGAAATATTTCTTTAAATCCTGGTACATTTTAGTACTACCTGGATAGATAGTGTACCTGGATTTATGAGCCTCTTCCAACACTCTCTGCTTATCCTCTCTCTCTGCTGGAACAAACAACCTGTCTCTGAGCCTAACCACACAATTATCATCAATGGTAACTCCTTCCATTTTCACAATTTCGGTCAAATTTGCATCTGCTTTCGGAGCTTCCACAATCTGCCAATACAAGGACAGCTCTACAGCACTACTGGCTAGTACTACCCGCCGTTGACTGCTTGGCACATACAAGGAGTTCTCCGCTATCTCCTCATACAATTTCCATTCCTTGATCATCATTTGACTTATATATGCCTTTCTACTTAAGGCATCCGCTACCACATTGGCCTTACCCGGATGATAAGCCAAATTGAAGTCATAATCCTTCAAATACTCCACCCACCTACGCTGACGGAGATTTAAATCTTTCTGCGAGAAGATATACTTCAAGCTTTTATGATCTGTAAAGATCTCAAATCTCACACCATACAGATAATGCCTCCACATTTTCAAAGCAAACACAACTGCTGCTAATTCTAAATCATGGGTGGGATAATTCTCTTCTGCCGGCTTCAACTGCCTGGACGCATAAGCTATCACTTTACCATGCTGCATAAGCACTGCGCCAAGTCCTTTCCTTGAAGCATCTGTATATACCACGAAACTACCACTTCCTGCCGGTAATGCCAATATAGGTGCTGTTGCAAGTCTTTCCTTCAATTCCATAAAGCTTTTCTGCATTCACCGGACCACACAAATGGCACACCCTTCCTAGTTAATTTAGTCATGGGTGCCGCAATCTTAGAAAAATCTTGTATGAAGCGTCTATAATAACCTGCCAACCCCAAAAAGCTTCTAATCTCAGTGATTGTCTTAGGCACTTCCCATTTCATCACTGCTTCCATTTTACTCGGGTCCACTGCCACTCCTTTAGCTGAGATGACATGACCCAGAAATTGAATTTCTTTTAGCCAAAATTCACACTTACTAAATTTGGCAACAACTGGTTATCCCTTAACAACTGCAGGTAAACCTCAAATGAGCAACATGCTCCTCCTCAGATGCTGAATAAATCAGAATATCATCTATAAAGACCACAATGAATTGGTCCAAATACGGATGAAAAATTCTATTCATCAGATCCATAAAAGCTGCAGGAGCATTGGTTAGCCCAAACGGCATAACCACAAACTCATAGTGACCATATCTGGTTCTGAATGCTGTTTTATCTATATCCTCCTCTTTAATTCTCAACTGATGGTACACGAACCTCAAATCAATTTTAGAAAATACCTTTGCTGATTGCAATTGATCAAACATATCATCTATTCTTGGTAACGGGTACTTATTTTTAATGGTCACATCATTTGATTTCCTATAATCAATACACATACGAAAACTTCCATCTTTCTTTTTCACAAATAACACTGGTGCTCCCCACGGGGAATGACTCGGTCTAATGAACCCTTTCTGTAACAGCTCTTCTAATTGTTTTTTCAATTCTTTAAGTTCTGCTGGTGCCATCCGGTATGGTGCTTTAGAGATCGGCATGGTACTTGGCAGTAACTCAATGGTAAAGTCCACCTCTCTATGTGGAGCTAAACCAGGCAAATCTTTCACAAAAACATCAGCAAATTCCCTAACCACGGGAACTGCCTCCACTGACCGACTAGCCTCTACCAGACTAACTGAGGCTAAATAAGCCACGCACCCTGCATTTATTAGCTTTCTAGCTCTTATTGCAGAAATTATAAACTTAGAAGTACAAAAAGGCATACCTTGATACTCAAACACTGAACCATTAGGATAGCAAAACCTGATCCTCTTCTTTCTGCAATCTAACAGTGCTCCATAGGCTTCAAGCCAATCCATTCCCAGAATAATATCATAGTCGGTCAACTGCAAAGCATACAACCGACCCGACATCTAGTTTCCTTCAATCACAACAGGAGCTTCATCTATATAGCTTGAAGTGAGCATAAACTCACCTGAGGGAACCTCCACTACCAATTCACAGGATTCCTCTTTCAAAAGATGAACCATACAATCCAGGAATTCTTCAGAAATAAAAGAATGAGAGGCATCCGAATCAAATAAAACTGTTGCTGAATAATCATAAATGTGTATAGTACCTTCGATCATATTTGATGCCTCCGCCTGGGCTCGGGTGATAGCCATAACCCGGCCCCTTCCCCGCTGCTGCGTTGCTCCTCTGCCACGACCTGCCTGTTGCTGATGGAACTGCTGCGGTTGCTGCTGCTGCTGCTGCACACCTCTTCCATATCCATACTCTCTCGGATAGGGGCAATTACGGATCAAATGCCCCGGCTGATTACAATTATAACATCTATACCCTGGTGGAATAATGGACTGTCTGGAAGTACTCTGCTGTGACTCCTCCACCTCTGGCCTACCACGACCTTACTGAAATTGTTGTTGTCCTCCCCATCCTCTTCCTTTAGCTTTAAATGCTTGCTTTAATTTCTGGCCCCACTTACCAAAACTTGATGGAGAAGGTCCTGCTGGTGCTTTACCCTTACTCACACCCACTGACTGCTGCGGTAGCCGAAAACTACCTGAATCTGACTCGCCCATCTGACGAGTCCTAATAGACCTTTCCAATGTAGCTGCCCTTTGAGCTGCTTCTTCCACTGTCTTACACATGAGTGGCACTATTGCATTCTGCAATTCTACCCTAAAACCCCTAATAAAGTACTCAACCATCATATTATTATCCGATACTACATAAGGCGCGTATCGGATAAGTGCCATGAACCTCATCTGATATTCTAAAACTGAAGAGTTACCTTGCTGGAGTGTCCGGAACTGCTCTCTCTTCACTTTCTGCACTTGAATCGAAAGAATGTATCATTAAATACATTAAGAAACTCCGGCCAAGTGATAGTCTCTTCTGTCCTGCCTGCCAAGGTGGTCTGAATCTTCAATCGCCACCATTCCAGTGCAAAACCCCTCAACTGATATGCAGCTAGCACAACTCTATCTGCTGCCGGGCACCTCATGGTCGTAAAGACCCTCTCAATCTCATGAACCCAGTGTTCCGCTGTATCTGGATTCAGTCCTCCTGAATAAGTAGGCGGCTGCAATCTCAGAAACTTCTCAACTTGCATCACTAGTTCTTCTGTTACTAACACTGGCGGTGGTGGTGGCAAGGGTGCTACAAAAGGCACCTCCACTCCTGGCGGAACTGGAGCTATAGGTACAGTCTCTCCGTCCCTAGGTGGTATGGCAACCGGTGGTACTGACGCCTGCTGATCCATCCTCATTCGAATATCGGTGAGGCTCTCCCAGATCCTCTCTATTATATGCTGAGTGTTCTCCTCTGGATCATCTCCTCCACCACCCCAATCTCTTCTATCTGCCATTTCAAACTTCTACATAAACAAAACACCAAACAAAAACAAAACAACAAATCATTAAAAACCAAGGTCACAACCAGCAGTGTACTACTACCGAATATGGCTATGTAACCTTCTAGTTCCCTTATATTAACACAGACCTTGCTCTGATACCAACTGTGATGGAACGCCTCATCCAAGCCCGTTAAACCAGTAACGTGCCACGTAAACTGGTTCGCGACACCAGTAACTGACTCGGACAAACACACACAGGTCTACCTCTCAGTCTCGCAGCCACGGACGAAAGGTCCAGCTACCGCTCCACGTGAAAAGGTCAAGTAATTGTGGAGACCAACTAAACACCACCACATGCGGACCACACGGTCGCAGGCCCATGCCTGGCACCTCTAGAGACCCTGGCCTGGGCCCTCTAGAGTGAGGCACTGGAAAAGGACTAGTTGGGGACCAGTGTCGACAACTGGTGTCCGTGCCCCCAACTAAGAGCGCGCTACAAGTGACCAAAAGACAAGTACAACAGTCACTGTTCCACTGTTGTCTTTCCCTCAGTCGGACGTACAACTCAAGCAAAGGAGTGAGGGTGTCCAGGTCAGATGACACAGACCTTGACGGTACAACACAAGTACCAGGACAAAGTCCTGAGCTAACAGCCTGGCTCATAGAGAACGTGGGGCACCCAACTGGAGAGCTAACCACGGTAGGCATCGTACTACTTGCCACGCACACAAAACCACGTGCATGTCACACACAAACCACGTGAACTCTCGCGTAAACCGCATGCACTAATAGTCCACTACACGTGAATACCACGTAAACACATGAAGAACCAGCTAACTGCGTACCCAGTACGCTAATCTCAGAAACCACGTGCACTAGGTGCACCACAAATACCAATGCACCACTTGATATTGTTAAATATTCAATATAACAACATTTAAATAAAAGCATGCTGATGAAAACATCGACTGCCGTTGATGGGATGTAGACGGCAAGATCACTGGCCATCTATTCCCAGCTGAAGAACCTGGCGTCAATCGATATTGACGCCAAGCTCCTCAGCTACCAGCTCCCACAGAAACCTAGGCCGATTCCACAAGTGCTCTTGGCCCCAAAACCAATGGGAAACACAACAAAACCTTTCTCTAACATCCATGCATTATAAACAAACCGTAACAACATGTTTTACTAAGTAAATCAATCAAACTACCCTTTGACCTCGCATGGAATACCCTTACCCAAAAACATAATTAACATGCAGATTCATGTGTTCTAGATGCATTATCACAACCAGAAGGAATTAAAAGGGATCGTTCCCTACCTCAAGATGCACTTAAACCTCCTAAATCCTCCCGATTCGTACCAAACCCTCCGCGAGCTCCTACGGAGATTACACCTCGCTCCGGCGTTTCCTTGCTCGATTCGTCACCACCTCACGTTCCACGATCCTCCAACTAGCCTTCTGCAACCATTGGAAGCAGTGGGGAAGCAAGGGCATGAAAGTAGGGCGAGGGAGAGGGAGAACAGAGTGAGGGAACTGCCCTCGGGTAGACCTATATCCTGTAGGCCGCACAGGTTGGCGTCAACCCTATTGTCATTTAGGGAACCGTCACAATAAATGTCCATAAAGCACGCCGTTAAGTTCTTAAAGTTGACGTCACCTTCAATGGACGCCAAACCAGTCAACGACCACACCTGGCCATCAACCCCTACTCAACTGCAGCAGGTCCTATTTTGTTTCAGGACCAAACCTGCGCACACCACACATCCAAACCACACTGGCCTCACGATGGCCACCACAACCATTACACAAATGATCCATAAGGATCTGAAAAAACACGCGACGTTACACGAGATCTCCCTAAAATTGCCACCAAAACCCCACAGCAATCCCCCTGCAGCTGAGCAGAGTGAAGGCTTTGCTCGGCCAGGGGTGGAAGGCTAACACAACATAAATCTAATCGCGTCGGGTTTTCCCGCCGCGTTAAGAAACGCGTCCGACCCCTTCGCCACATTTAAAAGACGCCGCCTCTGCATGCGCCATACTGCTCGCATGCAGCGCCACTTATGTGAAGGCGGTGCAGAAACGCGTCGCTAGAGCGGGGCGCGACACAAGTTTGAAACACGCCGACTCTGGCGGCCGCGTTAACCCATGAGAATCGCGTCGTTCTGTCTGGACGCATTCTCAGTGAGCCTCCCAGAAGCTATTTTGGGCAGGGATGCCCAAACCCCACAGCTTCCTTCCTGAACCAGAATACCTGTAAAAACACACAGACCTCCTATATCTCACAATAGGCCACACACTGGCCCCAAACCCGGTAAACCACGATCCGAACATTCCGGATATTACACATAATTACATGGAAGTTAATAAACCATATAACATGATGTTAAACATGATTTTTCATCACGATATTAACACATAAATGATATGAATATATATGCATTATTACATTGGTTTTCACATGCAATCATGCTCTCATTAACAATAACTCTCCCTTACATATCTTTTCACACATTCTTCACATTGTTTATTCTTACACTTTCATTTATCACATATCATATCATTTGCACTCACCACGTGCCACATTCACATATTACTTTACACTTTATTCATATTTTATCACTTAATTACCGTGACACATAGTGTAGCACCCCGGAAATTTTAACTATATAAAAATTTGAATAAATGGAAATAAATAATTTCCATAATATCAAAGTATTTAAAACATACGAATCATTATCGTATGTGCTAAGACACATCGAAAAAATTCGTAAAAATTATAAATCAACCCCACACATTATTCCTAAATGTTCCACAAAGAATTTGTGCCAAGAAAAATCAGATTAGCCAAGTTTAAAGTGTTTCATGACTTATTATCGTAAATCATGAATAAGTCAAAAAATCATTATCACACGTACTTGGATGAGTCAAAAAAATTAAATAAAAATCATATACGAACTTAAAATAATATCCTCTAATGACCCATCAAGAAATTTGGGTCAATAAAAATCATTTGGACTAGGTTTAAGAGTTATTGTGACCGATTATCCAAATTAGGAAACAAGTCGAAAAACCGTTAACACGAAAATACGACGCAACCAAAAATTTAATAAAAGTGTTGGAGAGACTCCCAAAATTATATATTAATGAACCAATATCTTAATTGGGCCACCACAGATGACCCAAAAATCAAATGAAGCTAGAAAATGCATGGAAATTCGTAGCTTAAATTAGCTGAAATTAAAAAGAGGCAATTAGAGTTGAATTGGGTAGAGATCTTGCACTCTTGGCAACCCAAATTCGTTCCTACCCACCTATGGAGGTTGCTTGATGGCCAAGACTCTCTAATGGAGGGAGAGATTTTCAAATTTTGGAAAGACACAAGCCAATCTCGCAACCCTTCTTTCCTAGTTACAATAGGACTCCTAAAAACCTTGGTTGCTTAAATACTCTTCACCCAAACCCTAGGAACGAGTTTACAACTTCCTGGGGTCGTGTGGAGGAGCTCTTGGGGGCTGGGGAGCTGTGGATCGACCATAAGAAGGACATCTTCTTCCCCCGTTCGTCTGCTGCGACCTGCACAAACCGTTTGAAGCCGATCAAAGGTAGGCAAAACCTAAACCAAACCTTGCAAGGCTTATAGCCCTGGAAAGAGGGTCAAGTCTACGTCCTAACCCAAGTGGAATGCCTAAATTCCATGCAGTATACATGGAGTATTAAGCATTTTCCTCCAAGTGGTCTAAACACGGGTTTTCTAGAAAAATGGGACTTCTTCAACCCAGAAGGTAGGTTTTCTCGGGTCAAACCTTAACATATCCTATATCAATGTGTAGAGCATCAAGTTAACTTTCATTTCCCACTGGTTTCATCGACTTCCAATGAGTAGATTTTGAGTTATAAGCGTTTTCCCCATGTCGCGCACTGTTAGGGCTTTTTCTGTTCTTTATATGTTGCATGCGATTTGAGACTGAATTAGAGCAAACTCACAACATGAAAGTTTTTCTAATATTATCATCGTCATATCTTTTGTTGAACGTTTTATCTAAATGTCATTAGTTAGAGAGTTATAAGCGTGATAATAGGGTCTCTGTATGACACTACATTTTCGGGTTGCACTTGGTTTTACATTTGTGTTGGACTTGATTAAAGCCTGTTGAAACCATCATGGTTTTCTAATTCCGATTTACTGGAAGCACCCTTGCATGTCTAGGTTGGTTTAAAACTAGTTTCATTATTTTTCATGCACTGTACAATTTGTTCTTAATTTTAGAACAACCCTGTGTCAAAATAGGGAAAGTCTGGTCCGCAATCCAAAGCACTGTCTTTTCTCTGGCAGATGCAGGCCAAGGACCTGAGAACGTGACGGTCGATAGGCCGCGTTCTCAGGCCGATCGCGACAAGAATTCCGTCATGATCTGATCGCGACTGGACTGCCGTCGCGACCTGACCTCCGGTCTCTCAGCCATGTCGCCTTCTTCATATGAACCCGTCGCGAACTGCCTGCCTGATCCGACAAGCTTGTCGCGATCCTTACAAGGCACTGTCGTGTTCTGATCTGACCCCGTCGCGATCCGTACAAGGGTCCGTTGCGACCTCAGGATTTTTCATGAAACCCCACCTATTTCTTTTACAAGACTTACTGCTATACCTGAGGACTGTTTAAATATGATATTTAGCGTGTAATTCACATGTCTTAGGTCTGATCATTGCATGATGGTTTATTTAATGGCTTAAAAGTGATTAACCCATTTAAAAACTATAATTACATGAACATTATTCTAATTATTCTCTTAATGACGTGATCATTCATGAAACTTGTGATTCGCTCTTGTTATTGTTCTAGCTTGATTAAAATGATAATTCTTATCTTAAAATCTTGCAAACCCATGTGTAGTTAAATGCATTGTTCATTGCATGTCATCATGTTAAGTGTTTTCCGCGAGTTTGAGACCGATGGATGTGAATTGACACGCGTACATCACTACACACTTACACTTCTAGGCAGCCCTTTCTTGGGGATTTGGAAGCTCTCTACCAGTCATTCGAATCGGTAGACTAGTGACCTTTTCTCTAAGACCTCTGTAAGTCTCCTCTGACCATGGATTCTCACATGGCCGACGAGCAGGTTGTACCATTGAAGTACCCAGAAGTTAGCGTGTACTTCCTTTCTCTTCTTGTTCTCATGAGCGTGATTTACAATCTAGACTAAAGCTATTAATGTAAAATTTGAATTAAAGTATAAATCGTGCCGTTATGTTGCCAAATTTATCTCTTGACCATTGTTGCCATGAAATCATGTTCAATTTACGTATTACTTGCTCTCATCATCATCATGAACATGACGTTACACATGCTACATTTTGAAACTCTCACTGGCATTATTATGACTGTGGGTATCTACATTTAAAATTTTGCATGAGATGCTGACCGGGCACGGCGAGTGTCCAAGGGCTCCAGTCTAGCCCCAATGACGGAGAGTCATAAATATTGTTAACCATGGGGTATAATGATTACTGGCGTTGCATCTGCGCTGGGAGTCTTGCTTGCTTGTTGAATGATAGATACAATAACCACATACACGTGTCCTGGTGTACATTCTTGATGGATCTTTTCTTGTGTACATTAGTGTCTACGTGCCTGATTAGTGTTACTTGATCGTGCTCGTACATTCTTGCTTGCTTGCTTGCGTGATATGGCCATCCTGCATTTAATGCAACTAGTGATATTTTGTGTTCTTGAAAACTATTGACATCAAGTGAAATCTTGCGTGCTTGTACAAAGTGATATGTTGCTAGTTCTATCTTGTCATCTTGTTCTAAAATCTTGTTCTATCATGATCACTCTATCTAGCTTGTTTCATGCATTATGTTTTAATGAGTTTTATTCGTACATGCATACCATGACATTCATCATGCTTACCTAGTTCTAAATTGCTAATCACTTATATCATTGCCCGCACATTGAGATATAAATCCTACTGGGCTAGTTTGTTCATCCCCTACTTTTACCCAATCTAGGTGACTATGAAGTTCAAGAGGAAGAGCAAGTCGAGGATGGGAATGCGTTCGAGTGATGAGCGTTCCAACTATGAGCCTAGTTATAGTAATTTGCTTTGAGAGTTAGAACATGTAGTAGGAAGTGAGGAGTATTATGTACTTTTCCTTTTTATTGAGTCTAGTCCTGTTATCCCATAGTCTAAGAGTTGTAATAGTTCTATTTTGAATACAATAAGTTGAGATTTGAATAAAAGCTTAGTTGAGTTCAATATTTGGGCCCTATGATGGTGTATGTTGTTATACATTTAGTGCGTGCTATCTAGATGCTTATTTTTCGACTGTTCACGTCTCGAGATATCGACTCGAATTATATTCCGCATCATTAATATCCGCTGTGAAATTCTCGGACGTGACAAAAGAGATCGTGAGACTGCATGGAGTTCCATCATCCATTGTCTCGGATCGAGATCCGAGATTCACCTCTCATTTTTGGAAGGGACTATAGACTGCACTTGGTACTAAGCTCAATTTTAGTACCGCATTTCCACCCCGCAGACTGATGGGCAGACTGAGAGAACCAATCAGATTGTAGAAGACATGTTAAGAGCATGCACTATAGATTTCCAAGGCTACTAGAATGAGCACTTATCCTTGATTCAGTTCGCTGATAACAACAGTTACCAGGCGAGTATTAAAATGGCACCATTCGAGGTGCTCTATGGGAGGAACTGTAGATCTCCTGCATGCTGGAACGAAGTTGGGGAACAACAATGGCTAAGTCCGGCATGGTACAAAATAAAACCAGGATATACAGGTGATTCGAGATCAGCTCAAGATTGCTCAGTCCAGACAAAAGAGCTATGCTGACAAGAGAAGGAGAGATCTAGAATTTCAAGTAGGAGATCATGTGCTTTTGAAGGTATCTACTACCTGTGGCATTCAAAGGTTTGGTGTTAAAGGAAAGCTAAGTCCTAGATTCATCGGTCCTTTTGAAGTGCTAGAAAGGGTTGGTGAGGTTGCTTACCAGCTGGCGTTGCCACCAAACCTGGTGTTTGTACACAATGTGTTCCATGTCTCTATGCTTAGAAAATATGTGTACGATCCTACTCACGTCATTCGCCATGAGAAGTTGGTGCTGAACAAGGACATGACATATGAAGAGAAGCCAATCAAGGTACTTGAACGGAAAGTGCAACAACTCAAGAACCATCCGATTCATGTGTCAAAGTTCTGTGGAATAACCATGGAGTAGAAGAAGCCACATGGGAACCTGAAGGAATCATCAGGTGAAACTACCCCGATCTTTTCGGTGAGACATTCTCTCCATTTTGGGCATATGACTTTGGGACCAAATTCTTTTAAGAGGGGGAGGATGTAGCAACCCGGTATCTTAATAAATAAATAAATAAAAATTTAAAGAAAAAATAAATTAATTAAAACCCATAAATAAAAGAAGTAATGGGCTTTGCTAAATGGATCATATAAAAGTTATTGGACCAAAATAGGGATTTTTAAAAGTTGAATAAAAAAAATATCCTAAATTCGTATCTTTATTATTTCCTAAAATGAAAAGAGTTATTAAAACATTAAAATAGTTAATATGGGTTGGAATTGGACTCCTAACCCTACCCAAATTGGCTAGGTATGAATTTGCAACCCAACTTAACTCCATTAGGAGGTGGAAAGCTTGGAAGCTTGAAAGAAATAGAGGAAACTCAGAATTAAATATGAGTTAGAGTTGTAGTAGGAATTAGAAACCATAGGTGCTTAAATACACCCCAACCCCTTCATGGCCGGCCCTAATGCATTGCTGAGACTTGCTAGACTTGGAGGAGAGGCCAAAGGAAGGGAGAATTCGTGGGGAGAAGGCTTGCTCAAGATCTACCACTTGTGTTTCGAGTTCTAAGCCCCAGGAGACAAATCGACCCAAAGGTAGGCATTTTCACAAGCTAAATCTAATTAATCTCGTTTGTAGGATGTTCCTAACACCAGGAACAAAATCCATCTAGTTTCTCTAATTTTCATTGACCCTATCTTTAGATCTTTATTTTTGAAGTTCTACTATCATCTTGTCCCCGAACACTCATATTTAATTTAGATCTCCATGTACACTAGATCTCATGCCATGAAATTTTTAGTGGACATACTGCTCATTGTCAGGAATCATTTGCCACCGTTTTCCCCAATTTTCATTCAGTATACTACTCGAATTAATTCTTTTTCCTTCACTGTATGTTGTTCTATGTTCTTCGTGAATGAACGAAATCAAAACATGTCATGACCATGTTTACTTTCAAATTCCCATTTACTTTGTGTACCCTTGCATGTCTAGATTTGTTTAAAAGTGGTTTCATGATTTTTAATCAAATGTACACCGAGATATCAATTTTTAACCTACCCTGTATCAAAACATGGAAAGCCTGGACCGCAATCCAAGTCAAACCCTTTTCCTGCTCGGGCTCAGGCGTAGGACCTGAGAACGCGACGGCCCGATAGGTCACGTTCTTAAGGGCTGATCACGACCAGAACCCTGTCGCGTTCTGAACGCGATAGGACTTGGCGTCGCATTCTGGCCGTCTATCTTGACTGACATGTCACGACCTTTGAAAGACTATGTCACGTTCTGGAGGTACCCTATCGTGATCCTTACAGGGGTACGTCGCCTTCTGGACTTTTGCACCTAAACCCTAGAATTTTGGTGTTCTTGTCTTCCTACAGTGATTATACCTTCTGTAAACAATCTCAAACGCAGTAAAGAAAGATGCTATAATATGAACATGTGTGAACTAATTAAAAACCATACACATGATCTTTTCATATCTATGATTTTCTCAATCACATGCACATACTTGTAACCATCCATGATGACATAACTTGACATGAAAATATCTCATAATATATCTGGTAATTTATTTCAATAATGTATTTAAATTGCCCTATTTAAATGGACTTGTCTTCGTTTCTTGCGGTCTTGAAATACCGTTACCGACGCTCCACTATTTAGAATTCCTCTGGAATGTTGAGCACTTGTTTCTATATACATTTTCTCTTGACTTGGATAAACTCTCCGTCGCGGATATTCCTTCTGTCAGACTAGTGAATCCTTGTTCAAAGCCTCCGTAATTCTCCTCTGTCCATTGATTCCCACATGGCCGACGAGCGGGTTGTACCCTCAATACCTATGATACCCTTTAGAGATCAGTAAGATCCAAATGACTTTTAGAAGTTCTCTCTTATCTTGAATCACGTTGGACCTCTGGACCTGTGCATAACATGGCCAGTGGAAGGTTAGTGAATTCCACCTAACTGCCAACACCAATTGCGCGTGTTGTGCAACTGTTACTATCGCTCGTTTAATCGACGTTTATGTGCAATGACCTATAGTTCTCATCTTTACTTTACTTGCTCATCTATTCACACTCTCTCTACTATCTCGTCTATTCATCAAGTACTCTCTCTCTATTCTTGGTACTCTATATGGCCATTTGACTGATTGTCTAAAAGATAAACAATATAACCAATGCCTGGAAATGTAAAGGGCCCGGTCTGGTCCTGAGAGGTGCGCCCAAAAGTGCTAGTGCCCGCGGGAGTTAATTGACCAGAGTGTTTGGCATTACACTCAAGTGCTATCTATATGACAATCAAAGTGCTATGCTATACTCGACTCGTTGTGCTATCATGAACTATATTGTGCTATGACCATCCTGCTCTTTGTGCTATACTTAACGCTTGTGCTATATGAATCATGCTATCGTGCTATCACTTGCTTGACAATACTTGACTCTCACTCTCTATCATTAGTTACTCTGCTCTTTAATACATTAATCATTTAAAGCATGCCTGATCATGAGATTTAAGTCCTACTGGGCATTATCGCTCACCCTGCATTATTGTTATGTGTTCTCAGGTGAGACCGATGATGATACTTACACTCATGAGGACGGGAATGACCAAGAGTGAAGTTATGAGTACCCTGGCGTCTTAGTGTTATGTTAGAGTCTTAGTTTAGTCTTTACTTTTATTAAATGTAATTGGACCTTATAGAATGGCTCTGATATTAGTGATTGTAATAGATAATGAGGATTTATTAATGAAATACATTTGCTTTGGTATTTATTTTTGGACCAATGGTTTGATGTCTATTATACGCTCTATACCCGTTTACTTGCAACTACCTCGCGTTCCGATATTCCGCGTCGGGGCGTGACAAGGAGTTTCTTGCTCTTACCCAGGGTTCCATGACTATCCTGAAGTATGAGGCTAGGTTTGCTGAGCTTTCCAAGTACACTCCCCACATCGTTGCAGATGAGCGTAGGAAGGCCAAGAAGTTCGTGATAGGACTCAGACCATCACTCAAGACGAGACTAGTGGCTTTCGATCACCGAACCTTAGACGAGGCTCTCAACATAGCATGCAAATAGGAGAGCAAGATGGACCAGTACATGGAAGAGAAGAGGGCAACCCAGAAGAGGTCGGCGACACCGTTCTAGAGGCAAGACAGGAAGAGGGCAGCAGTGTACCAGTGGCCACAGCATACAGTAGTTCCGAACCAGTCAGTGGTTGTACCCTAGGCGATCAGCTTAAAGCCTAGCGACAAGAAGGAGTGTCCTCATTGTGGGAGGACTCATGGAGGCTCAAAGTGCTGCAAGCTAGAAAGGAAGTGCCTGAAGTGCGGCAGTCCTCTGTTATACATTTTTTGGAAAATCATTTTGTTAATTACCTAAAATCTGTTTAAATGATAAAAATAGGTATACTATCGAGAAAATTATAAAAAATTAGACAAATTATGTATTCCATGATTATGGTCTGTGGTTAAAATTGGAGAATGTTCTGATATACGAAACTACTACTTCCAGATATAAGTCTTTAATGACCATGTTAAGCATGATTAGTTAAAAGTAATATTTTCTGATGATTAGCACCATGATTAGGTTTTGTTAAGCATGTTTCAACACTGCTAGACAGTCACGATTACTTTTGTAACCTAAAATATGTGTTTGAATTATGAGCATGTAAATGGGTCACTGGGTGCATGAAAATTGCGTTAAACATGTGATCAAAGTGATTAATGTGATTAAGTGATTAATGTGCTAAATATTGACACTGCTACCATAGAAGACTGTGGAGTCGTACTGTAGAAAAGTCCATATGGGAAGGCTCAATGTGTATGTGATATCTTAAGGGCATCAAGATGAAATTTTAGAGGTGGACAAGTACCACTGGTTAGGGTGAAGAGTGCTTCTCCCGGTTCTGCACAGTTACCAAGATTCATCATTGTATTGCTTAGGTGACATGTATGTGATATGAGTGATATTGTCCTTCCTTATTTTGGTTCGAACTATGTGTCACGACAAAAGATGTGTAAAAATGTGAATTAAGTGTGGATGTGCAATGTGATTATGTTAAAACGATGTGTTAATGTGCTCCTATGTGTAAGAACATGAAACCATTGATTAAGTTATATTTATGTTAAATAGCAAGCAAAAGGTGAGAATTGTGACATATGCATATGAATGTGGTAGACATCATGGTAGTATCTCTAGTAGAATGTGCTTAGTTTCATGATTTAGATACTTGGAAATGTGTCGTAAAATGAGTTATGTTGGGTACCATGAGTTTTATTAAATCCATGTGTAGTTAGCATGTTATAGACTTGTTCATTTGGTATTTGCTAATAGTTAAATGAATCATGTGATAAATTGCCTTATGTGTTATACTTGTATAGAATGAATGTGGTAAGTGTTTGACCAATAGGTTGTTTTCTAAGTCTTTTGAGAAGACTCATCCTTGCTTAACTTTATAGGGGAGACAGGTATCCCAAAAATAGAGGAGGAAATAGCGAGGAGCGACTCCGAGCAAGAGGAGTAGCCGAGACTTGAGAGCTATTTATATAGCTTGTATTTTTCTTTTACTTAGTATGTGAGAGGATGTTATTGTGATATGGACTATTGTACTTGATTATTTAGCAGATTTGGCATATTTATTTTGCTACTATATAGACTGTGGGATGTGTGGTGATGATGGAATAAGAATTACTTTTATTTTCATTGTACTTTCCTTTGTTATTTGTGTACATCTCTACCTGCTACGTTGTGTTGGATACATGTCCCATTGTGACGGCACGCTTTATATCAACGTGGATTGGTATAATTGTACCGGTATAAGGGGGGTCGTTATAGAGTTGCTATTGAGCAACAAGTTGAGATTGTAGATAAATAAGCCATCACATACCACTATTTTAAAGTCTCTATAGAATCAGTCCATATAAGTGGAAAATACCTAATAATGAATTAAAGATAGTTAAGAAAATGGTTAGGACTAAAAGAACTTAGATCCTAATTAAGATATTTATCTTACAGGTAATGGCGAGCCGTGGTAGGCGCAGTGCTCAGGCTCGGGAGGACGAATAGAGACGTGAGGAGAGGGACGAGCAGTAGGCCCTAGCACACCAGGGTCCCACGGTGCTCCCACCACCGCCACCAGTGGACTATGGCGTGTTCATGCAAGGCCTGGTCCAGGCGATGCAGACGCAGGCACAGACCCAGGCTGCATTACAGGCCCAGTTGCAGGCGTAGGTTGGCGTTGTCAAGTAGGAGTAGTTTGTTTTGTTGTTGTTTGATTACTCATGTCTTGTATTTTGTCTCAGGCTCAGGCTCCAGTTCCCCAGAAGTTTGGACATGGTGGTCTGTCCATCATAGAGCGATTTAAGAGGATGGATCCACCTTCTTTTATGGGGGAGAGTCAGCCCCTCTCGGCAGAGAGCTGGTTGAGGGAGGTAGAGAAGATCTTCTATGCTATCAGATGTGCGGAAGAGGATTAAGTGAGCCTGGCGACCTACATGCTATAGGTACTTAGAGTATATGTGCTTGCATGCAGGTGTGTGCTTATGGGTTGTATCTTGCAGGAGAGAGCTGATGTTTGGTGGGCCTCTATGCTACGTACCAGGTATGAGGATGGGGCATTGGAGGTGACTTGTGCTGAGTTCATCAAACTCTTTAAGGCCAAGTACATCTCCGAGCACATTCAAGACAAGATGGAACAAGAGTTTCTTGCTCTATCCAGGGTTCCATGACTGTTCTGGAGTACGAGGCTTGGTTTGCTGAGCTTTCCAAGTACGCTCCCCACATCGTCGCAGATGAGCGTAAGAAGGCCAAGAAGTTCATGATGGGACCCAGACCATCACTCAGGACGAGACTAGTGGCTTTCGATCATCGGACCTTAGACGAGGTTCTCAGCACAACGTGCAGACAGGAGAGCGAGGTGGACCAGTACATGGAAGAGAAGAGGGCGACCCAGAAGAGGTAGGCGGCATCGTTCCAGAGGCAAGACAGGAAGAGGGCAGCAGTGTACTAGCAGCCACAACGTACAGCAGTTCCGAACCAATCAGTGGCTGTACCCCAGGCGACTAGCTTAAGGCCTAGTGACAAGAAGGAGTGTCCTCATTGTGGGAGGACTCATGGTGGCTCAAAGTCTTGGAAGCTTAGTAGGGAAGTGCCTAAAGTGCGGCAGCACAGAGCACCAGATCAAAGACTGCCCGAGACTTCAACAGTTTGCACCGAGAGGAGCTTCAACCCCAGCAGCGGTAGTAGCACCAGTGACCGGGAAGCCGAGAAGACCTTGGGCCCAAGCCCTAGTGTACGCACTTGCACGTGAGGATGCTGAACATGCAGAGAATGTCATGAAAGGTACTGTTTTAGTTATGGGTGTGCAGGCTCGAGTATTATTTGATACGGGTGCTACACACTCGTTTGTCTCCGAGCGTTTGCTAGGCAGTTAGCAGCAGTGTCTGGAGTTGAGGCAGAAGACTTAGAGGTTCCTTGTCGGTACATACCCCACGGGTACTGTAGCGACCAGGAAGTGCTTCCTTCTTTACCTGTGTGCATTGAAGACAAGGTTTGTTTGGGTGCTTCTACTTGCTTAAGATGAAGGACAATGATGCGATACTTGGTCTAGATTGGCTTGAGGAGCACTATGCCTTGGTCGATTGTAGGAGGAAGAAGATTACTTTCCGCATTCCTTGAGAGGATGAGTTCTCACATCCTTTGCCTAGGAATTTGGCGAGAAAGTTCGTGATCTCCGCCATGAAGGCTATGAGGATGGTGAACAAGAGTTGTGACCCTTTTCTTACCAGTGTAGTCTTGATCCTTGAGGCCGATCGGTCACCTACCCTTAAGGAGATTGAGGTTGTGCAGTAGTTCCCAGACGTGTTTCCCGATGATCTGTCTGGATTGCCACCAGCAAGGGAGGTAGAGTTCACTATTGAGTTGCTTATAGACACCTCACCTATCTCTAAGGCTCCCTACCGGATGGCACCTGCAGAGTTAGCTGAGCTGAGGAAGAAGTTGCTCGATAAGGGGTTCATTCGCCCTAGTGTGTCACCATGGGGTGCACCTGTACTGTTCGTAAAGAAGAAGGATGGTTCTCTCAGGCTGTGCATTGACTATAGGAAGCTCAACCAGGTGACAGTGAAGAATAAGTACCCGAGAATGCATCCGTGTTCTCCAAAATTAATCTGCGTGTAGGGTACCATCTGCTAAGGATCAAGGAGGAGGATGCTTCCAAGATAGCATTCAGGACATGTTATGTACAATACGAGTTTCTTGTGCTTCCTTTTGGTCTGACTAATGCCTTTGCAGCGTTCATAGATCTCATGAACATGGTGTTCAGGCCATACTTGGACAGTTTTGTCATGGTGTTCGTAGATGATGTGTTAGTTTACTCCTCTGATGATGATACGCACCGTGAGCATCTGAGGATGGTATTCAGGCCATACTCAGGCGCTAGAGTTGCTGTTGATCCAGCGAAGGTGCAGGCTGTGCTAGAGTGGGAGACTACGAGGACACCATCGAAGATTAGGAGTTTTCTTGGTCTAGCCGGTTATTACAGGCGAGTTATTAAGGTCTTTGCCTCCATAGCGGTGCCTTTGACCAAGCTAACCAAGAAAGGGGTGAAGTATGTATGGTCCGAGGAGTGAGAGAGTAGTTTTCAGAAGCTGAAGACAAGGTTGACATCTGCACCTATGATGATATTGCCAAGTGGTGCCGATGGTTTTGCAATCTACTCAAATGCTTCGCAGATAGTCATTGGTTGTGTTCTAATGCAGCATGGTAAGGTGTTGCCTATGCTTCTCGTCAACTAAAGGAGCATGTGCGTAACTATCCAACCCATGATTTGGAGTTAGCAGCTGTGGTCCATGCACTGAAGATCTGGAGACACTATCTTTTTGGTGTCAGGTTCGAGGTGTTTAGAGACCACAAGAGTTTGAAATACCTATTCTCTCAGAAGGAGTTGACCCTACGGTAGAGAAGATGGATCGAGTTCCTAAAGGACTGTGACTACGAGCTTTAGTACCATCCAGAGAAAGCAAATGTTGTAGCAAACTCCCTTAGTAGGAAGAGGTCAGTACTTTAGCAAGATTGGAAGATGCTTGAGGATGCAGCACGTGCCATGGCTGAGTTAGAGCCACAGCTGTGCCAAGCATTCATAGCACAATTGTTCATCAGGTCCACTGTGTTGGACAAGGTGATAGAGCAGTAGGGAGAAGATCCCAGACTTTAGGAGATGGTGAGCAAGGCAGGTGTTGCTCGTGATGAGGATGACATTATTAGATTTCAGCACAGAGTATGTGTGCTAGACATTGCAGAGATTAAGGAGCAAGTGCTTGCAGAAGCTCACAGGTGGCAGTTCTCCATTCATCTAGGAAACACCAAGATGTATCAAGATTTGAAGCGGTCCTTCTATGGTCAGGCATGAAGAAGAACGTAGCAGAGTTCGTATCTCGGTGTTTGGTGTGTCAGCAAGTCAAGACCGAACGTCAGAGACCATCCGGCCTTATGCAAAGGATGGAGATACCGATGTGGAAGTGGTAAGCGATCACCATGGATTTTGTAACGAGTTTGCCCAGATCAGTTAGGGGCAATGATTCGATATGGGTGGTTGTGGACCGATTCTCTAAGACTGCTCACTTATTTCCTATGAGGAATAAGCAGTCTGTGGAGAGCTTGCCGAGGCTGTGTGTGGACGGCACCATGAGATTGCATGGAGTGCCAAAGTCCATTATCTCAGACTGAGACCCGCGGTTTACCTCGAGGTTGCGGCAGGGTCTCCAGAAGGCGTTGGGTTCTCAGTTGAAGCTTAGTTTGGATTTTCATCCTCAGACAGATGGTCAATCCGAGAGGACGATTCAGACACTCGAGGACATGTTGAGAGCGTGTGTGTTAGATTGGAAGGGCAACTGGGAACGCTACCTACCTTTTGTGGAGTTTGCTTATAACAACAACTTTCACGCTAGTATAGGCATGGCTCCATTCGAGGCATTGTACGATCGATCCTGTAGGTCTCCCTTGTGTTGGGAGGAGACTGGAGATAGGCAGCTAGTTGGACCCGAGTTGGTTCAGGAAACGACAGATAAGATCCAACTCATCAGGCAGAGATTGACTGCAGCGCAGGATAGGCAGAAGAGCTACGCCTACAATAGAAGGAAGGACTTGGAGTTCGAGGTTGGCGAGCATGTATTCCTCAAGGTATCATCTACTCAAGGCGTTGTCAGGTTTGGCAGGCATGGCAAGCTGAGTCCGAGGTTTATTGACCCATTTGAGATACTCAGGCGGAAGGGCAGTGTGACATACAAGCTGGCATTACCCCCAGCGTTAGTGAGTGTACATATTGTATTCCATGTGTCTATGCTCAGGAGATACGTGCGAAATCCATCACATGTTATCAGCCACATGCTAGTGGAACTTCAGCCAGACTTGTCATACGTGGAGCGATCAGTAGCTATTATGGATCGTAAGGTCCATCATCTCAGGAACAGACTATAGCTTCTGTGAAGGTGCTGTAGAGGAACTTCTCACGAGAGGAAGCTACATGGGAGCTCGAAGATGTCATGAAGAAGCAGTATCTGCATCTGTTCGGTTAGTACCATTGCTCTAACTTTGGGAACAAGTTTCTTTTAGGGGAGAGGGTGTAAGGCCCTAGTTTTTTTTGCATTTTATCATTTGCTGCTATGTTTGAATTGCTGGCCAAATTTCTTATTAATGTCAACATCATGTGACATTAATTGCTTGTTGATGGCACATTATATGTTGTCTACTGTCCAGATGGAGGATGTTAATGGCAAGATCGATTCCCATCTACTTCATGTTAACGACAGTCCACTTGACATCAACATCGTCGTCTACGTTTGGGTTTCTTTCTTTGAATCCATCCCGATTTCTCCGTGGATAAACATGGAAACCGTGAATTGGGTTGGGATTCACCTTCCCACCCTGACCACGACTAAAACCCCTATGAAATTAAGTCATCTCTATAAGAAGAGGACTTTTTCTCAGCTAGGGTTTTCTGGGTTCGGAGAGAGAAAAAGGGAGGCTTTTGAGGTGGTAGATCCGGCAAACCAGAGGCTACACTGGCGTTCTTGGGCAAGAAGAAGGCTCTACAGAACATGGGGAACCTCTCTAAACGAGGGGAGATCACCTGTTGAGGTGTGGAGGTCGGATTAAGCAAGTGAAGATCGTCTCTTTGGCTTGGTCGAGTAGGGCTTCATCACCTTAATTCGATCTTCGGGGAGTTTTTCAGAGGCAAGTAACCTAGGGGTTTCATCCCTATGCCTATCCCATAGGGTTTTCTGATTTTTAAGGATTTTTGTCTCGTGTCCTGGACACCCAAATTCTCTTTTCTTTTGATTTCGGTCTACACTTTCTGCAGACAGGGAGTTGACGGCAACATCCTTGCCGTCAAGTTCCTGATTTGACGGCAATAGACCCTGTCGTTAACCTCCCTTGATGGCAAATACATTGCCGTTAAGTTCTTCAGTTTTTCCCAGAAATATGTTTTAGTATATGTGATGCAATCTTTCAAAACTTTTGAATGTATGAGTGGGTCCTAGGATTTTTGTCTTGTCATATACATAATGTAGACTGAACCATGAGATTTTCATATTTTTCTAATCATATCTATAATTGTTAGAATTTTTTGTCATGAGCAAATGAGCATGCTATATGAGGTTTAATTCAAGAAAAAAATTATGTACGTGGCGTATCATTGTCTTAGTATTTTTCAATAGACTTAGGGTTCTTGTGAACATATTTTAGATAGATAGAATTGGCAGTCTTCTGTTATACATGTTTTGGAAAATCATTTTGTTAATTGCCTGAGATCTATTTAAATGTTAAAAATAGGTATACTACCAAGAAAATTATGAAAAATTAGACATATGATGTATTCCATGATTATGGTCTGTAATTAAAATTTTAGCATGTTCTGATATCCGCAACTACTATTTCCAGTTATAAGTCTTTAATGGCCATGTTAAGTATGATTAGTTAAAAGTAATGTTTTCTGATGATTAGCACCATGATTAGGTTCTATTAAGCTTGTTTTAACACTGTTAGACAGTCATGATTACTTCTGTAACTTGAAACATGTGTTTGAATCATGAGCATGTAAATGGGTCGTTGGGTGAATGAAAATTGTGTTAAACATGTGATCAAAGTGATTAATGTGCCGAATATTGACACTACTACCATAGAAGGCTGTGGAGCCGCACTGTAAAAAAGTTCTTATGGGAAGGCTCAATGTGTATGTGATTTCCTGTGAGCATCAGGATGAAATCCTGGAGGTAGACAAGTACCACTAGTTAGGGTGGAGAGTGCTTCTCCCGATATGAGCGATATTGTCATTCTTTATGGTGGTTCGGACTATGTGTCACATCAAAAGATGTGTAAATGTGTGAATTAAGTGTGGATGTGCAATGTGATTATGTGAAAATGATGTGTTAATGTGATCCAATGTGTAAGAACCTAAAACCATGCGATTAAGTTATATTTACATTAAAACAGCAAGCAAAATGTGAGAATTGTGACATATGAGCATATTGAATGTGGTAGACATCATGCTAGTATCTCTAGTAGATATGTGCTTAGTTTCATGACTTAGATACTTGGAAATGTGTCATAAATTGGTTTTATTAAATTCATGTTTAGTTAGCATGTTATTGACTTGTTCATTTGATATTTGCTAATAGTTATATGAATCATGCGATAAATTGCCCTATGTGTTATACTTGTATAGAATGAATGTGGTAAGTGTTTGGATTTGACCAATAGAATGCTTGTTGAGTCTTTTGAGAAGACTCATCCTTGCTTAGGTGAGACATGTATCCCAGAGATAGAGGAGGAGATAGCGAGGAGCGACTCCGAGTGAGAGGAGTAGCCGAGACTTAAGAGCTATTTATATAGTTTGTACTTTTCTTTTACTTAGTATGTGAGACGATGTTATTATGATATGGACTATTGGTCTTGATTATTTAGCAGACTTGACATATTTATTTTGCTACTATATAGACTGTGGGATGTGTGGTGGTGATGGAATAAGAATTACTTTTATTTCCGTTATACTTTCCTTTGTTATTTGTGTACATCTCTACCTGCTACGTTGTGTTGGGTACATATCCCTCTGTGACAACACGTTTTACATCAACGTGGATTGGTATAATCGTACCAGTATAAGGAAGGTCGTTACACACTTAAGCGTTAATTGATAGAAACTTTATTTTCCAATCGATAGAAGTTTTGTTTTTCAATCGATAGAGACTTTTGTTTTCTAATTGGTAGAAACATTTTATAATCGGTATGACACTTGAACTTCACATATCTTTAAAGCAATAGGAATTTACTTATATTTTGATCATAAATTATCTTGAAAAAATATTATTAAATATATTCAAGAGTAAATTTTTTTTATTAAATATATTTATGATATTCATGAGTTTTAATTATTACCAAAACATAGAGATAAATATATATATAAGTGGTTCAACATTCCCGACTTCGGTGGTTTTGTGGGATGAGGTTTTAGGAGAACATGTTCAACCTTCGTATCAACTGTAGAAAAATTAGTTGGTTTGAACAACTAAGAGTTTGGTTTAAGTGGGGGATCAATAGAAGTTGACTCCGATTTCAGGACTGAGTCCCTTGCCTTCTCCCATGGATAGTGGGTCGGGAAGACGATTGGGTTCTTGTTTTTAACATTTGGGAGTGGGGGTGTTACTGGTTTATGATTTTGCCTACGATTTGAGTGTCCTTGTTGTAGCAGATTTTGTGCACGACTACTGCTACCACATTTTAAATTTGTGCACTTGTTTGTCCTGCATGGGTTGTTTTCATTTTTTTTAAAAGCAATTTCTCCCTCAATAATTCTTCATCTTGTATACATTGCCTAAAATTCCTAGTTGTATAATGGGATTCGTAAAACATCACTGTTGCAACAAAAAATGCATAGAGAAAAAACTCATGTCCATTTTACGTAACTTTTTTTTACTACACCTACATTATATAGTAAAAAAAGGTAAGTAAATGTTGCACAATAATTTCTAGCACTTTATTAGCCCACAAAACCTGCATGTGATGTTCAATGCCTTCTCATTCTAATCCCCATTATTATGAGACCCACAACCTAAAATAATCTTGAGAACCATGACAACAAACCACCAGAACACAAGCACAGAAGGTTTATTTGACTCATTCTTCTTCATGTTGTCTTGATTCAAGTTCTTGGTCTACAAGTGTCCGTAGCTGTAGGGTAAATGCAGGGAGGCCTTGCGGGTGGTTCCAATTGTTAGTTTTCCTTTGATGACTGCAATGAAGCTTGTGGTCAACCTTTACTCAATATGATACCAAGGATACCCTAAATAACTATCTGTGATGAGGTGTTCACAAACTTGTAATAAAGGGAGATTGGTTAAACATTTTAGGTCTACATTTGGTGAGAAAGACATCCTTTAGTTTAATATGAAGAATGAAGGAGATAAATGTTGCCAGCCAAGGACAAGCATGATGGATTATTTATCATTAATAGCTTTTTCATTTCAAGTGGATACATTACATCTTGTTTTTGTAAGAGGAAACAGGCAAGGTAAATGGACTGAAAATAACTAGATGAACGAATAATTGCTTCCATGTGATTATAGCAGAGATGAAAACTACTTGGCTCTCTCATTTCATTTGGATACAAAACATGTTGTTTGGAAACTGTGGAATATCTTCACCCATGATACATATAGTATATATTGGGATTGTACTAAGAATAGGGGTAGCAATTTGTCAAAATGAACCAGCCTTCTCTTACGTACACTCTATGCCTTGTTCTTTGATCCTCTCATTTTACTTGGTGAAGATCCCAAGCCATGAACATCAACAGGTCTACTGTTTGCATGTACACTTTCTAGGTAGACTTTCTAATAAAAAAATCATACTTTTGCTTTGGTAAACCTAACTTTGGGTTCATAATCGTGTCATCTTCTGGATGCACTTTGAGTGAAATGTTGTGTGTACTATTTTCATGATTAATCAACATTCATTGAGGATAAATTACTCAAAAATGATTTGTGTTATCAAATCATTGGATTATAAACTTCATACGCAACAGTGACACCTATACACATACTAATACATGACTGTCATGCATGTTATTTTTCAGTGAGAAATATATACATTACACATACATGACTGTCATACATACTAGCCTTTTATTTCAGGACAAATTGAGCTACATTAACAGATTATTTTTCATTGTATTTGACTTTAAAATTTTTGGCACTAATTCCTCCTTCTCAAGTTCAAGCAACCAGTTTGTAAGAAGTGGTGCTTGCAAGATATGTCTGGAGCAAGTATGCATTGCGTTCTTGTTCATTTCATTAGATGTAGATAGATCTTATCATGTTTAACTCATTTTCCATTCACGTACATAGGATTGTTAAGCAACTTCTTCATCACAGCATGCTACCTCAGAATGACAATTTTCAATATTTTCACTACATTGCATTTCTAGCTTACTACCAATTACAACAACCTTAAAAAGCCCACATTGTTAACCTATTCCTTTTTTTAGGACCTATATTATAGACAATTCCAAACATGACAAGTCACCTGTGGAAGTAGATAGTCGGAAATGTTGCCATACCAATTGGGATGCTCGCATGGATCGATTCTTGATTAACCTAATGATTAAAGAAATACATCGTAACAACTACCATAGTGTTACCTTCAACACACATAGTTGGACTACACTGCCCATAGCATTCAACGCTATGCTGGGCTATTCATTCACTAGAGATCAAGTTAAGGTACACTATAGGAATTTGAGAAAGAAACTTGGGTTGTACGAGGACTTGCCAAAGTTGAGTGGCTGGGGATGGGATCCTAAGCAACATATACCAATTCTTAGTTATGATGGAGCTTGGGAGGAGGTCATTAAGGTAATTTATCTACAAAAACAATTCCTGCTTTTTTCCATTGCTAGATGTTCTCCAAACTCACTAACTTTTGTCAAATCATTTGTTAGGTTGACTCCGAATTCTCATAGATTAGACGTTGTTTGTTCCCTTTATATGATGACATGCAGCTTCTCTCCAAGAATAGCATGGCAACTGGGAACTTGGCCGAGAAATGAGTCATAGAGGGACTTGCACGAGAGTTAATGTGGTAGTGACACCTACTACAAAGGATAACATCAATGAATATCGTAGTGCAATACCAACTGCGCCCAATCTACAAGAAGAACAATTCCAAACAGATTTTCCATTGGGCAACAACCAAGATGTCATGAACATGTCTTGTAGCCAACACAACCAACCTACTATTGGACACTACACACCATCATCATTCTGAACTGGTCCAATATCTGATTTGTGTGACTTGGGGAGCTCCTCTTCGAAGAGATATCATTCATGAAGTGAGAAGAAGGGTCACTCTAAGAAGATTGGCCAATCGTTGCTAGACAACTTTATGGACATTACACGTGAGGGGAATGCGTTGATTTCCACATTCTTAGCAAATGGTAGTGCAGTACCCCAGAATGAGTCTGCATTAGGCAAGGGGCTAGTTAGGGATGAAATTCCCAGTATAGCTGAGTCATTAAAGGCTTTGAATATGCTTGAAAGTAATGAATCTCTTCACTAACCTGCACATTAGAATGTTTTTTTTAGTCAAGCCCAATGAAGACAAGGTAGAGGTTCACAATGATGACATCTGATCGGCCATAGAACCAAATTTGATCCAGAATGTATTGTGGAGATGTGTGCTCTCTTCGATCTAGACTTGTATTCGGTTCTGTTATGATATTAGTTCATGTATTCTGTGGTTTTCTCATTAGATTTCTTTCAGTATGTTTTGCTTTATGTACTCTTTGTTTTATTTAATATGTTGTGTTGCTGGTTTGCATTAGTTCGCCATGTTTATTGTCGTTCTCCTTCCTATTACACAATGGAGTGCCATGCAGGGCCACATTAAGTGAACCAAGAATCATGTCTCATAGTTGTCATGACTTTAATACCTGATATGGAAAATGAGTCAATATAAGTGCTACGTTATATGAATTGGTCATCGTCCGGGTATCTACCTCACTTGGTGGGAGTGCCATGTGAGGCTTTGGGCCTTTATTGGGCTTTAGTGGGCCTTTGTGCAGCGTTGTTGTAACACCCAAAAATTGTTATTTATTTGAAAACTAGAAAAATGTGAAGATTTTGATTATTAAACATAACTACTATCATGAGATGTAATTAACTTTAATTTAGAATTAATTTGTATTAGTAAATGTTATTCCAGTGTCGTACTCAGAGGTACGCACTCTGACAGGGCGACATCAGAATTTCGTAACGAAATTGAAATCCGAGAACACCATAATTTCCAAAAAAAATATGCTGATATCAGAAACATAAATATTGGGTAATTTTTTCTGGGTGAAAAATAAATTCTAAAATTAAACTAAAATCACCATAATTTGTAAAATCTTCTTATTAGCCTATGGTTGAAATTTCAACTTGAATGGACATCATTTGGGTATAAAAATTTAGGGTCAAATGGGCCATCTGAATTTCCACCTATTTACATAACCCGTTTCTTGGAATAATTGTTGCTTACGCATTATGGTTATGTAAGCCCCTTTTACCTGGGTTAAACGGCCTACACGTTTCACCATAGGTGTAAGCCATGGGAAACTTGCATGGTTAACATGGCTTGGTGGTGGTAAATGGGTTCTTTCGGCTCCACATGTTTGGCTACGTGCCAACATGCATGGGAAGCCTGGGGGTTATATAAACCACCCCTTCAACCATCGTGCAAGCCTTTCCACCTCTTGGCCAGGCTCCTTGCTGCTGAAGCTGCTACTACCACTGCTTTGAGGAGCTATTGCTACTGTTTACCGTGGCTGTTGCTGCTTCTTCTGTAGCCGCTACTGCTGCTACTCCACCTTTTGGCTCTTGCCGTGGATAGTGCTTCTTCAAGTCTCCTTCTTCCTATTGCTGCTGGCACTTTCGTTGAAAAGAGAAGGATTTCCACTCTCCTTAAGTCAGGTAGGAATTCTTTCTTCTTGTCTGCTTCTCATGCTTCTCATTTCTTTAAAGTCTTGGAGTTCAAACATTTACTTTGACCTTACATTGTTATGAGGTTCAGTAAGCTCTCTTGGTTACTTCTTTTCCATTGAGTTCATGTCTCTAAATTGGCACTCATGTCTTTAGGTGTAAACTTTCCAAGTAGGACTCTCTCTTCCTTTTCTCATTCTTGTCCCCTACTCCTGCTAAAGAGCTTCATGTTTTGGTGTTTGACCATGTGCACACTTGCCTTTGATTCTGGAAACATCTTTAGAATTGTTTTTCTATTCCTTGTAATCATGCTTTAGCTAATATTTGTGTTATGTCCAAGCATATTTGTGGGAATCTTCCTATTAGTTACAAGAGAATGTGGTTTGGAAGAGTTATGTTTCCAGTTATCATCTTGTCATACGTGTCCATGCCACAATATATTCCTATTGTTCTACTTGTTTCCCTCATGTAAAGTAGTGTTTAGAACCGGAAACAAGACCCTTTGATATGGTTAATCATGTTAGGAATCATAGAGACACTTAGTAGAGTATCCTGTGGTAGTATCATACCATTTCTGGAAGTTTAAGACTGAACCTGTCGACAACCAGAACCCACCTGTCGATAGGGTTCATGCTTCCAGAACCCAGATAATGCAGAACCACCAGTAGCTGTCGACAGATAGCCCTCATCTGTCGACAGATGGCCTTCACCTGTGGACAGTCGACCTTGGCTTGTCGAGAGACAGTGTCCAGGTTCCAAAAATTGGTTCTGGGAGGACAGTAGCTGTTGACATCCACTCCCTAGCTGTCGACATACACCTGTCTGAGGTGTTCATGTAACGACCCTCCTTATACCGGTATGATTATACCAATCCACATCGATATAAAGGGCGTCATTACAGTGGGACATTTACCCAACGCTACACAATAGGTCAAGATGTACATAAATAACAAAAGAGTACATCAGAAATGAAATAGAAGTCTTATTCCATCATCATTCACATAATTCTACAGTCTATATAGCAATAAAAGAAATAACAATTGTCCACAATATTACAAGTCCATATGAATACATTGTTCACATACTATGAAATGAAAGTGTAAACTACGCAGCACTCCACCAAAAGCAGCTACTCCTCTCGCTCGGAGTCGCTCCTCACTAAGTCCTCATCAAGTACGGAGACACTTGTCTCACCTGTATGTTAAAGCAAATATGAGTCTTTCAACAAGACCCAGCAAGCAACCTAATGGTACATCCTTACACATATCACATACACATGCTAGTCTTTTAAACAATAAAAGAAATACATGGCACATGCTTTTATGACAATTAACAAATATACATAATCAACCTATACATGCTTTCTACACATGATAACCAATTTGATTCATGTTGCTAATCACAACTCATATCAACCATATTCTTAGACAATTAAAGCATGGAAATTAGCACAAGATAGCTAGCAATCCTAGCATGATATCTAACAATTTTCTCATGCATTTATAACACATATACACATCTTTAGCTTGCTGTTTTAACATAATTAACTCTCATTCACATGGTTTCACATCTCTTCACATGCTATCACATTCACATAACACTAACACATGTTCACATTGCACATATTCACAATTTCCACACTTCTACACTTAATTTTCCGTGACACATAGTCCGAACCACCATAAAGAAGGACACACATTCACATAACACATATCCGTCACCTAGGCAATATAGTGACGAATCTTGGTAACTGCGTAGAATTGAGAGAAGCCCTCTCCATCCTAACCAGTGGTATTTATCCACCTCTAGGATTTCATCCTGATGCCCACAAGATATCACATACACAATGAGCCTTCCCATAGGGACTTTTCTATAGTACGGCTCCACAGCCTTCTATGGTAGCAGTGTCAATTTCGGCACATATTTCACATTAACACTTAATCACATGGTTTCATTCACTTATATACACTTTTTAACTCATTCACATGCACTTAAAACAAATACACGTGCTTCAGTTTATAAAACTTAGTATGACTGTTCCACAGTGTTAAATTAAACATAACAGTACCCTAACATGCTGCAATTCTTTTGAAATACATGATTTAAATTAAACACACTTATCATGGCTTAATACCCTTTTAAAAGACAAACAGTACTCATGGTTGTCATAACAATATCAAATTTTTATCACAGACTTCATACAGGTATATATCACATGTCTAATTTTTCAGATTTTTCGCAATAGTAAAACTAATTTTAACAATTTAAACAGATTTTATGCATATTTCAGTGCAATATTCACCTAACAAGTTAAACAGTAAAGCAGTCAGTTCTAATAGGTCCAAAACATGTAAACAGTCACTATAAGATCATGGAAATTTTCTATGACATTAACATGCAGTAAAACTAATTTTTCAGATTAAACACAGTCCTAACATGCTTATTCTCTAATAACAAAAATTAAACTAAATAATATCATGCTCAAAAATTATAGAATCTCATGATATGACCTACATACCATGCCTGACAAACCCTAATTTTTACAGCATGCACAGACCTCCAAACAGTCAAAAATCACAGTACAGAGATCAACATATAGTTCTGTAGAAAATAGATGAACTTGACGGCAAGGGCCTTGCCGCCAACCAGGGTTAACGGCACAAGATGCTGCCGTCAACTCAAGAACTTGGTGGCAACAAGGTTGCCATCAACCTCCTGTCTGCAGAAGTGTAGACCGAACTCAAATAAAAAGGTGAATTTGGGGTTCCAGGACATGAATAAAATTTGGAAAAATACCTAAGACCTAAAGGACATGTCTAGGGATGATACCCCTCGATTACCTGTCTGGAAATAAATCTAAGAAGATCAAATCTTATCGAAGAAGCCCTCCTCGGCCAAGCCAAGAAGGTGAGATTTCCCTCCTAAATCTGGTCTTTTTTGCTGATGCAGATGGATCTCCGGAGTCGGGGAAGATTCCTCAATAGTTGGAGCACCTCCCAGTCGAAGTAGATCACCGAAAGAAGCTCTCCAATCGCCGGATCAAGCTTGCAAAAGTCTGGTTTTCTCACAAGAAACCCTAGGTTTTCCTTTGAGCCAAAGGACCTAATCTGGCCGAAAACTGGATGTTTTTAGGGCTATGAGTTGGGATGCGCCTAGGATTAGGTTTTCCTACCGTTGGGGTGGGTTTCCTAATTAGCACCCAGAGAAAATGCAACCGTTTTTAGATCTGGAAACGCAACATAACCGGAGAAGTAAACGACCACATTGCTGCCGTTAACAGGAAGTCAGCGTCCATCGATCTGGACGTCAATCTCCCCTACCCGTGAAGTAAACGGCACACTGGTCGCCGTCAACCTGCCCTTAACGTCAAGGGATGTTGACGTTAACATGGATTTCAGCAGAAAACAGAAATATCAAATAACATACATACACATAATAAGTACATACAATATGCACAACATTATTTAAATACAATATGCATATAATTAAATAAATATATAATGTACAAAAATAAACATGTATATACATATGCACATAAGTAATTAAATAATTATAATATGCACAAAATCAAATAAGCATAATATGGACAAAATTCGAGGCCCTTACAGTTCAACTTGATCTGTTTCATGTCTAACCAAAGGTGAGACACTTTGGTATTAACCCATCTAGTTGTTCCCTCATTTTATTTGATTCCAATTACTTTATCACTAAGAGGGATCATTCATTTGCCTTCCATATCCAACTTTGGATTATTCTTAAACTTTCCAAGTATAATTGATTCTTATGTGGTTTCAACCTTCTGAAATTATTGGCTTTGGACCATAAACCTTTGTTACATGTGAGATTCGGAGTACTTGTGTACCACACTTGAATATTACCAGAAATAATTTGTGATGACAATTTTTGGGTTTTCGGACTTAGTTGAGATATATGCCTGTGCAAATGGGGCTGGTCCAGTTCCGGGAGGAGCACCCGAATTCGTTTAGTGGCCGTACGAAACGATAAAGGACCTGTGGATGTTTGACATTGCATCAATACAAACTTGATTAGTCATCATGTTATTTTATCATGAGTTGGATATGTATTTGAACCAGAATGTGAATTGTTGTCTTGAATTCTTGACCATGCAATCTTGTTCAGTACTCCTGTTCTACAATTGTAATCTATTGCCATGGTCATCCAATCATCTTTGATATTCAGCAGTGCTAACAGTTAAATTTCTTGTCTATTCTTTGGTTATCATAGTCCTTTTGATTAGAATATTGAATCCTGCTGGGCTAGTTAGCTCATCAAATCCTACTTTTTTCTCAGGTAATCTACAGTTCTAGAAGGTGGGACATCAGGATGTGTGGGCTGAGAGATCAACCTTTGCGGTGTTTACTTTTGAATTGTAAATTGAGAATCATGCAATACTTGTAAAACAACAGTTAATAAATTTTTATTTAGTGAAGCCTCGAGCAATTTTCTGCTCGAATAGTTCAAATTTTATTCTTGATTTCTTATTCGTTCACGTTCCGGCATTTATAGATATATTAAATGTCAAGACGTGATAGTTGTGGTTGACGACAACCTAGGATGCTATTAAGAGGATCTTGGTGACATGGTTAAGTGCCGTCTACCCTGGTTAGCAGTGACCGATGATGACGTTAACCCTGAGGTTTTAGAGGCTTATGTTTGTGAACTTGACAACGGTCAATGTTGTTGTCAAGTTAGGGCAGTTCTGGTTAACGACGGTTTATGTTGACGTCAACCTGTGCAGACCTATTTTTATATGGGGCACCCGAGAGCCTCTCCCTCTCCTCACCTTCACTCTCTCCATCTCCCCTCTCACCTCTAGCTTCTCCTACTGCCTTCGGCAGTCGACAAAGGCTCGTAGGCAATGTTCTAGTGTCCGTGGAGGCAACGTTACGTGAGGATTGGGCTCGAGCGAGGAGGTTTTGCCCACGGTGGTGCAATTGCGGCTGGGTATATTTACCGTGTTTTCTCGCCGTTTGAGGTAGAGAGACTAGCCTATGTACCCCCATCATTAATTCTATGTTGTTGCATGTATATTATATGCTATGAAATCGAGGTTTCTGGGGGGTTATCCATGCTGGGGTTTGACAGTTGCACTGAGCGATCTGAGTCTCGGATCGGTGTTTTTTGGATATCTACCGGTGTCCTTCGAATGGGGAAGAGTTCCCTACTATTGGTTTTTAGATGTGGGGCTTGGATTGCCCCTGGGATTGGCCTGTGGCCATCCAAGGTTCTGGTTGCGTAAGAACTTGGTGGCGGGATCCGCTGCCATCAATTTAATCTTGACAGCATGATCCGCTGCCGTCCATAAAGTCAGTGTTGGCAGTAGGAGTTGTTGCCATCAACCCTTGCTGGCAGCAGCTGATGTTGTTGCTTGTGCTCCTTTTGTGACTTTCAGACTTGGCTGTCACGTCCCGAAAATTACGCAGTGGAAATATTAATTTAGATTGATAATCTGAGACACGAGCAGTCAGCAAATAAGTCTCTAGCTAGAGAGCATTAGATTTGCATCAACGCAAAAATATAAGGGCCCACAATGAACACAACTAAGCTTTTATTCAAATCTCATTAAGGTCTAATACAACTTCATGGACTTCAAACTAAAATGACTCAAGAAAAGGGAAAATTATATGAGAATACTTCCTCACTACCTACTACATCAATCTAACCCTCAAATTAAACTAATGGCAGATACTATGGTTGGAACACGCTCTTCACTCAGACGCATTCCCATCATTTGCCTGGGCCTCCTCTTCCATGTCTATGTCACCTAAAATGTTAAGAAGTAGGAAATGAGCAAACTGGCCCAGTAGGATTTATATCTCGATGTGTGGACAATGATATAAGTGATTAACATTTTAAGAACTAGGCAGACACGATTATCAAGATATGCATATATGAGAAAGCTATTAAACATGACATGTGAGCAAGATTGATTGAACGAGAGTGATTGAACAAGAGCAATAATGATATAACAAGCAAAAACTAGGACTAGAGTAGTATTTCCAAGCACACAAGATATCAGTTAATTGCAAGAACGCAGGATGGCCATATCACGCAAGGAAGCAAGCATGCATGAGCAAGAACTTTTAACATGTACAGTAATCAGGCACGATGACATAATATGCACTAAGGATCTATGTCACCTTGGAATGCACACTATGGCACGTGTATGTGGTTATGTATCTAGCATTCAACACGCAAGTACTCCCAGTGCAAATGCAACGTTAGTAATCATTATACCCCATGGTTAACAGTTTATTTCCGACTCTCTGTCGATAAGGCTAGATTGGAGCCCTTGGACACTCACCATGCCCGATACACATCTCAATATTTCAAATGTAGATACTCATAATCAATCATGACCAATAACAAGAGTTTCAAGAAGTATACATTTCAATATCATGTTCATAATGATTTCAAGAAAGACATGTCATGTGAACATGATTTCATGATAACAATAGTTGAGAGAGAATTTTGGCAGCATAACAACGTAATTTACACTTAGTTCGATCTTTACTTTAATGGCTTGGCTTCATGTTTATAAAGTCACACTCACGAGAAGTAGACGAGAGAGGAAGTGCACTCTATCTTCTGAGAACTTCAATGGTACAACCAACTCGGTCTCCATGAGGGAATCCACAGAGTACGGAGAATTACAGAGGTCTTGTTGGAAAGGTCATTAGTCTACTAAAACAGAATGTCCAGTAGAGAGTTTCCAATCCCCTAAGAAAGGGCTGCCTATTTTTGCAAACGTGTAGTGTAGAATGTGCCTCAAGATATCACAATCCACCAGTGTAAAATATAGTGGAAAGCCAGTAACATGTCAACGTAATATAGGTCAATCATTAACATTGTAACAACATGCTTTTCTGCATTTTAAAAAGGTATACTTCCAGGTTAATATCAAGCTAGATCATGAAGGTAGAATATAGTAATCACATGATAGATGAAAAAACAATCCCATAGGAACAATTGGAATAGAATTTCATGTTATTATAGGTTTTACATGGATTGATAACTTTTAGGCCACTTGACAGACTGAACAATGCTTTATAGTAATCATAACATGCAAGACATACAACCTAGACTGATAGAATAAGTCTTGGGCAGGCATTAGAAATTGCGACGGGTTCAGTCATTGTGGATCTCCATGGCTTATACAATGAAAAGTATGGTTTTCTGGGATGTAAAGTGGTTCTAGCTGAAAATCACGACGGGTTGAGTCGTCACAGTTCACAAATGATCGAAAATCGAAATAGCATGCAAAACGAGGCATATGAGGGTTAGGGCTAACCTATAAGTCATGTTTGGTCAACTAGACAATATAAAAAACATGTCAAATTCACGATGGGTTCAGCTGTCACCATATAAGGCACTGAATCGCAACCACTGGATTGGTCGCGATTCAAATAGGTAGACAGATCACGGATTGGGTTGTGCGATCTCATATTTTGGCTCGAAACTCAAGGTTCTAAGGGTTTTTAGATGAAATGCTCAACATAAAACTTGTTGGAAACATGGAGAAGAAGAACCTTGTGGCTTTGGTTTCATCCAATTTGATTTAAGTATGCGTGAATCATGAGGTTAACAAGAAAAGCCCTAAAACTGTGCGATGATGGGAAAATGCTTAATACTCTTAACAAATAAAATTGGAAAAAATAGGGGAAAATGAAAGTAGACTTGAAGACTTTCAGATGGTATATGCCATGTTAAGTTTGAGCCTGAGATCACTTACCTTTGAATGTTCCTAAGAAGGGTCTTTTGCAGGACGAAGTAGACCGTGCGTTGGGGAAGAAAGCTCCGATTGGGGGCGATCCCCTCCTCCTCTGGTGGTCTAGCTAGCCTCCACATGACCCCAACATGTTGGTAACTCATCCCCAATAGGATTATGAAGAGTATTTATAGATTTAGGGTTTTTAGGAGTCCTATTGTAACTAGGAAAGTGGGGTTACGGTTTTAGCTTGATCCCTTCCAAGTTTGGAGAATTCCCATCCCAATTGGAGTAGGAAATCCTTTAAAAAACCCCATCTATTGATGGAGCAAGGATTTGGGTTAATATGGAAGTCTAATGATGGTGTATTGGATGCTAATTCCTTTCCCTTTTTACTGGCTAATTAGGCCATACGAATTTTGAGGTATTTTTCTTACTTGAATTTATTCATTGGCCGAAAGTTATTCATTGGTCTAACTCTAATGATGGGCTATCAATACAAATTGTTTGGAGTCTACCCATCATTTTATTTTACTTTATGATCATCTTTTGTACACATGATAGTGAATTTTCGACTTATTCCCTAATATCGATAATAAGTCACAAAACACTTAAGCTTGGCTAATTAGATTTCTCTTCACCTGAATCTCTTTGTGTGTTGACTAGAAATATTATTAGAGTTGAGCTATGATTTTTATGGAATTTTATGATGTATTTTTGTACATACGATAATTGTGCGTACGTTATTACTATTCTTAGATTATTAAATTGTCAATTTTCTATTTTCAATTACAAACATTTTGGGATGCTACATGGGCGTTGATAGTGTGATGTTTGCCCTTTAGCATAGTATTTCCAGTTGTCGAGAGCATCTCTGTCTATGCAGAGTCTCGTGCTTGTGTCTGTGTTATGATGTTTACTTGGGTGTTGAGTTGGGCTCCACCTGGACGACTTGCGTTGAGTTAGTTCGTTGGTGAGCCTGGGTGTCGAGAGCGTCTCCGCTTAGTGTGTGCCCATTGTGGTAGTTTTCGGCAGGTTTCCGTGGGGCCCCTTCACCATCCATCAGAGTCCAGCGTAGGGGAAAACTTGTCGATGACCAGACGTGAGGGATAACGTCTGAGTGTGCATACATGCCTAGGGTTTGAGGACTCTGTGGTTCAAGGCGCCAAGCCACCGACCCTAGATGGTCCTACCTTGTGTGTTGTGGTGGTTCTGTGTTGGTGTGCATGTGCCTGCGAGGTACTCTTGTGTTCGTCACTTCTAGAGTAGAGGCGGATTCTATGGCACGTCTTCTGGCGTGAGGTTCAGCCATGCCCTGTCACTTTCTTGTGTTGTGCTAACTTACTTGTCGTTCTTACTTTCCAGCACTTATTTACTTGCGTACTGTTTAGTCTGTGGGGTTAGTGTCCTTGCTGAGCCTTGAGTTGAGGCTCAATCCCTTCCCCTTCTAGGTGAGGTTTCGTCAGCCCAGGGTGCAGAGGCGTAGAGTCGCTCCAGTGGTCCTGCCTAGTTGCTAGCTCAGTAAGCTGAGTATGTTTTGTTGTACTTTTCTTTTACTTTTCTTATGCTCTGAGTTGTACATATATATTGTTGTATGTTAGTTGAGTTGTGTACACTTGTTGTGGGTTAGTTCTCTTATATAGCTTCCTCAACATCTTTCTTTAACCCTTCCAAGCTTCGACTCATGGGTGGCTGTTCAGGGTTCGAATATAGTGGCGGGTGACTGGAATCTGGGATCTTGGGTCGTTACAGTTGATATCAGAGCAAGGTCTATCGAAGCATGTAAGAAATTGATTCAGTTTGAGCACTCAAAGCATTATGAGTATAGTTGGCAGCTACTCTTCACTGGAGTTGTTTGTTTTGCTTAATTGTGTGGGTTGTCCTCTTTAGGTTCTCTATGGCACCTATACGTCGGAGGTTGGCTGAGGCTACAGAGCAGGTGCATCTAGGACCACAACATGAGTACAGTGGCAATGAGCCCCCACCACCTCCCCTTGCAGTTCCAGACCCGGATTGGGCTTGTTTCCTTAAGGGGATGGTGCAATTTTACACTCAACAACTGTGATGCTCCGCTAGTTCAAGGAGGACACACTAGAGTGCTGAGAGAGTTTCTTCAGTTTCAGCCTCTCCAGTTTGATGGACAACGGGATCCAAATGCAGCCAGGTAGTGGCTTGACGCCATGGAGTAGACGTTTCGCTCTATGGAGTGTGCAGACGAGGAGAGGGTTTTAATGGCTAGTTACTAGTTGCAGAGTCATGACCTTGTGTGGTGGACTTCGGAGTGGGAGACTACCTTTCAGTCTCGCCCACTCAGATAGATTTATTGGCAAGTGTTTATGATAGCTTTTGAGAGAGCTTACCACCCAACTTATGTCAGGACTGAGAGGTTGTACCAGTTTTTAGAGCTCACCCAAGGTAAATCGAATTAATCTTGATATTTGTACTTCAATAATTCTCAATGTTCATATTTTCAGAATCAACATATTTTTCTAATAATTATGGTGGTTTCATGTTCAATTCTATTACTGAAACTTGGTGACGTTCTATCGAGGTATGTCTGATTAAAGATAATACTGAAATTATGTTAATAATGTAAAAGTGTTTCTAAATAAAAATTATATTTACTATTTATATAAAATATGATTATTTTAATTATTTTTTATTTAGAAATATTTTTATTTAGAATTTCGTTGCTGTTGTATACAGGAATGGCCATTTTCTTTACTTTCTGTGTTAGTCTTAGGTGGACAACAAGCCAATCTGATATTGTATCATTTTGTTCAGTTATTAATAAAATAGCTTTTGTTTATTATTTTACTATGTTGGTATTATAATAAAGTCCATGAACATGTGCAATAGTGAGTAGACTATGATGTGTGATCATACTAATGGGACTACTCACTTAATAAACACATATTCTAAATGTTCACATTCGGTGGATACCTGAGAAAGACATCAGATATCCGGATAGAATAGTATTGTTTACTCCTGCTCATGTGATGAGGATGACTAATCTCATAGTCATACGTGTGGAGACACTAAGGAGAAACAATATGTGCTCTTTAGATAGAGAGTTCACTGAACTGGTCCGATAGAATCACTGGATGGAAATGTACCTAACTATCAACCAGAAAGAATCAATTGTCACAGTTGTGTAGATGATCTTTAGACCTGAGACACCAAAGACGTACACCTTGTTGGTGGACTTCTGTGTTTTGAGCTTAGCCTAAGAATCTCTATCCATGAGATTCCAAATAGTCAATGTTCGAACACAGCGGAAGACCTTCGAAGGGGATTGAGTGGTCAACAAGGGATCATTTGCCCTCGGTACACAGAGGGAGAATACTCAAGGGAACGATGTAATGGAGTCCCTGGCTAGGGCAGACAAAATATCAAAAGGGGAGTTTTTGATATTAATCTAAAGCATCGAATCCTAGTGGAACAATAAGTTAGGATTGTTGAACCACTCTCTATTTGTTCTTGTATTTTGGTGATAATAAAATTTATGATGTAACTTAAATTGAATATTTTGTTTCATCTGTGTCGCATCAATCTCATAGCAAAATGTTGAGTCTCACATTGATGCAATATTGGCGCACTAAAATGATAAAATCGATGTTTAATCAATATACATCGATTTCAGTTAAAGTGTCAAATTAATAAGTGCTACATCGATTTTGTTTTAATTGAATTTATAAGCGCTATAACGGTTTGATAAGTGAGTGCAACGATTTGCTCTCACATCGATTTGCCTTCGCAATGATTTGATAAGAAATCGATCTCATAACGATTCTATAAGTGAGCGCAATGACTTGCTCTCACAACGATTTGTTCACATCGATTTCGCTCTCATAACGATTTGATAAGAAATCGGTCTTATGCCTTCGCAATGATTTGATAAGAAATCGATCTTATAACGATTCTATAAGTGAGCGCAACGACTTGCTCTCACAACGATTTGTTCACATCGATTTCGCTCTCATAACGATTTGATAAGAAATCGGTCTTATAACGATTTGATAAGTAAGTGCAACGATTTGCCCTCACATCGATTTGCCTTCACAACGATTTGATAAGAATTTGATCTCAGAACGATTTCATAAGTGATCACATCGATTTCTTTATTGATCACAACGATTTCTTCAGAAGATCATAACGATTTGCTTGCATAACGATTTCATAAATGATCACATCGATTTGTTTATAAATGAGCAACGACTCTTCACATAACGATTTCATAAGTCATGCTCATAACGATTTCTTCATGGATTCTGATCAAACTCAGATTGCCTTTATATTTCAAATATGCTTGGCGCTTAAATGAAAAGTCAAATATCTTCTGACAAAAGCTGCATGCATAATCTTGTCAGAAAAAGATATGACCTACTATTTTCAGTATGTTAGCAGAAGCACAGTACTATACATCGTTATCATAAACACTCTTTTATGCTAACACTTTCTTCTATGTGTACAGAGACCGTCAGAGTCTGATTAAGACAAATGAAGAGAAGATGAGCAACGGCTAGAAATCCAACGGATCTCTTCAACGGATCCATTCAAATTGCTCATATAAAAGAAGAAGCTTAGCTGAAGAAAAGTAGAGCATTTTCCTGAATATCTTTGAAGGAGTGTACAAATGTGAGAAGAATCTTCACGCCACAAACACTCAGAGAAAGAGAGAAGAGCTCGAGCCAAAAATCTACAGAAGCTTTCAAAGCATAAGTCTTCATCGCCTTCAAGCCTTCTTGTGACGGCCCTCATTATACCGGTACAGTTATACCAACCCACGTCGGTATAGCGAGTGCTGCCAGCCACAGTGGGACATTTACCCAACGATACAAACAGCTGAGATACACGCGAATATATATAACAGAGTAGCGGAAGTAAAAGAGAACTATCTCCATTCATTCATCATCCACATTAAACATACATGCAGTTTACAATTTGCAAAAAGGAACTAAAGTTCACATGAATTAAATTGCTGAAATAGAAATACAAAATGTCCACATATTACATCCTTTTTAATGATAATTCTAATACAATGTTCAAGTACATACTATGAAGTACACAATCACAAAGATCTCAAAAACTGGCTAGTCTCCACTCTCGGAGTCCGTCTCTGCTGCCTCCTCCGAGGGTACTGTGTCACCAACTATACCTGTACGCCGTAGCAAGGAGTGAGTCCAGGGACTCAGCAAGTAACACTATGCATGATATACACGTACAAGTCCTAGTGGTTTCTACACGCACATTACAATTAGCAACACATAACATGCTAGTCCATTTAAGTTTTCAACCTATCATGAAGGTTCTACAATTTTATACATAACGCATGCTTTCAGATTTCAAAAATGACATTCACCTATCACATGGTCTCTATTCAATTCACTCATGAGACTTTAATCAAAACGTGAGAGCTATTGACATGAACAATTTACATACTTGAACGGGGAACATAATTAGCATGGATTCCACATGTTCTTAAGTACATACATAACTTTTTATCATGCTTTAGGTTGCTGATTTCACATGGTCCAATGACTGTAATCCTACACATGAAAGCTACAACGTTGCTTAAACATAACACATGAACAATCCATCATGCCATTTTACTCACATACTCATTTGTTGTTCCTAACATGGATTCTAAACACTTTTGCACACATAAACATGAGAATAATAACATGCATTTTCTGAATTCACTTGGTTTCAGATTTAGTTTCACATGGTTTCTATAACACATTTACATATCTAAGATTTCACATTTTTCTTTACACTAGTTTCCTCTTTCACATGGTTCACTTTACACATACACATTCACATATCACTTACACATTTACACATGGTCACATACACTTTACACATTTCACTTTACACATATTTTAGTGCCGTGACACATAGTCCAAACCACCAAAGAAGGACACAAACACATCACATCACATAGACGCCATCTAGGCAATACAATGACGACTCTTGGACTGCGCAGACCGGGAGAACAAGTCTCCACCCTAACCAGTGGTACTTGTCCACCTCCAGGATTTCCCCCTAATGCCCTTAGGGTCACTTAACACAATGAACTTTCTCAGGGGGACTTTTCCCTGATACGGCTCCACTGCCTTCTCGGAAGCAGTATCACATTGGCACAGTTTACACTTTTACACATTTACCGTTTTACACATGGTTTTACACTTGACACTCTTTATCTCATTCACACTTTCTTACTCACATGAACACCTCTGTTTTTCCTAACATGGTACTACAGAGTTTTCAAGGTTCAACACACAGTGAACACAGTAATCATGCTGGGTTAAAACAAAAATCTAATCACATTTCGATCATATGTACGAATTATTCACATTTCACATGAAAGCACATAACTTTTTATTTACTGTTCCAATTGACCTGAAATTTTAACCACATGCTGTTTTCGGGTTCCAAATCATACCCTCAATGTTTCAGATTTTTCTGAGCTAAATAGGATTTACAAAAAATCAAACACCTAATTAGCATATTATTCACAACTTAAGCTAACATGGGTCTAACACATTTTGCAATTTATCACTTACTGTTTTGCACAAAGACCACTAATATATGCATGATTTTAGAATACAACATCATCCTAATTCATACATCTATAAATCCGTTACCACAAACCATTTTTACATGCTTTCATTTTACCGAACTGAACTTATTAGCAATTCCACAAGTATGCATGAATTACCAAAATTTCAGAACATACATACATGCCCCACAATTCTTCATGAATAGACTGAAACAAGACATTCAACTAATCCTAATCATGGAACATTGATTTGCAAAAATTATCTACAAGTTATGCTCACAAGTTTACAAGATGTCATTACCCCACATTCACCATCACACCACATTCATCCACAACCACAATGCACAATATACATAGAGTATAAGGTGTACAATATATCCTCATCGCATAAAACATACCGAAATAATATACAAGAGGGACAGAACAGCTCACTGTTCTGTTCAGAAGAACTAGACGGCGGTCTCTGGCCGCTGACTCAGGGTCAGCGGCATGGTCGATGGACGCCAAGGATGAACTGGGCGTCCAGGGACCTTGCCGTTTACTCAGGTCTGTGTAGAAACACAGACCCGAGCTCTAAATCTTGGGTGAATTGGAGGGTCTAGGACTCGAGGAAAATTCCATAAAAATGTCAAAAACCACCTAGACTCGTACGGGGACACCATAGATAGGTCACTTGCCTCTCTAAAATTCCTCCAAGAGATTTATGGCTCGAAGAAGACCTCCTTGGGCAGTTCCAAGAAGTTGCAGAAGTGCCTCCAAGATCGCCTTCCTCCGGGCTCCTGGGTGATCTCCACGCCGAGGGGATGATGTGGAATCCTTCCCCTTTGCTTCAGCTTCCTCCTTGATGCAGAAGATCTCCAAATCCAGCTCTCAAGGGATCGGATTTGAGGGTTCTAAAATGGGGTTTTCTCACAGAATGCTCTAGGGTTTTTCTCTCTTCTTCTCTCCTCTTGCAAGGGTGAAATGAGAAGTGGGGAGAGGCCAACTCGGGTTCAGGGTGTAGGAGAGCCCCTCACCCACTCACCATGCCGATTAGACAGCCTTAGAGCCGTTGGGGGACATCCCCCCAATGGAGGCCATGCCTTGCTCCCGGATTTTCTGGCTCTGCAACGCATGCAGGTCAGAGAAGTTGGCGTCCAGATTGCTGGACGCTGGAGTTAGTGTTGGCGTCCAGGTCTGGACGCTGACACCAGATAAACGGCCTAGGGTTGACGCCAAGGTGGCCTTCGGCCAGAACCCTAATTATGCAGAAAACCATGCATATCAAGCGTATATACATGCAATATGTATATGGTATTATATCCACACTATCGTCATGCAATATATACATTATTTATACTTAATATAAACACATGCATACGTAATTATACTAATTAATACGTACGTAAATAAGTACATACATACATAAGCACAATTATTCACACACAGGTACAAATAATACGACGGAAATTAGAGGGCCTTACACTTCTTCTCTTCCATTCTCCCTGTGCTCATTGTAATCTTGGGGGAGAGTCTGTGACTGTGAGCTAAGTCCTGAGTGTTCATCTTGTAATAGCTCTCAGTCTGATCTTTCTTTTCTAAGAAAGATTTCTGTCCAGCTGTAGGACTGTATACAGTGTGTAACCTAGCTAGAGGTTAGTGTCAAGCAGAACCTTGTTGGGGTTTGTACCAACAGGACCTAGCTGGGGGTTTAAGTCTAGAAGAACCGCACTGGGGTTTGTTCCAGGAGGTTTACTTCTGAACCTGTAAAAGAAGTAGGTTTGCTTCTGAGCCTAGAAAAGAAGTGGGCTGCCTTCTTGCCCGGGAAAGAGAAGAAGACTTGGTGGGGTATCCAGGGTGTTGTAGTGTCCTTGAAGGGGAGTGTACCTTCGGTTAGTGAAATCTCAAGAGTTTGCTTGGGGACTGGACGTAGGACTTCCATGTGGGAAGGGCCGAACTAGGATAAATCTCCTGTGTCCTTTTGTGTGATTGTTCTTTTGCTTCCGCACTGCCACTCTTCATCACACTAACACTAACCAAACTTTTAAGTGTTCAAGTTTTGATTTCAGATTGCAGAAAAACCTATTCACCCCCCCTTCTAGGTTACCTTGCTGTCGGACATAAAGGGCCAACAAGTGGTATCAGAGCAGGCTCTCTAATCATTCAAAGAAGATCCAACGATCTTAGAGCAAAGATCCATGGCAGCTCAAGGATATGCTGAAGGACAATCAGTTACCAGACCTCCATTCTTTGATGGAGATGACTACCAATACTGGAAGATGAGAATGGAATGCTTCATTCGAGGCACAAACTTTGATCTGTGGCAGGTAATTGAGGTAGGTGATTTTGTTATTGTTCCTGCTGAAGGCACTACTGCTATTACAGCTGCAGATAAAAGTAAATTATCATTGAGATTTAAAGCAAAGAATTATTTATGTTGTGCTTTATCTAAAATAGAATTCAGTAAAGTATCCGCATGTATATCTGCTAAAGATATGTGGGACAAATTGAAGCTCACATATGAAGAAATACCCACTACGGATGAAATACCTACTGATGCTCAAGTGTTTAAAGAAACAAGACAGGAAGCACCTCAGGAAGTTATCCTTCCACATGAAGAAGAAGAGATAAAGGAGGAACCTCAGATTGAGGGGGAGCCTCATATCTTTTTCAAAAGGAATATCTCTGAAGAAATAAGCGTTGAAGAAGCTTCTGATGAAGAAAAAGCTGAGGATAAGGCTCATAAAATCCAAGTAACTCCTCAGGAGACACCTTCAGTAAACAACTCCTCAGGTAGCTTCAACATTAAAGAAGAAAATGCCTATCTACTCTTGATGAACAAAAGAAAAAGGCATTCAAATGGGTATAGTTAGAGGATGCTCAAAATCATCCTTTAGTTGTAGTTTTCTATTTTTAAACTTACATTTCTGTTGTTATATTCAGTAAACTTCAATGTTACTAACAATGTCTGCAAGTTTTTTTTTAATGCAGGGAATAATTCTGAAGACTTGACAAACAACATGTCAAAAGTCAAGAACAACAAGATCTGACTTGCCTCACATTAAGGGGAAGTCTCATGTTCAAAGGGAGCACAGATTAAGGGGGAGTCATTCCTTATCAACTATTATTGTTGAACCCCTCAATGGTAAGAAATTCTCTCAAAGGGGGAGAGAAATCCATGGTAAGATCCTTCTTTTTTGGTTAGTGACAAAAAGGGGGAGAGTTTGTATGAATTTTCTGAAACCTCTATGCTTTATATATATTATTGTCAGAAAATTCTCATAAATTTTGTCATCACCAAAAAGGGGGAGATTGTTGAACCACTCTCTATTTGTTCTTGTATTTTGGTGATAATAAAATTTATGATGTAACTTAAATTGAATATTTTGTTTCATCTGTGTCGCATCAATCTCATAGCAAAATGCTGAGTCTCACAATGAAGCAATATTGGCGCACTAAAATGATAAAATCGATGTTTAATCAATATACATCGATTTCAGTTTAAATGCAAAATTAATAAGCGCTACATCGATTTTGTTTTAATTGATTTTATAAGCGCTATAACGGTTTGATAAGTGAGTGCAACGATTTGCTCTCACATCGATTTGCCTTCGCAATGATTTGATAAGAAATCGATCTCATAACGATTCTATAAGTGAGCGCAACGACTTGCTCTCACAACGATTTGTTCACATCGATTTCCCTCTCATAACGATTTGATAAGAAATCGGTCTTATGCCTTCGCAATGATTTGATAAGAAATCGATCTCATAACGATTCTATAAGTGAGCGCAACGACTTGCTCTCACAACGATTTGTTCACATCGATTTTGCTCTCATAACGATTTGATAAGAAATCGGTCTTATAACGATTTGATAAGTGAGTGCAACGATTTGCCCTCACATCGATTTGCCTTCACAACGATTTGATAAGAATTTGATCTCAGAACGATTTCATAAGTGATCACATCGATTTCTTTATTGATCACAACGATTTCTTCAGAAGATCATAACAATTTGCTTGCATAACGATTTCATAAATGATCACATCGATTTGTTTATAAATGAGTAACGACTCTTCACATAACGATTTCATAAGTCATGCTTATAACGATTTCTTCATAGATTCTGATCAAACTCAGATTGCCTTTATATTTCAAATATGCTTGGCGCTTAAATGAAAAGTCAAATATCTTCTGACAAAAAGCTGCATGCATAATCTTGTCAGAAAAAGATATGACCTACTATTTTCAGTATGTTAGCAGAAGCACAGTACTATACATCGTTTATCATAAACACTCTTTTATGCTAACACTTTCTTCTATGTGTACAGAGACCGTCAGAGTCTGATTAAGACAAATGAAAAGAAGATGAGCAACGGCTAGAAATCCAACAGATCTCTTCAACGGATCCATTCAAATTGTTCATATAAAAGAAGAAGCTTAGCTGAAGAAAAGTAGAGCCTTTTCCTGAATATCTTTGAAGGAGTGTACAAATGTGAGAAGAACCTTCACGCCACAAACACTCAGAGAAAGAGAGAAGAGCTCGAGCCAAAAATCTACAGAAGCTTTCAAAGCAGAAGTCTTCATCGCCTTCAAGCCTTCTTCTCTTCCATTCTCCCTGTGCTCATTGTAATCTTGGGGGAGAGTCTGTGACTGTGAGCTAAGTCCTGAGTGTTCATCTTGTAATAGCTCTCAGTCTGATCTTTCTTTTCTAAGAAAGATTTCTGTCCAGCTGTAGGACTGTATACAGTGTGTAACCTAGCTAGAGGTTAGTGTCTAGCAGAACCTTGTTGGGGTTTGTACCAACAGGACCTAGCTGGGGGTTTAAGTCTAGCAGAACCGCACTGGGGTTTGTTCCAGGAGGTTTACTTCTGAACCTGTAAAAGAAGTAGGTTTGCTTCTGAGCCTAGAAAAGAAGTGGGCTACCTTCTTGCCCGGGAAAGAGAAGAAGACCTGGTGGGGTATCCAGGGTGTTGTAGTGTCCTTGAAGGGGAGTGTACCTTCGGTTAGTGAAATCCCAAGAGTTTTCTTGGGGACTGGACGTAGGACTTCCATGTGGGAAGGGCCGAACCAGGATAAATCTCCTGTGTCCTTTTGTGTGATTGTTCTTTTGCTTCCGCACTGCCACTCTTCATCACACTAACACTAACCAAACTTTTAAGTGTTCACGTTTTGATTTCAGATTGCAGAAAAACCTATTCACCCCCCCTTCTAGGTTACCTTGCTGCCGGACATAAAGGGCCAACAAGGATTTGACAGTATACCATATCCTAAGTTGTTCCAAGAGTATTGTGCAAATGAGAGATTATATCTACACGGTAATTGATGACGTAAAGGTTCCTTGTGAGGGTTGCAGAACCCTAATACCTTCCGGGTTCACGTGGTGTTGCTTGGCACCCAACGTGTTCGGAGGCCCAACTGAGTCGATTAGATAAAGTTGATTCAGATTATTAATTAGCTAATATGAGATATTAACTAATTAATCAAGTTAGTAAGAGTTACTAATTTATTGGGCCATTAACTGGATTGGTACTTGGGCCTAGAGGGTCACACGCAATAGGTTTTCAGGCGACGGTCTAATTATGTAAAGATCAGGGGTTTTTATGAAAAATTGCAATCTTTATATAATGATATGATGGGACAACCCTGGCCAAGCATCAGGGTTTTCCCAGCCCCCCTCTCTCTCTCTCCCTCTCTCTTGTGTCACATGTCGTGGAGATCGGCACGGATCCAAGCTCAGTCTTTGAGCGTTGCGGAACCCGAGGGAGCGAGTGTGGACAATCGCGAGGGAGCGGGTGTGGATCGTCGCGAGGAAGACCGCGTAGACATAGCTGGAGGCCGGACAGTTGAACGGCTTGTGGCGTCACCTCCACGGAATCGTACGAACGCGGATCCGATTCTGCACAAGGTGATTTCGACTATCCAATAGTCTGGTTTGCGAATCCCAAAACGGATCGAGATCAAATTTTAAATCTCATTTTCCGCTGTGTTTTTTTCCTTGATCTCGGGTCGCGGTAGATCCTCACAGTGGTATCAGAGCCAGGTTCCACTGCGATCTACATCCGTTTTAGCATCTAAGATCATTTTTTTGGTTTTATTCCATGCAAAGATCGCCGACAGTCCCTTTTTTTATTCTACCCTTTTCTGGGTTGAATCGGGCGTCCATGGGATGGGTGAAAAAGGGGCTGGGGGGGGGGTGCCAGCGCGGCGCTGCCAAAATGGCACGCCACACCGCCGCCGGTCTGGGTCCGTGCGGCGATGTCCCCCTTTGGCGGGGGCCTTCCCCGGGCTGTGCCCGCGGGGAAAGGGGCCGGCACGTGTGCGCCGCCGCGCCTAGGGCGGGCGGGCGCAACAGCACCGCGGGACCCATCGCGGGCCGCACGCAGGCCAGGCCGGCCGTGCTTGCCGGTCCGGTCTGGCCTGAGTCGGACGGCCTAGCAGTGGCCAAGGGCGGCTGGCTGAGCCAGCGCCTAGCAGGTTCCAATTTTTAAAAATTTAAAGGCCATTAATTCTGAAAATAATAATTTAATTGTTAAATTATTTATTTCAGAAATTCTTTTGCATGGAATAATACTTTATTAAATGATTTTAGAATGTATGCTCATGCTTTTGATGTTACAATTTTGTAATGAAGATTAAAGCATGATTAAAAGGTTATTTTTCAAAATGATCGAATAATCCCTTTTTGGTTGAACCTAGATTTCTGAAACCAAAAATATATATTTTTAAAAAACTTTTATTTAGCTATGTGATGTGCTCTTCCATGTGTGGAATGAATAAAAGTTTGCAAGGTCATGGATGTTTGCTTTTTCATATCATGGGATGATGTGATTGATTTTAATTTATTTGTGAATGTGGGATTTGCAAATTAATGGTTAATTTGAGGTCTGCATACCTCCTCTCTCTCTCACATTCCAATGTATTTCTATCTCCCTCTGATGATGTATTCGCCATAAGGCTTCTCCTTATACAAAATGTACATGCAATTTTATTTGATGTAATTTTGTTCGTGAGGAACGATTGATGGCGAGGATGATCCGCTACTGCAGCAAGAGATGGCGTTGGAACAAGTTCTCTTATGCTGTTGTGTTTGCAGGTTTACCAATATAAGTGTTATATTGGATTTGTAGTGGTAGTTTGACTGTTATGACTCAAGTCAAACTTATGCAATATCCATGACCACTTTAATTTGTATGGGATGCAAATTCTTTTATGATATCCTAGATTATAGTATTATGCAATATTATGGAATATTCATATATGCTACCATCTAGGATGAGACCAAGATAAAATATTTCAAAATCCTCTTTCAAAATTCTAAGCCGTAGCGCATATATTTTAATATAGTTTCGTGGTCCTCCATCGTTATAGTTTAATGACTTAAATTACATTTAAGTGGGTTTGTTGTGTTATCCACAAGGCCCACTTAATTGTGAAATAAGTCTTAAACTATTGCATATGGTTGCATGTAAATGAGGTAGAGGCACGTTGTAGTTTTGTTGTGTTATCCACAAGGGCTACATCCTAATCTATTTGCATTAAGTAACGATGGTAAAGCTTAGACTGCACTTTATGGCTTGTTGTGCTATCCACAAGGCCATTAAAGATGCAGGGACCGAATTGTGATCAGATATTGCAAAGGGTTGCAAGTCCCATGAGATGGGTGCTCTTTGTTTATGTCATGACTTATTGTGCTATACACAAAGTCATGGTATGAGTCATTGAGATTCTGATCCCCACTAGGAGATTGTCGGCATCTTCCGTTCTACATATTTGAGGGACATGCAGTTCGTCGAAAAATAGTGGGAGTTTTAAACTAGATTAAAGACCATATCTTGTTTTAAATAATAACTGAACATCTGCTAATTATATTTCTTTTATCTCCTGTAGGCTAAAATGTCGTCAGGAAATCCGTTACGTGGCATATTGGATGCCAATCGTTTGAAAGGCCCAAACTACTCCGATTGGCTCAGAAACCTGAAGATTGTCCTCAGCCTCAGGTCTGAGCAAATCGCCTATGTCTTGGATAGTGAGGCCCCTGCTGAGCCGGCATCAGATGCCCCTGAAGGAGAGGTGCTTGAGTATGAGAAGTGGAAGTATGATTCCACCATGGCACAATGTTTCATGCTTGCCTCAATGAGCAATGAGTTGCAGAGGCAGCATGAAAACATGGATGCCAAAGCCATCTTGCTCCATTTGAAGGAGCTATTTGCTGAGCAGAGCAGAACTGAAAGATATGAGATATCTAAAAGTCTATTCAGAGCAAGGATGGCTGAGGGATCTTCAGTACATACACATGTATTGAAGATGATAGAGTTGATTGAGAGGTTAGCTGTGCTTGGGGTTGAACTCCCTAAGGAAATGAGCACATACCTCATCTTGCAATCACTTCCAGACTCATACTCTCAGTTCATTGTTAACTTTAACATGAACAAGATTCAGGTCACATTAGCTGAGTTGCTTAACATGCTTAAGACTGCTGAGGGAAACCTTTAGAAGGAAAAACCTCAAGTCCTTTTAGTTGGTAAGACCAACAGGAAGAGGAGGGCAGTTCAATCCTTTAAGAAAGGAAATCAAAAGAAGCATGTTAAGACAAACCCAGCTCAGAAGAAAAAGAAGGACACAAGAGATGAAAAGGGCGAGTGCTTCTATTGTCACCAGAAAGGTCACTGGAAGAGGAATTGCAAGCAATACCTCAAAGACAAAGCTCAGGGCACTGTGAAGCAAGGTGAAGCTTCAGGTATCTATATGATAGAATTACACTTGTCAGTTAGAGATTCTACATCATGGGTATTAGATACTGGATGTGCTTCTCATATTTGCAATGATGTGCATGTGTTGACAAGTAGAAGAAAGCTGATCAAGAATGAGGTGGAGCTAAGGCTAGGAAATGGCGCAAAGGTTGCAGCAAGCTCTGTGGGGACAGTGAACCTTAAGCTCCCATCTGGAGATGTTCTATCTTTAGAAGACTGTTATCATGTTCCTAGCATAATAAAGAACATCATTTCTGTTTCATGTTTAGACAGAGTTGGATATACGTTGACAATTAAGAACAAATGTTGTTCCGTTTATCTCAATAATAATTTGATTGCTACTGCGAATAAGGTCAATGGTTTATATCTTTTGGATGTTTCTTATCATGATCTCCATCTTGATGTGGCTCTTAAGAAGAGCAAGAACAGTGTGAATCAATCCTACTTGTGGCATTATAGGCTTGGACATATTGGTGAAGCTAGACTCCAAAAGTTGCATAATAATGGGTATTTGAGTCCATTCGATTATGAATCATATGCAACTTGTGAGTCTTGCCTCATGGGTAAAATGGCTAAATCTCCATTTACTGGACATGGAGAACGTGTCAAAGAGTTATTAGGGCTTATACATTTAGACGTATGTGGCCCTATGTCCACCCAGGCCAAGGGTGGCTTCTCATACTTCATTACATTCATTGATGACTTCTCTAGATTTGGATATGTGTACTTGATGAAGTACAAATAAGAAGCTTTTGAGAAGTTCAAAGAATTTAAAAATGAAGTAGAGAAGCAAACTGGAAAGAGTATTAAGACTCTTCGATCAGATCGAGGAGGAGAATACTTAAGTACAGAATTCATACAGTTCATGAAGGATAATGGTATCCTATCTCAGCTTACCCCTCCTTATACACCACAGATGAATGGGGTGTCAGAAAGGAGAAATCGCACTTTGTTGGACATGGTACGATCAATGATGAGCTTTTCAGAATTACCAGTCTCTCTCTGGGGATATGCACTTGAGACAGCTGCTTACTTGTTGAACAAGTTGCCTAATAAGTCTGTGTCCTCTACACCATATGAGATATGGAAGGGTAGAAAACCAGATTTTAAACATGTTAAAGTCTGGGGTTGTCCAGCCCATGTAAAGAGGCACGATCCAGACAAACTAGAATCTAGGACACGTAGTGTAGATTTGTTGGATATCCAAAGGAGACATTTGGATATTACTTTTACTGTCCTGAGGAACAAAAAGTGATTGTTGCCAGGAGAGCTATTTTTCTGGAGGAGAAATATCTTCTCCAAGAAGATAGTGGGAGTAAAGTAGTACTGAAAGAGGTTCCAGATCCACAAGTCAACACTGCCTCTGAGAGTGAGGTGTTGGTTCGTGATCCTAATGATATACACACTAATAAACCACGCAAGTTAGGTAGAGTGACTAAGTTACCAGCACGATATGTGAGACATATTGATGGAGGTGACTCGAAAGTACCCTACCATGAGGATGATGATCCTATGACTTACCTGGAGGCCATTGAAGGCCCAGAAGCTGGGAAATGGCAGGAGGCTATGAACTCTGAGATACAGTCCATGTACACTAACCAAGTTTGGAACTTAGTTGATGTACCTGAGGGTATTGTACCCATAGGGTGCAAGTGGATCTTTAAGAGAAAGATCGGTGCTGATGGACAAATTGATACATACAAGGCAAGACTAGTGGCGAAAGGTTATCGTCAAAGACAAAGAGTTGACTATGACGAAACTTTTTTCCCCAGTTTCCATGGTAAAATTAATTAGAGTTCTTCTTGCTATAGCTGCACACTATGATTATGAAATTTGGCAAATAGATGTGAAAACCGCCTTCCTTAATGGGAACCTTGAGGAAGAGGTGTATATGATACAACCAGAGGGTTACACATCTAAGGAGTTTCCAGACAAAGTGTGCAAACTACAGAGATCCATATATGGACTAAAACAAGTCTCCAGAAGCTAGAACATAAGATTTGATAAGGCCATTAAATCTTATGACTTCATTAAGAATGAGGATGAACCATGTGTGTACAAGAAAACAAGTGGGAGTGCTGTCACCTTTCTACTTCTTTACGTAGATGACATTCTACTCATTGGGAATGATGTGGCAATGTTATCCTCTGTAAAGATCTGGCTGTCAAAGAACTTCTCCATGAAAGATTTGGGAGAAGCATCCTACGTGTTGGGAATACAGATCTATAAGGATAGATCAAAGAGGATGCTAGGTTTAACCCAATCTATGTACATAGATACCATTGTCAAAAGGTTTGGTATGAAGAATTCCAAAAGAGGACTCATACCTGTGAGACATGGAATTCATCTCTCTAAAGAACAGTCTCCTAAGACTCTTGAAGAGAAGGTAGTCATGGATAGAGTTCCTTATACTTCTGCCATAGGATCTATCATGTATGCCATGCTATGTACAAGACCTGATGTAGCTTATGCTCAAAGTGTTTCGAGTAAATTTCAGTCCAATCCAGGTCAGGAGCACTGGAAGGCTGTGAAGTGTATCCTAAGATACTTGAGAAGGACTAAGGATACATTTCTGGTTTATGGAGGAGGTGAACTGAAACTCTGAGGCTTCACTGACTCGAGTTTTCAGTCAGATCTAGATGATAGCAAGTCTACATCTGGATTTATTTTTATTGTAAACGGAGGTGCGGTTTGCTGGAAAAGTTCCAAGCAAGAAACAACTGCAGATTCGACGACTGAAGCTGAGTATGTTGCTGCAGCTGAAGTCGCCAAGGAAGTAGTGTGGTTAAAGAAATTCATCACCGATCTTGGCGTCGTTCCTTCTATTTCAGATCCCATCCCACTGTTGTGTGACAACAATGGAGCTATAACACAAGCTAAAGAGCCGCGGTCTCATCAGAAGTCTAAACACATTCTGAGGCGCTTTCATCTTATTAGAGAAATAATTGCCAGAGGAGATGTTGTGGTGGAAAAGGTTCCATCAGCTGACAATGTAGCAGATCCACTGACAAAGCCTTTAGCTCAAATAGTGTTTGAGTGTCACCTGACAACTATGTGATTAGTATATAAAGGTGATTGGATTTAGTCCAAGTGGGAGATTGTTAGTCTTAGGTGGACAACAAGCCAATCTGATATTGTATCATTTTGTTCAGTTATTAATAAAATGGCTTTTGTTTATTATTTTACTATGTTGGTATTATAATAAAGTCCATGAACATGTGCAATAGTGAGTAGACTATGATGTGTGATCATACTAATGAGACTACTCACTTAATAAACACATATTCTAAATGTTCCTATTCGGTGGATACCTGAGAAGGACATCAGATATCCGGATAAAATAGTATTGTTTACTCCTGCTCATGTGATGAGGATGACTGATTTCATAGTCATATGTGTGGAGACACTAAGGAGAAACAATATGTGCTCTTTAGAGAAAGAGTTCACTAAACTGATCCGATAGAATCACTGGATGGAAATGTACCTAACTGTCAACCAGAAAGATTCGATTGTCACAGTTGTGTAGATGATCTTTAGACCTGAGACACCAAAGACACCTTGTTAGTGGACTTCTGTGTTTTGAGCTTGGCATAAGAATCTCTATCTATGAGATGCCAAATAGTCAATGTTCGGACACAGTGGAAGACCTTCAAAGGGGATTGAGTGGTCAACAAGAGATCATTTGCCCTCGGTACACAGAGGGAAAATACTCAAGGGAACGATGTAATGGAGTCCCTGGCCAGGGCAGACAAAATATCAAAAAGGGAGTTTTTAATATTAATCTAAAGCATCGAATCCCAGTGGAACAATAAGTTAGGATTTGACAGTATACCATATCCTAAGTTGTTCCAAAAGTATTGCAAATGAGAGATTATATCTACACGGTAACTGATGACGGAAAGGTTCCTTGTAAGGGTTGCAGAACCCCAATATCTTCCGGGTTCACGTGGTGTTGCTTGGCACCCAACGTGTTCGGAGGCCCAGCTGAGTCGATTAAATAAAATTGATTCGGATTATTAATTAGCTAATATGAGATATTAACTAATTAATCAAGTTAGTAAGGGTTTCTAATTTATTGGGCCATTAACTAGATTGGTACTTGGGCCTAGAGGGTCACACACAATAGATTTTTTAGGCGACGGTCTAATTATATAAAGATCATGGGTTTTTATGAAAAACTGTAATCTTTATATAATGATATGATGGGACAACCCTGGCCAAGAATCAGGGTTTGCCCAGGCCGCCCCCCCTCTCTCTCTCTCTCTCCCTCTCTCTTGCGTCACATGTCGCGGAGATCGGCACGGATCCAAGCTCAATCTTTGAGCGTTGTGGAACCCGAGGGAGCGAGCGTGGACAGTCGCGGGGGAGCGGATGTGGATCGTCGCGAGGAAGACCGCATAGACACCGCTGGAGGCCGGACGGTTGAACGGCTTGTGACGTCACCTCCACGGAATCGTACGAACGCGAATTCGATTCCGTGCAAGGTGATTTCGACTATCCGATAGTCTGGTTTGCGAATCCCAAAACGCATCGAGATCAAATTTTAAATCTCATTTTTCGCTGAATTTTTTCCTTGATCTCGTGTCGCAGTAGATCCTCACATTCTGTACAACAAGGAAATCATGACCGATTTTTTTTTATTGTATATATTTTTTTAGAAGAAACGAAAGCGCCAACGCGGTTGATGGTAAAAAATATAATATATTATTAATTTAAAATTTTAAACTGCTATTCACCTAATATTTTTTTTTGAAAGAATGTCATTTTTAAAAGAAAACCCTGAGATTTGTTTCTTTTCCAGCATCCATGGTCCCATGAAGACTTGCGAATCGCTAGACGGTCGTCGTCAGTGTCCTAGCTTTCACTCACAAAAGAGAAACCTTTTGCATCCATGTTTCCAGCCAGTTCGGTCTCGTACCGTGCCGGAGGTGATCATATGAAACACCGACCCACCCAGAAAGACCTTGTAGGATTGAAGGTGGTGTAGATCGAATACAGGTGGAAGAGGAAGCTTCGTATCTGCTCTCTCTGCTAGTCTTCCGAACAGAACTGTTGGAATGCCGGAAGCCGCCTCCCGCTGCCGGGGCCATGCAGCACCTGCTGTATCTCCGCCTCCTCCTCCTCGGTCGGCAGCCACGAGAAGGTCGACGCCGACGGTGGGGGTGGCGGTGGTATGGGGCCGTTTAGGATCTTGAACAACTTCTCCTCCTCCTCCTCCGTTCGTCTCCACACGTTCGGCACGGCGGCTGGCTCAGGAAGCATCCCGCCGGTGCCTCCCGTTGAACCTTTCGCCGCCGTCCAGCCGGGAGCGGGGCCAGCCTCGGCCTCCTGCGGCGCAATGAGCACGGAAATGTGCCTGTTCACATCTCCACCCAACTGTTGAGGGATACAAAATTTTTAGAACTTGCCACCACCGTAGACATATATATACAGCAGCAACTCATCATCCACGCGCGACTGAAACCAAACCAAACAGAACCACAGACGTATCTAATCTCGCCCCACCTCGAAACTGAAGCCGTCGTCACAGACGGCGGCGGAGGTCGCTGGATGGATAGTCGACGGCTCAACCGGAGGAACATCAGTTGCTGTCGAAGAGCTGGGGAGGGTGTAGCTCCTGTTGCCTTGGTTCCTGTCAGAAGCAACAGTTTGCAATCCCACCTGTCGAAGCAGGTCAGGGAATCGAAAACAGTTCTGTTCGGAACCTTAACTACGCCTTCCATTATACTACTTTATACCTGGGATGGTTCCACGGCATACCGAAATTCCCCCAAGGACCTGCGCCTTTCCATCTGCTGGTGGAAGATCCCGCTTCCGCCTCCGCTGCGGATGTTGCTGCTATGACTGCTGGTGCCACTGCTACCGGCAAAGGCGGGCGAATAAGAACCCAAATCCGGGTGACGCGGGTGGAAGACCCCGCTTCCGCGGCCACTGCGGATGTTGCTGCTCCAAAATTTGATGCTACCGCCATAAGCGCTGGAGGCCGAGTGAGAACCCAAATCCAGGCGGCGCCTGGCAGAGGCGGAGGCTACACGGTTGTGCTTGTGCAGCTCGTCGTTGATCACCAGCACATCGTCCATCACGGTTCCCCTCGCCGGGGAGCAGTAAACCGTCGGGGGTCTGCGCGTCGGCGTGCGGACCCTTCCCATGGGTGACGGGGACGACGACGAGGAAGAACCCATCGGGGACTGCATGCGCTGAAACTGCCAGAACCTCTCGTCGGAGGAGGAAGATGAGAAGGATGGGCGGGGACGGGTATAACGGAGCAGGGAGGGGTCGACGTCAACGTAGGCGCTGCCGCTGGACCCAGGGCTGGAGCTGGCGCATGCATTGAAGGCATGGCCGAGGTAGGCGTTTGCCGAGAACTGCTGCGGCAGAAGACGCCGTCGGTTATGATTAGCGGAGGAAGCATCAATCGAGTTGGAGCTGTCTCCGCCGCCCATGCCGGCGTCGCTCCCATAGCACTCCTCCATGTAGTAGGAATCAAAGTCTTGCAATCGAAGATTCAGACAACCTGTGTAGTAATTGTAAGAAAAAACAAAAAAAAAGTGGAACAGAGAGGTTAGCATAGGAAACTGCAGGTCCAAGCGCCGTCGCTTTTTGGGTGAAAATCCTAAACAGAGGAACGAGAAAAATCAGTTCAAAGTTCCCAATCCCTTTAAATCTCAGAAGAATGGTTCAAATCTACTCTCTGTAGCTAGATTAAAAGTATGGGTAAAAAATGGAAACACCAGAAGGAAATTGCCAGAAAGTCAAATCTTGATTATTCATAAACCCTGTTTTGGCAAAAATGAGAACCCCATCATCGGACGAACCGCGAAAAGATGACCAAATTACTGGAAGAAAACGAAGTGTTGTTGTCGACTTCCTGAAAATATTCGCGAAGAGACCAAAGGTGGGGAAGGTTTCCGAACGGTCGCTGGGGTGCGCTGTTGATCTCTGTTCTCAGAAGAACACCATCTGGGACGGATCGAACAGCTTAATTTGCATGAGAACAGAAGCAAGAGGAAAGAAAGAAGAATCAGATCATATACTAATTCCAACCTCCACACGCTTTTCAAATTCACACACAAAGCAGCGGAAGGGAAGAGCAGATACATCACCTCCTCTTGTGCATGAAAGATTGGACGAAAATGTAAAGGCAAAATCAGAAACACAAACGCGAGATTCCACGGCAATTTACCACAAAACGATAGAATTACGTCTTCTAATCGTACTCCACAGAACTCGATCGGAACGATAAAACTTGACGAAGAAGATCCAGAAGCCCTAGGTCTGATCGGAGAGCAGTAACAACGAGCAGAGGAGGAACGATCGGACGAACAGCACGCCGACGTTGTGGTGCAGGGAGCTTACCGCCGTGGAGCCCGCCGGACTTCGGCAAGGTCCACGCCGGCGTCGGAGCAAGTACTGGTATGGCCCGTGGATTTCTCGTTCTCTGGTCTTCCGCGATCGAGAGCTCCTACCTTCTCTCCCTTACCTCTCCATTTCCATTTTGTAATCTTTGTTCGCGGGAAGGCGAGGTCAGAGAGGGGCTCGGCTGACGGGTTTCAGTTGGTTTAAATAGCAGAGATCGACCGGTTGGTGTAAATGCCACCCAGTCCGTTGGCGGCCTCATTTTGCACTTCGTCATTCCATAACCGTTAGATCGGTGGATCTTCCGTACGTACGTCGGCAGAGATGATCCTGGCCGTCCATTTGATACAATCCCTTGAGTAGAAGGGTAAGAGTAATGTCACTGACAGTAACGATAACACAAAAGGTTTTAGAGAGAAACCTGGTTGGCTGCTGCTCGCCTTGGTTTGGCGCCTGGCGGGGGTGGCGCGCCACCGCCGCCGTCCATGGCGCAGCTTGACGCCGCGTTGCAGAGGTGCACCGCCTTCTCCCACATCAAGCAGTTCCACGCCCACCTCCTCACCTCTGGCCTCTTCCAGACGTGCCCCTTCGCCCGTACCAAGCTCGTGGACCTCTGCGCCGTCTCCTCCTTCGGCAACCTCGGTCACGCCCTCGCAATGTTCGCCCAGACACGCCGCCCTACCACCAACGACTGGAACGCCGCCATTCGCGGTCTTGCACAGGGTGAGGACCCCGTAGCCGCCGTATCCGTCTTCACCAACATGGTACGCCTCGGCGGACGGGCCCGCCCGGACGCGCTCACCTGCTCCTTCGCCCTCCGGGCTTGTGCCCGTGCCAATGCCCTCCGGGAGGCCACGCAGCTCCATTCCCGTGTCGTCCGCTGCGGGTTGGCCGCCGACTTCCGCCTGCAGACTACCATCGTCGACGCTTATGCCAAGGGCGGGGATTTGGACGCCGCGGAGAAGATGTTCGACGAAATGGACGTAAGGGACGTGCCCACCTGGAATGCCCTCATCAACGGGTTCGCGGCCGGCAGCCGCCCCCATGACGCGCTTGCCCTTTTTCGCCGAATGCACGCCTGCTTCATGTGTGTGCCGGATGTCGTTACCGTCCTGGGAGCACTCGCCGCTTGCGCGCAGCTGGGCGACATTGCCGAGGGCGAGGAGGTGCGGGCCTATGCCAAGGAGTCTGGGCTGGAGACCCACGTCCGCGTCCGTAATGCCCTCATGGACATGTACTCCAAGTGTGGCGAGGTCGACCGCGCCGTTGAGGTGTTCCGAGGGACGCCCGCCACTGTAAGGTCGCTAGTATCCTGGAATACCGTCATAATGGCGCTCGCTTTGCATGGGCATGGACTCCGTGCCCTCCATCTGTTCGAAGGAATGATCAACTCACGTAGTGCCCGCCCAGATGCCGTCACCTACCTCGCTGTGCTATCGGGGTGCAACCACGCCGGCCTGGTAGAGGATGGACTCCGGGTTTTCCACTCTATGCGTCAGGAAATGGTGCCTTTCAATGTTAAACACTACGGCTGCGTGGTGGACATGCTCGGCCGTGCCGGGAGGCTGCATGAGGCCTACGATATGGTGACCACCATGCCTTTGCCCCCGGACGTGGTGCTGTGGCAGACCCTACTGGGAGCCTGCAAGACTCACGGCGACATCGCCCTCGCCGAGCACGTCTCCCAGAAGCTCTTTGACATGGAATCCCACGGGGACGGCGACTACGTCCTCCTTTCCAACGTGTACGCGGCGGCGGAGAGGTGGGCCGACGTGGGCCGCGTCCGGACGGCCATGGCCGAGCGGGATGTGCGCAAGGTGCCAGGATTCAGCTACATCCGGGTGGGAGGTGCCGCGCACCGGTTCCTGAACGGAGGGTTGGGCGAGCATCCGCAATGGCAGGAAATCCAAAGGACGCTGGATGAGATGCGGACACGGGTGGGGGCACTGGGGCACGCGGCGGAGACGGCGGGGAACGTGCTGCACGACGTGCTGGAGGAGGACAAGGAGGAAGCTCTGTGGCAACACAGCGAGAGGCTGGCGGTGGCGCTGGGATTGCTAGTGGAGGCGGCGGGGGAGGGGGTGGGGAAGGCCATCACGGTGGTGAAGAATCTACGCATCTGTGGGGACTGCCACGCAGTGGCGAAGCTGGTGTCGCGGGCGTACGGGCGGGCGGTGGTGGTGCGCGACCGCGCGCGGTTCCACCGCTTCGAAGGCGGGAAATGCTCGTGTGGCGATTACTGGTGATATGTGTGTCGATGTGGCCTTCGGCCGTGGAGGGGAGGCGAGGACGACCCGTTGGGTTTCGGGTCGCGAAACGGGCGCAGTTGCACCCGGTGAATACCCGGCCAGCCGTCTCCTCAACCCAACCCGACGGTAACGCACCTACGCCCTTCTCTTTCTCTCTGCACCCTCCCTCCCCCCCCTCCCCCCCCACAAAAAAAGCCCGGCGCCGCGCCGCGCCGCGCCGCGCAGTGTTCTAAGGTTTCTACTTCTTTTTCTTCTGGCTCAGTGCCGTGGGGTGGTCCTATTCTGCCGCCCCTAATTGAGATTTTGGGTCTCTGCTGTTGATTCGTCTTGGTTGAAGGGGAAGGAGTCTTTGTATGTGAAGTTCCTCTCGGGCGTCAGGTTGCTGCATCTCAGGGTCGAGGGAGGCCGGCTGGGTGAAGTGGTCTGTGGTCGGGAGGGGATCATCCGTTCTGTCAAGGTGAGTAGGATGTCTGACTGTCTTGGGTTATCCTTCCTGTCGTCGTTCCTGGCTAATCGGTTTCTAGTAACCGTATAACCGGATGACCTCATTCCAATGTTAAAAACTTGTGAAATGCTTTCGTTTAGAATCTTTTAAGTATTTGGAAGTGAATGGCATTTCTTCCTGTCGTTTTTCCTTCCTATTTGTTTCACCCCACTGTGCATAGTATACTTATGTCACCCCCATCGTGCAAAGGATTTACCTGTAAGGAACTCCTTAGGATTCGCAGAAATAAGCAAGGTAATAAAAGTGGCCCTGGGATATATGAGGGCATGGGACACTTGCTAAACCAGAAGTCATTTATTGAAAGATTTTGAAGAGTCATGCATAACAAGGAATCCCCAGTTTGAGGCAGGGCCCAGGCATTATTCTGATACCGGTATCTTACATCTCATCGTGTAAGCCGCTGAAATCACTATTGTTAAGGAGGCTTTGAACAATTGAAAATGCCCATTTGATGTTTCCTTATGTTTCTTTTCCTTTCAATCAAGTTCAGGTTTAGCCATTGGAGGAGCAAGTCCGTCTAATTAGTCATTTTATATCCTCTTCAAGGTGAGGTATTCTACTTTCTTCTTGATATAGTATCCAGGTTCTAAGGGTCTTTCGATCAATTTATGAATCCCCTTTCTTGAGGTCTTACTTCCCACAAGGCTATGTTTCTGTGTGATGTTACACCATGTTGGTTTGCGAATTTTTTCTCTATATTTCAACAGCAGAACCTATGATCTTTGACTTTCAGTTTTGCTATGATTCTTGTGAATTCTACATTAACGGACAGCTAATGTATGCCATGCTAAACTACAGTGCTTAAGGTGCGCATGTAGTGCATCTAATTAACAAATGAATAGCACTGTTTGAACTTCTCCACAGTATTTCGGTGCAAATCATCTATGTCTTTGTAAATGGAGGATTTCAGTTAAAGCGTTAGGCTGTGACATCTAGTTGGCATGTTCTTCATATGCATTGAAGGCCATTTCATTCTAAGAATTCCTGTACCAAATACTCGTGGATGCATGCTTCTTTTTTAAAGAAAAAGTTATGTATATACCCCTAAAATCTGTCATAGTCAAGTATACCCCTGAAATCTATATATTATACCTTATACCCCTATACATCATGTATACCTCTGCCTATAATTTCCATCCATTTAACTTAAACATAATTGATTTTTTTTTTTAAGAAGGTGAATGGTACCACAATTGTATATTAAAGAGAATTGGAATGTACAAGTATAAGGTAAAAGGTCACAAAACCCCTATACAAAAGGATCACCTCGAGACAAGGGAGTACCTGCCTAGCTCCCCAACAACAAAAAGAGAGAAGAGCTATGGTTCCCCACACCACAAGACACTTTAGCCCAAAAAATCACTTGCTCACAAACAAAAGAGACAAGTCTATCAGCTGTCTACACCTCCCTCTTGAAAGTTCTGTTATTCCTCTCTATCTAGAGTGCCCAAAGAGTAGTGTGGAGGATAAGCCACTAGATAATCTTTGTCCCCTTTATAGCTCCACCTCCTGGCCCAAATGGAGAAGAGACGGTTAACCCCCAGAAAGTGGCCTAGTGGTTGCTGGAGTTTTTGACCGAGCTTTTGCCAAACCTCCCTCACAAACAAGCAGTTGTTGAATTGATGGTTCAGATCCTCCTCTTCCTCTCTGCATAGACAACACACTGTAGAAATATTTTGAAGGAGCCAGTCTATCATGAGTGGGAAGGCGACTATGCGATATCTTCCACACCAAAACCTTTGCCTTCAGTGGGCACTAGGGATCCCATACCTAAGATATCCAAGAGTGTCGCACGCTGCCCTCCGAGATGAGAGAGTAGGCCAATCTGACTGAGAATCGCCCCTCCCTCTCCTATCTCCACTGCCACAATTCCGCCCTGCCCACGGCCAGAGAATAATCCTGAATGAAACCCAAGAGCTACTCTAGGTGAGACATCTCCTGGGGGTGTAGGTTTGTAGGTTCTTCTTGAAAGTGGGAGCCCAAATGCCCCCTAATAAACCTGCGTCAAAGGACTGTGCCATAGTGGCCGAGGGTGCCCCAGTGATAGGGAACAAAGACGAGAATGTCTCTACTATCGATAGGGCATCATACCACTTGTTGTGCCAAAAAAGACTTCTCTGACCATCTCTTAAGATGACTCATACACTGGTCCTGACAAATTCGGCACTTTACATAATGCCCTTCCAGATCAGAGACACATTATATGTTGTAGGTGGAGTAAGGTTTCAAACTCTGGATGAGGAATAATATTTCTATCTGATTAACTGCACGTATAGACCTCCCTCTTTAGCCCCCAACATCTAAAGCCACTTACATAAGAGCGCCAGATTAAAATCTCTTATGTTCTTGATGCCCAGCCCTCCAACTTCCCTTTGTATATTCTACCCCACTTGATGTCGTACCAACCTCTTTCTCTATTCCACTACCATGCCAAGAGAACCTAGCTTTGATGGTTTCCAACTTATTTGCCATAATCTTAGGGATCTTGAAGGTAGACAAACTATCCAACATCGATTTGCACAGCACCAAACACCCTCTGTAAGATGGTAGTCTAGCCTTCTAGCTTGCTAGCCTAGCTTTATATCTCTGGACCACACTTTGCCAATCCCTACTTACAAGGCCACCTGTGGAGAAAGGGAGGCCCATATAGGAGAGAGAAAAATTTCCCAATCTAGCAGCCAAAAATGTCCATTGCCCGACCAATAGCAGACTCCTTCATAGTGATCCCTACCACCTGGCTTTTAGAATAGTTAACTAGGTATGTGTGAAGTCTATGATTGCTGATGCTTGGGATCATGACTTATTTGTTGAGTATAGATTTCTTTTGATATGTGATGATGTGTTTGAGATAGGCTCATCAATGACAGCTACTAGTGATCCACGAGGTATGGTTTCATGGACCAGACACTAATGATTAATGCAAGTTTTGACTTACTATTTGAGCACCTATTCGAGTTCCAAAATGTTCCATGTTGCCCTATTTCTGTTACATGTGCAGATTTTACTAGAGATCAGTGCATCTATAATATGATATAGTGTGATCTTGATGCACACATTCAGTGCAAGTTGCAACTTTTCAGATTGCAATCAGTTTGAATATCCCTTCGGAGACATTAGTAGTGCATAGCTTTGTCATTTTCCTACCTATTATATGGATATTACAATAGTTCAAAACTTGAGGACGAATTTTTTCGAACTGGGGGAGATTGATGGGAAACGAGATTTGTGTTGGATGTGGATCGAGACTCGCGACATCAGATTATGGACCTGTTTGGCTATTGCACAACGATACTATCTACGCAAATGATGTTCGGAAGTCGGCTCGAGTCATTTTCATTTTTATCATGTATTTTTATTTTATTTGAGTCTAATTTAGAGGTCATAAGTCGATAGGATTAAATTTCTTATTTTTTATAGATTATTGGGTACATTTGGAGCTAACATTGGACCTTTTTATTTTCTTGTAAATTTTGGTGCGATTTTTGCACTATTTCTTGAGTCTAGGGGTATACAGGTCAAAGAGAGTCAAATTAGGGTTAGAGTTAGCCTAACTCCTATAAATACTAATAGTCTTGTAATCTCACTTTTTAAATTAATGAAGAATTTACAGTTGCAAATTTCACAGAAATTCTCCATTCTCTGCGATGGAGAAGAGAAAGCTTTGAGAAGAACCTCCATAAGATAGTCCCTGCGAAGGGAAGGGCGCAAAGCCTACGCTCCCACCTCTATCCTCATGAATCTTTCCTTCCCCCTTTTTTCCCTCTTTGTCTCGCATCATTGGAGGTGTGTAATACTAGAGGTAGACTGGCCTACTTGAAATCTTCAATAACTCCAACCATCTCTGCTCTCAACCACAAATGGCTTATAATACTTGCAACCAACATGAACAGGAGAGGGGACAAGGGTCCCCTTGACGCAAATCTGTCCTGCCCTGGAAGTAAGTTGAGGGTTGCCCATTGATGATCACAGAGAATGAGGTGGAGGAGATACACCTATGTATCCAGAGAAGGTGGGCTACTATCATATGCTACCATGGTGGAACTATGTGATGTTGACTGTTATGGTGGTGGGGTTCCTCCTACTGAAGGTGGTTCTCTTCTACTACATGGAATGGTAGTCAGGATCCATGACGGGAATGAGTTTGTATCGGGGTCGTTAGTGGGCTATTTGTGACTGTCAACTCGAGGCATGCCGATGAATCCACCATCGACCTGTCTGCCATCTCGACGGTGGTTTTGGTGCTCATCGTGGTCATGATGTGCGTTATTCTTTAGCCTCCCTCTCTATCTCTCTGCGCGTGTGTATGTGCCTCTGACACACATCTCTTTCTCACTCCACTTTGCTCTGATCTACTTTGTGCGTGTGTCGCACCATGGGAAGGAGGTTCAGGTTTGCCGGCACAACTGGTGATGTTATGGGCTTTCTTATTCTACTGGTCTGCTTGCTGAAGGCATGTGATTGTGCAATTGAGTATGTTTCGGCCATTGGAGACCTGTAGATGAGTTGGGATGACCTCTAAGTGGCTTTGAAAGGTTGGAACTTCTGCAACAAGGTGGGTGTGAGGCACCCGACATTGGTAGCCCCCACATTGCCGAGTACTTTGACCTCTGTTACCAAATGGTACCTGGCCCCCTCCCTCCCTCTCCTCCCTACATAGCAATGAGAGGGAGCCTCTCTGGCACTGCACATCTCTTTTTCACATCACTCTGCTCTGCTTTACTCTCTCTCTCTCTCTCACACACACACTACTCGACTCTACAGGACCCCACCCCCCATCGTCTCTCTCTCATATATATTGGCGGTGGAGATCTCTCCAATCCCCCCCTCGCGTTGTTGAATCTTTCTCCTCTCTCTCTTGATCTCGACTGTGGCACATTGGGGTTGGTCTTTCTGGCTTTGGTTTAGAGTTTGGTTTGACATTTGTTCCTGAAGCTAGCCTTTCTGACTTGATCCAGAGCTTTGACTTGATATTTGTTCCTAGAGTTGGCCTTTTTAGCTTGGTCTAGAACTTGAATTGACATTTCATTCTTAGAGCTGGCTTTTCTGATTTGGTCTAGGGCTTGGTTGACATTTGATTGTTAGAGCTGGTCTTACTGGCTTAGTCCAAAATTTGATTTGACATTTGGTTTTTCGGAGTTGGCTTTTCGGGCCTAGTCCAAAAATCTATTGCGAGCATTGTTGACAAAGAATGTTTGCTTGTCTCTTGTGTTCGGCTAGGAGTCTAGTTTAGAGTGTTGCCCATTCTTGGCTATAAGAGGTCAGGTTTCGATTGTATAGAATTTCTACAAGGTTGTTTTGGCCCAATATACTCTTGGCTTGTCTTGTGAGGATTCTTTTTTGTTACCGGTTTTCCTTGGACTTCCACCAGTGTTTGTATTACATTGATTAAGTTGTAGGCCATGCCAATCGATTTGTTCGACCGCTCCCACTCGTAAGGTTGCGGAGGGTGAAGTCAACCAATTTGCAATGTGATGAGGCAGCTCTACATCATCTTCTCCACCTCATTTTTGAAGGTATTAGCAATCTTTGATAGTATGCCCCAACATGGGATATACGCAGTGGTTGGACTTATTTGTTTTACTGACGTCTACGGGCTTCTTTGGATTTGTTAGACATTTCGGCGATTCGCTGCTTCTTTGGTGCTTATATGCCTGAGTGGGACGACGCCCCCAGTCTGGCTTGTTGCCTTTGCGACTTTGGTGTCATCTTTTTTTTTGTGGGGCTTGCCTTTTTGGCTCTGCCTAGAGCTTTGTTTGGAGCATTCTTTTTTGGATTTGCTTTTTTGGCATTGCCTGGTACTTGGCCGAGAGCCTTTTAGACTTTGCTTAGGTTTTTGCTTGTTAGAGCTATTTTGCTTGAGGTTTGGCATGAGGCATTGTCCCAAACATTATTTGGCACTTTGCCCCCGACTTTTCTTTGGGTTTTGGTTTGGCAACTTGCTTCTTGGGTTGTCGCCTTGGAAGACTTTGATTCTTTGAGGACTCTTTGGCCTAGTCAGCCTCTTGGCTTGGTGCTAGGCTGACAACTAGGTAGATTTTACCACACTAGTTCCTTTTGATTGCTTCGACCTTCTTTTTGATGACCCCAAATTTGTTTGATACAAAGTTATTGCACAGAGTTGCCCCTTTGTTTGGACTTTAGAGCTTTGGCTTCTTGCCAGCATGTCTTTTCTTCACGAGGCTTGGATGCCAACTTCTTTCATTTTCGCTTAACTTGATGTAGACGATAATAGAATTGTCTCCTTTGCTTGAAATTGGAGGCTTTGGGTTTCCACAGTGCATTGACTTCGAGACTCGAGATTTAGGCACTATCTTTCTTTTATTTCTGCCTTAAGTTGATGTAATTGGCAGAGCATGTTGAAATGATTGCATAATAGGGACACGATGGCCATGTGGCAAGATCTATTGGCCTCCATCGAGCCAATTGTGTTTTTTTTCTTCTTCTCCTGATAAGGATGAGTCTTATTGGACTTGGATATAGCCGCAACAGGTTTTCTACCTTGGTGACGACATTGCCTCCGACTAGTAAGAACAACACAGAGATTTTGTTGGCACTTCGTCTTCACAAAGAAACTTTTACTTTGATGTCTTGAGCAATGATAGCCACGGCTAGGGTGGTGTTATGCCTTGATGACGAGAGTGGCTTTGGATATGTGCTATGACATTTGAGGTTCAAAAGGAAGTGCTCAACCTTGATGCCCTGCACCATTAACGCCTGGGATGGCGTTGCCCCATGTTAACAGGAGTAAGTTTAGATGAGCTTTGTACCAACATTTTTGGCTTTAGAAGAGAACCTTGTCTTTGATGCCCTCAGTAGCAACGAGGCAGAGTCAACAACAAAGAATTTTTTTTTCTTCTTTTGAATTTCTTGCAAGAGTATGAAGGATAGAAAGAGTCACAATCTTAGAGACCTGCCTATTCTTTGACAAAGATGAAAGGCAGGAAACGTCCCACTGGGTGTGCCAATTTATTTCACGCAGAAAATTTAGAAATAAATAAATAAATATGCATATTGTTTTTTGACATATTATTTATTCCACGTGTTTGATTTATCAGACGATTTGGAATTCGTGCGCTAGATCTTTCCCCAATGATGAAGATTGGTGTTAATTTACATTAGAGTGAATTGGAACACGTTTGATTCTCCGTAAAAGAATATTTATAGATATTTCTGTAGTTTCGAGCCTTGCTGTCAGTCCTTTGACTTTTCCTGGCACTTTGTCATTTTTTGGCATCCCCGAGGTTTTTTCAGTTATTTATTGACTTCTTCGGGTATATTTGTTATTTCTTGACTTTGTCGGGTATTTCTATCATTTTTTGTTTTTGTCCTGATTTGAATCAAGATAGCGCACATCATTTCAGGGAAGTGACATGGTCTCACTCCACAGAGCTGTGCAAACGGCATGAGCCTCGTACAATTTCCTCCCTTTAAAGGGGCTTTTCCATAATGGCTGAACTTCGATAATATTTTGGAGACTTCTGTGAAGTTCATGTATAGCTTGAGTAACTTTCCTGCAAGTGGGAGTATTTTGCAATTTTTCCCTTTCAAGGTCTTTTTGCAATTTCCACCTTTTCAGAGACTTTTCTGCAATTTCCATCCTTTTCAGAGACTTTTCTGCAATTTCCACCTTTTCAGGACTTTTCTGAAGTTTTCACCTTTTCTGAGGACTTCTCTGCAATTTTCACTTTTTCCAAGGGTTTTTGTGCAATTCTCACCATTTGAGGGTATTTCTGCAATTTTGTCCTTTTGAAGGGTATATCTGCAATTTTCCTGACACGTGTATATTTGCAATTCTTGCTGACACGAGGGGATATCTGCAATTTTCCCTAACACAGGGACTTTGCAATTTTCTCTTGAACAGGGGCATATTTGCAATTTCCCCTCAAGCAGAGATTTATTTGCAATATTCCATTACACAGGTTTATTTGCAATACACAACATGTATTTAATATCATCATTCAGAACATGCTATGTTTCTGAATTTTATGGCTTTTCTGGGCATATATGCAATTATATAAGAAGGGTATAATTGCAAGTTTTCCATCTTGTGCAAAACTTGACTTACTGAGTTACTGAAGGGAACTTAATCAGAAAACCAATTCTTTCTTTCAGTCATAGTATTCATGGAGAATACATTTACACACAATTGCCTTTATAAGGCTTTTATATAAAGTTATAAACTTTAGGCAACTTTACAAATATGTCCCCTTGATGGACTTTCCCATAAAAAGCCAAGAGACCAGCAGTAAAACAGACCTGCGGCCCTTAAGTCCTTCCTTTTAAAACAACAAACAAGGCAGCTGGTGCTCCAAGGCTTCTGAAGCTTCAAATCTTTCAGTCCCTTTTCTTCAATTTGAGTGACTTTGCAATTAACAAACTTCTGAGGACTTTTTTATAAAAAGTTCGTGAACAAACAAGAGACTTGTGCTCTCTTCTTTTTTTAACAAAACAAACAACAAGAGGAGCAGGCTGCTCCTCTGCTTCTTCAAGTCTTCGGAGTTGTGGAGAGTCCCTCCTCCTTGGCTCTTATTCCCCTTTTATAGGGGTTGGAGGCAAGGTTTGTTGCACCGCTGTACTGTCTTTACTCGGATTTTCCCTGGTCGATACAGATGGCACGTATTTCACTGATCCCCCTCCCTCCTACACTGTTGCAACTTCTCCCTTTCTGCCTTTGGCTCTCCCCACCCCCTCCCCCCCTGCTCCACCCCTTTGCTTCCGGCGCTCCTCGCCATCCCCCGCTGCCAGCAGCACCGTCCCCCACTCCCCGTGCCCCCCCCACCCCCACCCCGTACCCCCCTCCTCTCCCCGTGCACCCCCCACCAACCTCCGCCTCTGGCGCTCCCTCTCCCTCTCTCGCCATCGCCCCTTCCCCACCCCCCGACCCCTCTCTTTCCATCGGCTCTGTTCCCTTCACTCCCTCCCTCTCTTCGCCATCGCCTCCGGATGTGACGGGAGGGGAGGGGGAAACATCAGAAGGTGGGTGCCGGACGCGGGGGAGGGGGGTGCCGAACTCGGTGGGAAGGTGGGTGTTGGAGGAGGGTGCAGGAAGTGGGGGAGGGGGTGCCAGACATGGCAGGGAGCGGCGAGGAGGGGGTGCTGGACACGAGGGGAGGGGAGGGGGAAACACAGTGGGGGTGCCAGGAGGTGGGGGAGGAGGGCGAAACCCGGGGGGGGGGGGGTGCCGGCCATGCCAGGGCTCGCGATGGCCCTGGCACAGTCGGTATGGCTGTGATCGTGGCGGCACTACCAACCATGGTCGGAGGAAGCAGCTAGGTCCCCCTGGTGGAGTAGACCCCCGATGAAAAACTTCTTGGACCCCTGGTAAGCCCCATTTAATGCCCCTTTTCTCTGCTCTTTTTTTTAATTAGAGAGGAGAGAGAGGAACCCGGGAGACACTCCCAGTTGGCCAAATAGGAAGTGCCTCCTGGTTGGCCAAACCGGGGGTCCTCCCGGTTGCAGCAAGTGGAGTTCCCATCTCGGCTATAAAAGGGTGCTTGTGGGGGATTTTTGGAAATTAGATATTTCAGAAATTTTTGGATTTTTTGGGTTGTTTGGGATTTTTTTGGAATTTGGGAATTTTGGGTTATTGGGATTTCTGGAATTTGGGAATTTTTGGGGTTTGATATTTCAGAAATTTCTAGGTTTGGGAATTTCTGAAATTTTGGGATTTCTAGAAATATGATAATTTCTGGAAATAGGATATTCCAGGAATTTTGGGGTTTTTCTGGGAAATGGATATTTCAGGGATTTTTGGGTTCTTGTATTCCTAGAAATTGAATATTTCAGGAATTTCTGGGAATTGGACATTTCTGGATTTTCTGATAATTCCTAGAAATATGATATTTTAGGAATTTTTTGTTTTGGGTTATTTGGGTTTTTTTTGGGTGATTTTTTGGTGTCAACAACTATGCTTCCACATCAATCCCCCTAGCTTGGAGAAAACTCAATATCTGCAGCGGACATACGATAACAATGTATCCATGCAATAACAAGGATGTTAGTTGGGTATTCATAGTGAGATGTCTGTGTTGATAGCAAAAGTGAGTTTGAGCATCATACTATATCACAGGTTTGGCGCATCGCCGATTCGGACCGGATCGGGATTATCCTGATCCGATCCGATTCGGGCGGATCGAACCGATTCGGTTCGATCCGCTTGGATTCGGCCAGAACTTGGTCTGTTCAGGCAGGGTTCACTGGACTCATGATCTTGTTCAGGCAGGGTTGTCAGGATCTGCTTATTTACCTGAATTCATTTAAGTAATGTTATAATTTGTTGTTTCATTTACTTAAGATATTACATGTAAATAAGGAAGTACCCCCATTTGAATCCAATAAAAATATCAAAAAATCATATCTCTTACCAATAAAAAGTCAACTCTCCCATCGAAGAACAAAATCGCGATTTGGTGATTTTAGCGAAATGCTAACTTTTTAATCTCTCATAATTTGGTCTATCTAAAAATTTGATAATTCAAATAAACCATATGGAACACTAAAAATCTAAGTCCGGTAAAAAAAGTCAAATGTGCATGTGACTTCTCCAAGGGAGCCGCTCTCCTACTGACAGCACTTAGTCTGCTCGATGCATCTCAGGATTTGGTCAAACTTAAGTTATCATCACCTAAACTCATGAGAATTTTCACTTTCTAATTGAAAAGAAACTAGAAAGTGACAATTCTTATGAGTTTGAATGATGATAACTTAAGTTTGACCAAATCTTGAGATGCCTCGAGCAGACTAAGTGCTGTCAGTAGGAAAGCGGCTCCCTTGGAGAAGTCACATACACGTTTGACTTTTTTACCGGACTTTAAATTTTTAGTGTTCCATATGTTTATTTGAATTATCAAATTTTTAGATAGACCAATTATGAGAGATTAAAAAGTTAGCATTTCGCTAAAATCACCAAAATCGCGATTTTGTTCTTCGATGGGAGAGTTGACTTTTTATTGGTAAGAGATATGATTTTTTTGATATTTTATTAGATTCAAATGGGGGGTACTTCCTTATTTACATGTAATATCTTAAGTAAATGAAACAACAATTAACATTTACTTAAATGATATTCAGGTAAATAAGCAGATCCTGAACCCTACCCGAAGAGGATCCTGAGTCCAAAGAACCTGCCTGAACAGACCAGGCGAATCGGACCGAATCGCGAATCGGACTTCCCCTGATCCGCACCGATTCGCCCGAATCGGTCCGATCCGATCCGGCACGCCAAACCATGCTATATCTATGAAGTCACTTGGACAAGCTTAAAGTGAGCCTTAGCATCAGAAAGCAAAGTTGCAAAGATATCCATCTTGACCTCATCATCAGATATCAATAAAAGCTCAAATGCGAAGAATTATTCAGAATCCCATGGGTCTTTAATTGCGTCTCGATGCATGAATGATCATCTGAGATAGGAGTTGTTTCAGATGGTGTGTTCCGTGTTGTCATCTATTATGAAGGTGAGTGCTTATGAGAAAATTATAGTTGTGAATATAAACTTTACTAGGCCACTGAGAGGGCTGAATAACGTAAGAAGCTGGTTCAAATTTCATGATAATGTGTTGTTCATCTAACCATTTAGGTCCGACAATGGATAGATTTCAGCCCAAGCATTGCCAAAATAAACAATTTTCTTATCGGCCATGGGATGCTTACAATCAAAGTAAAATTTCACAAAAGACTCCATTTGGTTGAATAACAATTTCACCTATTTGAGATAATAAATTCATGATGCCTCAAGAAACGTAATCGACAGACTGATCGAGCCAGAGCTAGGGGTGTGATTCCCTTGGCTACCATTGCTGCTTGCACACCTTGCGATAGGGTCTAGGGGCAAAGCCCCCTTTCTCCTCCTTCCGCCATACCACCTCTTCCCCACCCCCACCATCCTCCTCCCTCTCTGTGCAAGAGGTTTGCCCCCACATTGCTAGACATAGCAGCCCTTGGCGAGACTGCCTGCTCTGCCAATGCCTTCCAAGCTGCATCGGAGGCTGCTTTCAGCTGCATTGGCACCCCTCTGATCGACACCGACTGCCACCACTTGCCCTCCTTTCCTCATTCCTTCTACGCACGTGCGACCAACACAATGCTGGAAGCCACCGTCCCGCCATCGCCGCTGTTTCAACCTCCTCTGCACCCCTATATCTCCTTCTACCATCGTCGCGACCCTACCTCTCCCTTTCCTTCTTCTCCCCTCCATCGGATCACTTGCACACACTCTCTTTCCCTTTGAATTCCTCTCCTCCTCACTGCGGACCCCCCTCTTCCCCCTTCTTCCCACCGCTACTGCTGTGCCAATGCCACTGCCCTAGCATTGCGCCACCATTGCCTCTGCTACTGACAAGTGCCATCAACGTTGCACCGTATATCCGTCAATTCGCCAGCATGGCCCACTAAGCTCCTGACCACAAGGTATGGCACCAACATCTGCTTGGGGGATTGGCCCAGCAAGGCCTGCACATCGACTGGCCGGTGGTGGCCTGGCCCAAGCCTAGGTTTTTCTGTTTTAGTCCAGTCTACAGTGTCAGGTCGGCCTAGCCCAGTCTTGCAGTGGGTCATCAACAGTGCCCATTCAAGTAGGTCAATCGCCATATCTCGACAAGCCCGCCTCATCCTGCCTCAAATTGGTATAAGAGCACAGTCACCAACCTGTTCTCACAAGTTGGGTCTTGAAGAATATAAAGATGCTACTGTATACAAACCAGTAGTGCCCTTGTCGAATAACAGACATGCTCTCTTGAAGATTGATCCTCATCATGCTGGCAACTTTGTCTCTTAAGGCATTGTGGATTTATTATCACAAATAAGTGAGATCTGTGTTAATCCTAATGGAGCTTTTGTGGAGTTCTACTTTGATTTTAAGCCATCTTGTCCCTAAAGAGATTTCCTATATTGATGGTGCTTGGGTTGAGTTTGATCCATTAGAAAAAACTCTTCATCAATGTCGGATCTGAGTGGTGGAATGAATGACATGTTGAATCTGAGCGTTGTCTTATACATCCATCCCACTGGCCAGGTACAGTTCGAATCTACAACACAGATTTTTCTAATAAATGCCCACCTTAAGAGCAGTCAACAAGAGAGAAGACTCCAACAAAAGCAATAACTTCTAGCCCAGATGATAGTGGGTGCACCCAGCCTATGGTCATCGACACATGGGATCAGGACTTATTCCTTGCATCAGGTCTTTAGTTGATATCAGATGTTGTATTTAAGGTGGATCATCGTGTTGCTTCACTTTTAGATATTTTGCTTCACTTTCAGATATTCAAGCCAACTGCTTGTGTGTTTTGACAGAAGACTTTGATCTGCTTTGGCTGGATGACCAGACTCACCTCTCTCGTTATCTCCGGCGTCAGCATTTGTGCATCTTGATGACCTCACCAACGTTAAGTGGATGTGCAGATCACTTAGTTACTCTCTGGATGCTTTGTCATTTCAAAACTCTCGGTCAAGTTTTCTTGAACTTTGAGGGCATGATGTGGAGGCATGTTGGGACACCCTTGGGGACTTGAGCCCATATCATTTTTAGATTTTTTTAATAACTTTTAGGCCAGAGTTAAACGTATTTTATTAGGGTCCAGTAACCTGTACTTAGGATATTAGGAGTCTTTATAACTTTTGTGAACTTTATTTGAGTCTAGTACTATGTGGTCCATATGGTCTTGGGGTTGGCCCATTAAGAGGCCTTAGGGTTGCCCCCACCTATTATAAAAGGGGTTGTATTAGGTTTTCTTAAAGAATAATGATGAATTGAAAGAATTTTGGAAGAAGTTTAGCTGCTGGCCCTCTTTTTAACTCTCAGTCTTTTGCGAAGGAGGCCAACCCGACCAGGCTAGGGGTGGGAAGCCCCAGCTCGATCGGGCTAGGCCTAAGGGTGTGATGCCCTTGCCGCCGCTATTACTTACTCACATTGCGACGGGGTCTGGGCACGAAGCCCCTTCCTCCTCTTGCCGTACCACCTCTTCGCCACCCCCACCGTCCTTCCTCCTTTGTGTGAGGTTTGCCTCCACACTGTTGGACACAACAATCCCTGGTGAGACTGCCTACACCGCCATTGCCTTCCCGGCTGCATCAGAGGCCGCTTCCGGTCACACTAGCACCCCTTCGCTCGACGCCAACTGCCACCTCCTGCCGTCCTTTCCTCTCTCCTGCTCGTGTGCGACCAACAGACCACTGGAAGCCACTGCCCCACCAATCGCCGCCATTTCAACCTCCTCCGTTCCCTTATTTCTCCTGCCATTGCTGCGATCCTCCCTCTCCCTGTACTCCTTCCTTCATTGGATCGCCTGCATACCCCCTCTCTTCTGTGGAATCCGTCTCCTGCTCACTGTGGACCCCCCTTCTCTCTCTCTCTCTCTCTTCTCTTTGCCCCTTCTTCCTGCCACTACTTCTGTGCCAACATCACTACCTTGCCCGCACTGCACCACCACTGCCTCTGCCGCTGATGAGTGCCATCAACACTGCATAGGAGATCCTGTCGATCCACCAGCGTGGCCGACCAAGATCAGGCCTACGAGGTCCGGCTCCAACATCCACTTCGGGGGCTAGCCCAGCAAGGCCTGCACACTGACAGGCCAGTGGGAGACAAGGAATTCCGGATCGGATTGGGGTCCGGGATCGAACCCCCCGATCCTGATCCGGAATCGGATTGGATCGGCCGGGATCAGGGAAATGGATTGGGGGGGGGATTGGCCGGGATTTTGTTCATTACATGGGTTACTAGATATGGCATGAGGAGATCCGGATCGGCCCGTTTGGAGTGGAATCGGATTGGCTATGACCCATTCCGATCCAGATCGGCCGATTTCACAATACTTATAGTGGGAGGCCCAGCCTAGGCCCAGATTTTCCTGTTTCAGTCCAGCCTACAGTGTCAGCCCGGCCTGGCCCAGTCTGCAGTGGGTCATCTACAGCATCCATCCAAGTGGGTCAACAGCCATATCTCGACAAGCCCACCTCGTCCCGCGTCAATTTGTATGACTGACAAATTGATTCCCTGAACTCTGATACCAAACTGATGGGGGACAGTTACATAAAATTGCAATTATTGAGGGCATCACTATGAACCGGATGGTGTGCATAGTGCCCTCGTGCTGGTGCAAATGGAACTGGCAGCCTAGGCGGACTATCAGTTTAGGCGCCAAAAGTGCACTAGGGCTGCTGCTTTGGTGGCTGGGCACAGGCCTGGCAGATGCATGGAGGGGTGTGGCAATGTGCAGCGAAAAATGGTGCTCGCTTGAGTGCTGCAACACACTAGGCTGTGGCATGGTCAGGGTGGCTGGCTGGGTGCGCTTTTCGTCCATCTGTCAGGTGGAGTTGCAACTAGTAGAAGAGAAAGGTGGAAGAAGGCAAGAACTGGGGTCTCGGGGCAAGAGAAGTAATAGAAAACGGGGGAGTGGAGGATTGGAAGAAAAGGACGACGAACAAGACAAGGGGAAGAAGAAGAAAGATAGGAGGAAGAGAATGCTAGTAGGAAGGCGGGGGGGGGGGGGGGGGCTCAGAATGGGCTTCACACCGAATCCCTTCATGGGAGAAACCATGGCGGCACAAGCTTCAATGCAGGCAATCAACATTCATTCATTCCTTAATTAAAAACATACTATTACATGGTATTTATAATGGTTAGATGCAGCCTAATAATTGGACTCCTTTAATAAATATAGAAATAGAATTCCTTAATCCTACAATTCCAAAATTAGCACAGTAAATACATCAAAAATAAAAAGACTCTAAATTAACCTAGTAGGACTATTAAATAAGATAAGATCCAAACTCTTGTAGATAAACCCTATCATGACTCTTTAGCTAACATTGGACCAAAATACTCCCAAACTAAAATAAATAGTGCATAATTCGCACTGAAAAGTACCAAAAAAATAATAACCTAATATCGAACTATGCTTCCACATCAGGAGGCATCCAAGTAGAAAAATCCTTGTTGCAGGGACTTCGAGATTTGAAACTGGCAATTGTTGTAGACAAAAGTCACCTTCATATCATTAGAATTTGCCACATGTTGAATGAAGTTTGCTCATTCCATTGGCATGATTATTATGTCAGTAATAGTTTGGAAAAGAAAAGTAGTTCCTCCGATGGCTGCAGTCACTGTATTGTTACACCAGTCAGAGGTTGGATAGGTGAAAGCATAAAACTTGTGGAAGGTCTAGATGTGGACTGTGTGGACTTAGAATGGCACATGCAAGGGAGCATTCTGGTGGCTCCTATGTTGCAATATGCAGACATCTGATTACATAGATCACTGTGAAATTTTAGTACCATTATTGTACTTGAGGATACTAAGATCACTTAGTTAATCCTTGAGGATGCCTTGTCAGATGTCTCATTAATGTTGCTTAATATGTACACTAGGATCTACAGCCTCAAGTTTGACTGCTATTAGAACTCAGTGGAGTCCAATTAGGAAGCTTTTATGTTTGTTTGTACAAAGAACAGGGAATCTGAGGGCAAAAGTCTTTGTGAACAGTGGAATCCATAAGGGCCGAGCATTGTGATTTTGATGAATTATATAATCTTATTTCAATTAGATGCTTTTCCATCATGTGGTTTGGAACCATCCATGCCTCTCAGGGATTGAAGCCCCTCAACTTCTCAATCTTCACCATGATGTCATATTTTGTCTTTTCCTTTCATGAGCTCCTCCATTCCTTTCCTCTTGTCATGTTATCTACATCTGATGCTTTTCCTATCCAAACCAATACGTCACATTGCCCTGCCTTTCATCACCTTCTTCCTTCTGGCACCCTAATGCTTTATTCTTCTGTGTTCTTTTTCCTGTGATTCTGCACCTTACAATGAGCAGGTGATAAATTCCAAAAAATGTTCCATGTTACCTTTAATGGCAATCCCTCAAATTTGGATGCAGACAATGGGATGCCATTTGGAATGGTTGAGTTGAAGCTAGGTCTTCCCTGACCTGTATCCTTTTAGATGCCAGAGGCTTATCCATTTCTCCTTGGATGCTGTTAAAAAGCTATGTTATCAAAGGGGATTGAGGTGGTCGCCTAGGCCATGAGGCCAGGTAATGCTGCCCACGTTGCCTCACTCAGGTTCATGTCGCCTCGGCTTGCCTCGGCCTCAGTTGCCACCTTTGCCCCTCTGGCCCACAAATTGGCCTACAAAGAGGCCCATTTAATCTGGTAAAGTTCACTTTCTACTGTCATTTAGTGTACTTAAATGTATGAATGTGAATTAGTTTGCTTGCAATTTTGTTCTTTAAACTTCTTACATATAGGAAGCAATGGATTTAGTGAGTTAGTACTATAATTTGGCACATAAGAATGAATAGTTATATGAAATATTTTTGTTTTTGTGCCCATTTAGGTGATATTTGTACATATATTGATATTTCTGAACTATATGTATTATTTAATAGTATTTCACATCAATCGCCTAGGCCATCACCTAAGCATTTGAGGCTGCGGTGACTGAGGAGACCCCTTGGTCGCCTCGGCTTATCGCCTCTGACTACATAGTTAAAAAGGAAGAAAAGGCTCGTACAATAGTGCATGTTACATATCCGACATTTCATTCATGTTCGGATAAACTTCTGTTGAATAGGAGAAATGCTTTGTATGCTCAGGGGTATAGTAGTTTCTGATATTGGATAAATGTCTAGTCATAGACTCTGAAAGGGCCTCATGATAATGATAAGAATGTCCTATGGACTAATTTTCTAAGCCATGAAATTCAGTCTTTTCCATAGAACTGTGAACTCTGTACTGTATGGACATATTTATTAATTCAAGAAGAGCCACTGGATGTCTGCAATTCATTAGTTCCCTGCATTGCTTCATTGTTGGTTGGTTGGAATTACTCGATTAGGTTAGTATCACTTGTTCACTTTTAAAAATTCTTCTCATTGCTATATTGAAAGATGAAAGGATAATGATCTTTTTCCCTTCACTTTTCTAGAGGATAGAACAGAAGCTAGAACGCTTTGCCAGAATGGTTGAGCTATGGTGGTCCTTGGTGGGAGCTGCAATTCCAGCAGTCATTGCAGGACAGGTTATCTGGGTGAAAAGGAGGCATGCTGAGGAGCGAAAAATCATGAATGCCGGGGTTAGGGAAAAAAGCTCAAATGAGACATTGTTTGCGAGAAGGTATGCACCTCAAAGAGGATGATGAAGAAAGTTGGTGCATTCTCAAAAGACCCGATTCCAGACACGTGTGTCACAGTGTGTGGCATCTCTGCTGTCGATGTATGCACTGATGCTTGTGCACGAGCTGTTTGTGTCAACCAACATCAAGTTCCTAACTGGAATGACATCTGTCTTCGTCGATGTCAGAGTGAGTGCCTCAAATTATCTTCCTCTTCTCATTCCTAGCAAGCTAATTTATTTGGTGAACTTGTGTCTGACAATCCTCCCTGCAAAGCACAATGGATGTTGGGATTCCATTTTGCCCCTTGTGCTTCTTCATTGTCTAGTCGGTTGCTCAGAATGGATTGTGCCGCTATAGGCCATGTTATCAATCCGGGTGTACGATGATAGTTGTTTCATTGTCTACTTGAGTTCATGGTGCACCATTTTGTAAGACAAGTTTACCATGTGGTTCGTTTTAATTTCTTACACCTAGCTGTCCATCTGAAGGGGAGAAGAACTTGGTGCAATTATTTTCAAACTCTCTCTCTCTCACGCATATAGATGCTGACCCCCACCCACTCGCAGACACAATCTTGGGCTTGTATGAGGGGGCGGTATTTTAATGTAGTGGTTGGAGTTTCTTCAGAAGGTTGCAACCCTTTTTCCTTGGGACAGGATTTGCCCGATCATCAATTGAGGATATCAGATATGTAAGATGAGGTTTCTCTTCTCATTGACGCTTCCTCTGGGGGGGATTTTCCAAAACACTGCTGGGGGTGTTCCCTTACCTAGACATGCCATTTATTTGAATCCTGAACCAATCTTGATGAAGAGAAAAGGTGATGATCTTTGACACATGAAGAGGAAAAAAAAAAAAGAGAGGAACAAAGAAGAAAGAAAGAAAGATGTGATCTTAGACGCCCTCCATGACAGTCAGGGTTACCCCTGCGTCCGTTCGCTTCTCTTTTTGTCAATGGATCAACATCAGACATTATCCAGTTGGTGTCATCAGGTAATGTTCAGTGCCAATCTCTATTTTAAAGTTCTACAAGTACGGGGAATTATGTGCGGCCCTGCGTACTATCTTGTGATAATTTGTTGACTCAATTTGTTCCATCTCTGACCATCGTTAAATGGAGATGTTTCGGTACTATTCAGTGAGTAGCCGATTGCCAATTTGTTCTCATACAAGGGTCCGTTTGGTTAAAATCTCATGTAAGAAAATATTTTCAAGAAAAATTTCACACAATGATGTAGTTGGTACCCTTGAAAAACTTATTTCATGAACATCTTTCACTCACGTATATTATTGATCTGCAATTAATCCAACTTTTAACGTTGGTACTTAAACGGATCATGGTTTCCATATTTCTTATACATCAGGTTCCTCCTGTCCTGTCAGTATAAATGTGATCCACCTAGGGGAAAAAGGGAACAAAAAATGGTGAACCACACATCCATGGTTTTTCTTCTTCTTTCTGTGGACTAACAAAAGTGTGGTTTGCAGAAATATTAATTGCTCTTTAAGTTTGATTGTGAATGGCGATAGTTTAATCCGATCTCCTTTTTTTCCCACATCCGAAAGACCTTTGAAATTTAGATAATTCTGTCCGATCACATTTAGTTTTAGGAATTTTTACCCTGAAATCTATGATATTCTAAATATCACTCTGGAAACTTCATAATTGTCAAAAACCCCTGCCGTTTACAAAAAAAATGCCGCGCTGTCTGTTGATACGGTGAAGATGACAAACTTTACCCTTTATGGAAAATGTCATTTCTGCCCCTGCACCGTGTTGGGTGACTGGCTCTTTAGCATGGTTGTTTGGGGTTGGGGTTTGAATCCCTTCACCACTGTCGCGCCTGAGAGGGGCCATCCAGAGCAACCTGTCCTCGTCGCTGCCATTAACAGAGGTGCCGTTTCCGGAACAAAGCAACATGGCGCATCCATCAATGAGGTCGCTTAGGCTTCAACCGCTCCAATATTCCTTGATAGCCGCACTGTCTTGGACTCCCTTTTCAAATGTTTCGGACCATTTCTCAAATGTTTTGAAAAGGATTGGAGATCCCCTTAGTACATAAATTGAGAGGACTCCATCAATATTAGAAGAATTTTTTGCGAACAAAATCCCTCTTACCAGTAGGAGTGGGGGTGGGGATGTGGGAAGCTTTTTTTTCATAAAAATCCCTCTCACATTGATGGAGTCCCATCAATACATGTACTAAGACAATCCTATCACTTTGAAAGAGAAAGGGATCCCCTCAGTACATGAATTGGGGGGACTCTATTAATATTAGAGGGGTATTTTGTGGTGTGAGTGGGTTGAGGGGATCCCCACTCTTTGCAATACTAGAGGAGATTTTTGCGAAAAAAAATTTCTCTTGCCAATATGGGGTGGGGGCGTGAGAGAGATTTTTGGCAAAAAAAATCTTCTCACACTAATGGAGTCCCCTAGCACATGTATTGAGGGGATCCCATCTCTTTCAAAGAGTGGGGATCCCCTTAGTACATGAACTGAGGGGACTCCATCAGTATTAGAGAGGTTTTTTGTGGAAAATCCCCTTCTGCCAATAGGAGGTGAGGTGGGGGTATGAGAGGATTTTTTCTGCTAAAAAGCCCTCTCACACTATTGGAGTCCTCTCAGTATATGTATTGAGGGGATCCCATCTCTTTGAAAGAGTGGGGATCCCATCAGTATATGAACTGAGGGGACGCCATCAATATTAGAGGGGTTTTTTTTTGTAGAAAAACCTCTCTTGCCAATAGAGGGTGGGGGTGTGAGAGAGCTTTTTCCTAAAATATCCTCTCACACTGATGGAGTCCCCTAAGTACATGTACTGAGGGGATCTCATGTCTTTAAATGAGTGGAGATCCCCTCAATACATGAATGAGGGGACTCCATCAGTATTAAAGGGGTTTTTTTGCAAAAAAATCCCTCTTGTCATAGGGGGTGGGGTGGCAGAGGGGGTGTGAGAGGGCTTTTCCGAAAAAATCTCTCACATTGATGGATTCCCTCAGTACATATGTTAATGATATTCCCTCTCTTTGAAAGAGTGGGGATCCCTCAGTACATGAACTGAGGGGATTCCATCGGTATTATAGGGTTTTTTTTTTACGGAAAAATCCCTCTTATCAATAGAGAATGGGGTGGGGGTGAGGATGTGAGATGATTTTTTTGTAAAAAACCCTCACACTGATAGAGTCCCCTTAATACAAGTATTGAGGGGATCTCAACTCCCTTCAGTACATGAACTAGGGGACTCCATCAATATTAGAGGAATTTTTTTACAGAAAAATCACTCTTGCCAATAGGGGGTGGGATGGCGGTGAGTGTGAGAGTGTGCTTTTTCAGCAAAAATCCTTCTCATACTGATGAATTCCCCTTAGTATATGTACTGAGGGGATCCCATCTATTTGAAAGAGTGGGGATCCCCTCAGTTTATAAACTGAGGGGACTCCATCAGTATTTGAGGGATTTGTTTGCAAAAAAACCCATATTGGGTGGGGTGGGGTTGGGGGTATGAGCGGGCTTTTCTGCAAAAAACCCTCTCACACTGATGGATCCCCTCAGTACATGTACTGAGGGGATCCCATCTCTTTAAAAGAGTGGGGATCTTCTTAATACATGAACTTAGGGCACTCTATTAGTATTGGAAGAGTTTTTTATGGAAAAACTCGTTTTCCCAATGGAGTTCGGGTGCGGGTGGGGTGTGAGAGGGCTTTTTCGAAAAAGTCCTCTCACACTGATGGAGTTCCCTGAGTACATGTACTAAGGGGATCGCATATCTTTGAAAGAGTGGGGATCCCTCAGTACATGAACTGAGCGGACTCCATCAATATTAGAGGGTTTTTTTTTGCATAGAAACCCCTCTTGTCAATAAGGAGTGGGGTAGGGGGTTGAGAGGGCTTTTCCGTAAAAAATCCTCTCACATTGATGGAGTCCCCTCAATATGATCTCATCTCTTTGAATAAGTGGGGACCCTCTTAGTATATGAACTGAAGGGACTCCATCAATATTAGAGGGATTTTTTTACAAAAAAACTCATATTGCCAATAGGGGGTGGGGTTGGGAGTGTGAGAGGGATTTTCTGTAAAAAGCCCTCTCACACTGATGGATTCCCTCAGTACATGTACTGAGGGGATCCCATCTCTTTAAAAGAGTGGAGATCCCATCAGTACACGAACTCAAGGGGACTCCATCAGGATTAAAAGGGTTTTTTTGTGTGAAAAAAACCCATTTGACCAATAGGGGTTGGGGCAGAGTGGAGTGAGAGGGTTTTTCTGAAAAACCCCTCTCACACTGATAGATTGAGGGGACTCCATCAATGTTAGAGAGGTTTTTTGCATAAAAACCCCTCTTGCCAATTAGCATGCTTGAAAAGGAAAATATTTCTTTGAAATTTGAAAATGAAGAATTGAAAACCCAAGTGCATATGGTTGAGGAAAAGACTAAACAGTCTGAAAATTCTGTCAAAAACTTGCATGAAACTATTAATGAACTGAAAACTACTGTTTCTAGACTCATGAAGGGTAAACAAAAAATTGATGAAGTCCTCAGTGTTAAAGTTAACACTAATAGACATGGTTTCGGCTACTCCCCTAAAAATAAAAAGAGCAATGAGTCTAAGACAGTAACATCTTTTGTTCATACTTCAGTTCTTCAAATGCTTCTCATGTTAAACCACAACAAAAAAAGACCCAACTGAATTCTCATGTTAAGAAATCTGTCCATGCTAAGAAGCCTGTGCATATTGAGAAATAGGTACAAAATGAAAAACAAGCTCATGTGAAAGGTAAGCATGTTGAATATCATGTCATTCATAGGCCACAACCCATAGAACATACTTCTAATGTCACATGCTATCTGTGGTGGACATGGGGATATGAATTATACAATTGCTCTTTAAAAAATAAACATGCAGAAAATGAACTTTGTGTGGATTAGGTATGATTTGTTGCCTTCTAGGACTAACACCAATGGGCCCAAAACCATTTGAGTACCAAAGAAATCCACCCGAGATTTGTTATTGCAGGTGTCTTATGAAAATTAGAGTTGGAACATCAATGTGAAACTCAAGACACTGAAATTGTTCTATGAGTAGCATGTACTTCTATTTTCGACTTTCAAGGTAATACATGAATACTCTTGTATGCTGTATTGTTTACTCTTTTAGATTTTGATTATAGGCTATATTTTTTTTCTTTCTATCAAAAAAATAAAAAGTAAAAAAAAATAATAAAAAACACAAAAAGAGTCTTAGAACTTAGTGTCTTTTGCATATCTATCCCTTGTGTACTTGCATGTAAAGGATACGTAAAACACTTCTCTCACTCTTTCTATGGCCTAATACTCCCTTGATATTTATTGTATTGGCTTAAGACTTAGTGTGCATTAATTTAGCTACTAAAGGGGAGATTTCTGCATTTGATGTATGCATACATTAAGGGAGAGCCAAATAGTTATGTATTTAACTTGTCTCTCAAAATACATATGAAATTGAAGACAACACACTAATGTACATGACTATAATTAACGAATATCATCTTAATGATCAGTGGATTTTTTTTTCTTAATACTCTTGTGATGCTTAAAATCCACCTAACTTGTAGTAACTCGTGAGGAAAAAGCTACATGTCTAAGATTGAAAAGTGAAGAGAGGAACTGAGCTTAGTAACCAACTCTTTCCACTAAACAAGTGAGAAGCCTCAAGTCAAATGACAATACTTTCCTCAAAAGTGAAAGAAAATGAAGAAAAAAAAATGAATATCATCATTTGTTTCAAAACAAAAAATAGGGGTAGAGTGATAGCTACCAAAAATTGAGGGTCTTTCATGCATGGGTAAGATTGAAAGTATTCATTAGTGTTAATTAGAAATTCTGCTCATCATCATGCGTGACATGCGTGATGCCTTTTAATCATGTCTCACATATCACATCTAATGGAATTTAATTTCTGAATGTGTGTTGAGAATTTGATTAAATACATGGATTATAAAATGGATATCTCTTAGAACATGCACTCCCATTATCATCCCCTTGGTGAACTCTTCACATACTCTGTATTTATGCTAATTGCATTTTATCCCTAATACCACCCACTTTTTGATGTTGTCAAAAAGGGGGAGAGAATATGTAGAGAGCATATGTAGATTTTATATTTTGGTTTGGGAGAGAGTTTGTTCAAAAGAAAAGGGAGAGTAAGAAGTAATTTTGTGAGGGGGAGTGATTGCATTGTGAATGTTTTCATACATGTGTGTTAATCGAAAACAAAAAATGGAACAATAAATTGGTAACAAATTGATATCAAAAATCAAATCAAATTCGTATTGGAAATCAATGTTGTGGTGTCTACTGCGTGGAAAGGTGTTCATCCTCAACTCTATGCTTTCGATACCTTGAACTGCAGACTGTGGGCGGTCAAGCTGGCCTTGCGTGATTGGAATAAAAATGTGTTTGGCAACATCCAAGAAGCCATTAATGCCGCTGATCTTGAGGTCTCTATTGCTGAACATAAGTTCGATCTGCTGCCCACTGAAGCTAACAGAATGGATATGTCTGCTGCTCATGCTAGACTTCGCCAAGCTCTTGTTAATGATGAGAAGATGTGGTGTCAAAAAGCTAGAATGTCATGGCTGCAAAATGGGGATAGGAATACCTCTTTCTACCAGGTGGTTGTCAAGGCTAATCGTAGAAAAAACTACATTCACAGGCTCAAAATTGAGGGTTCGACTGAATGGTGTGAAGATCAAGATCTGTTAAAAGGTGTGGCTAGTTCTTTTTTTGATGGCTTGCTCAGAATGGAGAATACTGTGGTGAATGATGACCTCCTTCAGGTGATTCCTCCTCTTATTTCGGAAGACCAGAATTTGTTGCTTTTTGAAGTCCCCAGTAGGGAAGAAGTGAGGGCTGCTGTTATGGTTATGAACGGGAAGGGTGTTTCACCAGAGCTTTCTACTCTATCTGTTGGGACATTGTAGGTGAGGACGTGGTCCATGCTGTTCAGGATTTTTTCAAGGGTGTTCCTTTACCTCGTGGGGCATCTTCTTCCATTATTGCTTTGATTCCAAAAGTGAGGGATCCGACTACTTTCGGTGATTTCCGTCCAATCAGCCTGTGCAATTTCTGTTATAAAATAATTTCCAGGATTATATCTGATCGCCTCTCTCCTATTCTGCCGATTATTATTTCTGAAGAGCAAGGTGCCTTTGTTCGGGGTCGTTCTATCATTGACAATGTTTCGATTTCTAGACAGATGATGAAAGATATTGGTAGGAAGGTTCGTGGGGGCAATGTTATATTCAAGTTGGATATGATGAAGGCCTATGACAGAGTGGAGTGGAACTTTTTATTTGAGGTTCTTCGGAGTTTTGGGTTCTCTTCTCGGTTTGTCTCCCTGGTGGGTATGTTGGTTAGTAATTGCTGGTTCTCAGTTCTTTTCAATGGTCAACAGGTGGGGTTCTTTAAGTCTTCAAGGGGTATCCGTCAGGGTGACCCTTTGGCGCCAGCTTTGTTTATTATCATGGAGGAGGTCTTAAGCAGGGGCCTGCGATATCTTCAATCTTCAGGTGTCATACATCCTTACAGAGGGCCTCGAGGTTGCATGCAGATATCCCACCTCTTATATGCTGATGATACCCTAGTGTTTATGAACGGTCAAACCAGCAACATCAGGAAATTTATGTCTTTCTTGAAAGCTTATGAGGAGTCCTCTGGGCAAAAGGTGAATGCTTCTAAAAGTAGTTTCCTTATTTCTCCTAACGCTCCTGTTGCTACTGGTGCTCGCATCAAAGGCTTAACATGTTTCAGCAAGGAGTTCTTAAGTATTTGGGGGTTCCGATCAGTCATGGCCGCTCCTTAGTCTCCCATTATAAGCATATCATCGACAAGGTTAACACTTCGCTGGCTTCATGGAAAGCTAAGTTTTTATCTCAGGCAGGTAGAGTAGTGCTCATTAACTCGGTTCTGTGTTCTGCCTACTCTACCTGCCTGAGATAAAAACTTGTTTGCCTAAGTCCATTATTCAGCAGATTGAGCGCTCCTGTGCTTCCTTTTTTTGGAATAGTGGTGATGAAAATAGGAAACGTCACTGGATATCTTGGGATCGTATATGTAAACCTAAACAAGAAGGTGGTCTGGGGGTTAGAAGTATGTGGCATGTTCAGATTTCCCTTATGGCTAAGCTCATCTGGAATGCTATGCATGGCAAAACTTTATGGTCTTCCTATGCTAGAAGTAGATTCATGGTTGCTACGTCAAATGAAGTTGTCAGGGTGATTCCTACAGGGATTCCTAAGGTGGTTTTCAATGCTGCTCACTCTCTCATTTTACAAAATAGTAGGTGGATTTTAGGCGATGGCAAGAATATCGATATCCTGAGGCATACGTGGGTTGGCAATTGCCCGCTGATCTCCTTAATACCTGTTCCTAATCAATACCCTTTTACTATTGTCCATGAGGTAGCGGCTAACACTGATCACCCTTTGAGGAATCATGCAGCGATTGGGAACCTAATGGACAAGGTCGACATTCTTGATGCTCCTGATAAGTGTGTCTGGATGAGTAGTGCTGATGGGACTTTCTCTACCAAGTCCGCCTTTCAGGCCATTAGGCTGCATGGTGTTCACCGACCTTCTTTACTCAAAATATGGAACCATACTTTCAATCCGAGGGCATCTTTGTTCGGTTGGCGGATTTTACATCGTGCGGTGCCCACTGATGATAGAATTTCAGATTGTGGTATCTATCTGGTCTCCTCCTGTTCCTGCTATTCTTCTCCATCTACAGAAGATTTTGACCATCTTTTCCTCAAGGGGGATCTGGCTGTAGCGCTCTGGGACTGGGCTCGCCCGCTCCTTAATGGCCAGGTATTTGGTTCGCACATAACATCTACTTTATGGAACATCATTTCTGCAGTCAATTGCAAGAGCGCCATGGGGTTCATTTCATTATATGTTGCGCTGCTAGTTTTATGGGAAATCTGGAAATATAGATGTGCGAAGAGGTTTGATTCGACTCCAAAGCTGTTAGGGAAGATCACTGCGGACATTAGATATGCTATGGATGTGGCCATTCAAGGTGTTAAGTTTAAGCATGAATGTACTGCTGATTCCATTCATATTATGTCATCCTTGGTTTTAAACCCTCAATTAAGCTTAAGGTTCCCAAGATTGTCAGGTGGATACCTCCGAAACATGGGGTTTGTCTTAGCGTGGATGGTGCTTATAAGGGGAACCCGGGTCCCTGTGGCGGGGGGGGGGGGGGGGGGGGGGGGGCTGCCTGCGAAATCCAGCTGGGGAGGTCCTTCTGAGTTTCGCTTTCTTCTATGGCCATGGAGATAGTTTGCTTGCTGAAGTTCGTGCGCTCACTGATGGTCTTAGATTGGCTGCGCTGCATGGGTTCCATAATACGACTGTGCACTCAGATTCTATTCTTTTAGTCCAGTCCTTTATTCATGACAAATGTCCATCCTGGAAGTGTTCCTGGTGGTGGAATCTGGTCCGTTCATTACTGTTGCAGATGCATGTTTGCGTGGATCACGTCTTTAGGGAGGCCAATAGGGTGGCTGACGCCTTGGCGTCCCATGCCTGCCTTACTCAGCAAAGATCGATTTTCTCTTCTTCTGTTATTCCTACCAGCTGTAAAGGTCCAGTTGCTCTTGATAAATTTGGGCTCCCTTCTGTTAGATTGCTGTGATTTCTGGTTGTTCAGGGGTATGCCCCGGTGTTACATGTATATTTTTCCACATATATAAAATTTTAGGCGCAGGACAAGGCTAGGGGAGTGAGAACGTTATCCCCTGCTGGGGGATAGCGCACTTAGCTAGCTCTTCGTTCCTGTGTCCTTTTCCGTTAAAAAAAAAAAGAAATCAATGTTGTGTTTTGTGTGAAAAATCTACAAGTATTTTGTCATCATCAAAAAGGAGGAGATTGTTGTACTATGTAGGTTTTGATGATCACAAAAACACTGAGTTTAACTCATGTTGAGAAAATCTCAAAACACTAAGTATATTTCATGTTCTTGACCCAAGTGTTGAATTATTTATATGTGATTTGAAGGTCTAATTTGTGTGTTAAGTGTGCAGTAAAGGTATCCACAAGTTGCACTTGAAGTGAACATTACAAAGCCCAAGACTTGGACAAAAAGAAAAGACAAGACTGGAAGAAAACTGCAGAACTGACACAATCAGATGACCGACTTTAGTAAATTGGTCGACCAATTATCAAGAGGTGTCGACACATGATCTGAAGGTGTCGACAGATTAGGAAATCAGATGACCAATTTTCAAGAAGAGGTCGACGGATTATGGACCAATCGATTGATGTTCAGTCCAATCATTTGATGATGAAAAAGCCAATTGATTGATGACCAATGTTCCGATTGGTGAAGAAAAGATTGGACGACCGACCTAGCCAGTACATATTGGCATTAGGACAGTCAAGAAATCAGACGACCGATTGGCCAGCCAATTTATCTGTCAATTTTCCAGCCGAGTGTTAGTTGAAGTTAAGGCAGAAATCGGATGACCGATCCGAAGATTTCGGTCGACCAATTCTGACGTTTCTACATATGGACTTTCCTAAAAAGAGTCATACAAAGGTCCAACTCTTTCCAAACTTTTAGAAATCCTTTGGGGTTATAAATACTACATGTTCCCATGATTTGGAAGAGTACCACACGCCTCCAAAAGATCATCTTGTGCCCTAGAGTTCAAGAGAGGTTCGTGAAGCCCTAGAAAGATCCAACAGATGCTCTGAACCTATAGAAGCCTGAAGAACGAGTCTCCATTGTCTAGAAGCCTTCCAGAAGTTCTAAGAAGGTGTTCTTCATCAGAAAGACGTGGACTTGGTATTGCTACTTACAAGGCTCCGTTCTGAAGCGTTCTACATCGGCCAGTTCTACACTAAGACATCGTCGAGCAAAGACGACCACAAGGTTGACCTTCTGTGACAGGAGAATTCTATACTTGCTTGTTTAGATTGTTGTCCTCCTATTCACGTTTTCTTTTGTTCTTTTTAGAACCCTGAATTTCACTGTGTGTGTGTGCTCAGGTTGTGAGCACGTTGTGGGTGTGTAGTGCGTGCGCGCATACATACTGGGTTGTCTTGTCCCAGGAAACGAGGTGGGGTTTGTGTTGTCCCCAGAAACGAGGCGGGGTTTGTGAAGGGTTTATCGGCTTGTACCTGGGAAACAAGTTAGTGGAAATCCTCATGGGGTGTGAGGTAGTGGACATAGGTGCACACAAGGGTGTGTTTGCTGAACCACTATAAATCCTGCGTGTCTTATGGTTTGATCCATATCTTCTACCTCCATTCTATACAAGCTAGGATGGTTGGTTTCGCTATTTCTATTGTCATATTCTGCTGTGCACATCATTTTATAGATTGTCTTAATTGTGTTTAATCTATTCTGTTTAAAAGAATTTTAAATTAGGCGATAACCAATTCTTATAGATTGTCTTAATTGTGTTTAATCTATTCTGTTTAAAAGAATTTTAAATTAGGCGATAACCAATTCACCCCTCCCCTCTTGTTTGTTCATCGCAATACACCTGTACAACATCAGGAACCCTAGATTCTGAGTTATGGATCAAACAAGGGAGACTACGTCGTTTTCTTGGTCTTGTTAGCATGTTGATTGGTCTAGGTTCGTACTTTAAAAGTTATCAACCACATGTTAAAAATATTAATGAATATGAATCTAACGTTCTATATGGAAGTTATTGATCATACTCTCTATTGATTATGCCTCTTCATCCTTATGTTTCAACTCAAAGTTGAAAACTTCTTGATATAATCTGTGTCATAACCATGTTGGTGAGAATACATGCTAGGTTTCGACGTGAGTCCACTTTGTTTTCTTTCCATGATCCTTACTATGTTCTGACTTTCCTTATTGGACATGCTTTCTGATTATTGCATGTATTGTCATTCCTTGCATACGTAGTTCGAAAGTCTTCGTACTCTATGGATTTCCTCATAGAGACCTAACCGGTTGTACCTTGAAGTTCCCTGGAGTTAGAGGACTCTTTATTCCGCATGCATCCTATTCTATTTTGGTTAAAGTCATTAATGTTTATGGAACTTAAAAATAAGTCGTATGCTGTCCGGATTATCTCTCGAGCTATTGTCATATCCTTGAACTCCATGAAAGATCATTATCCTTATTACTATGTGCTTATTCTTAGAAATCTGTGGCCATAATATGTATGTGTGATTGACACAATATGGGGCTTCGGTCCTATGACTAATGCATGTGCAAATAAGGGTCCTGTCTGGTCTTGGAGGAGAGCACCCCAACATACTTATTAACTGCGGGAGTATGAACTTGTGGTGAGTGGCATGGCATTGACATGTGTGCAAGGTTTGTGAATGTGACTTCATTTGATATGATATGTTTGATCATGTGAATATGTGTTATTTGTGTGAATATGGCCAATTCTTATTCATTTGATAAGTACTCACATTCTGAATTCCTTGTCCAATGCTTATTTTGATTCGTTATGAAAACTCTGTTGAGTATTCTACACTAATCTGTTAATTGATCTTGTTAGTAATATCATGCATGCTTTTGTCTTTCGCCTTGTAAGAATTCTGCTTCTTAAAAATGTTAATCACTTATATCATTGTTCGCACAATGAGATGTAAATCCTACTGGACGTTAGCGCGCTCACCCCTGCTTTCCTAAACATTTTCAGGTAGTAATGATGAGACCATAGATACTGAAGGGGAAGGGCAAGAGTGAAGAGCACCCTAGATATCATGCAGCCGTGGTGTAACGACCCTCCTTATACCGGTACGGTTATACCAACCCACCTCGATATAGAGAACGTCGCTACAGTGGGACATTTACCCAACACATTCAATAGGTTGAGACGTACATAAATATGAGCACATAACAGCGGAATAAAAAAACTGAATGTAAATTTATTATTCCATCATCCACATTTATCCACAGTCTATATAGTACAAGAAAGAACTAAAGTTCTCATAACTTAAATTTAAATCAATTACATTGTCCACAACGGAATTACATGTCGACCTTGATTACATACTTATAAAAAAAAGAGTACAAAAGTGCAAATCTCCACGAAGGTCTCCTACTCACGCTCCGAGTCACTCCTGACTATCTCCTCGAAAGAAGTAGAGATATCTGCACCTGTACGCCGAAGCAAAAGTGAGTCTAAAAGACTCAGCAAGCAAATCCATGCACATTACACATACATACATCATATGGACATTTTACTTTTAAACGAACCACAATTACATGTAATATGGTTTAAACAATCTAAACATGCTATTTCTACAACCTTATGATATATGGTACATGTTTTATGTCACTTTCTACAACAAAATAAACCTATCTCATGCTTTCTACACATCCTTTATCATGCTAATTCAATTCACATTTCATTCATTTATATTGTAATACAATTGCAAATTAAGCATGAAATTTACACATAATGAAAGAGATGCTCCTAGCATGGATTCTACGGATATTCTCTCATACATGACATGCTTTTATACACATATAACTTGTTGTTTTACATGGATTTAACATATTCATAAAGGACTTACATATATCATATCACTTTCACATTTAACACATTCACATTTCACATTTCACATAATCACTTACACATTTTATACACATATAATCATACTTTTCTCATTTAAATGCCATGACACATAGTCCAAACCACCTCTAGAAGGACACACACTTATCTCATCACACACATATCCATCACTTAGGCAATATAGTGATAGATCTAGGTTAACTGCGTAGAATCGGGAGAAGCACTCTCCACCCTAACCAGTGGTACTTGTCCACCTCCAGGATTTTAATCCCAATGCCCATGGGACATCACACACATTTGAACCTTCCTGTAGGGACTTTACTACGGTACAGTTCCTCAGCCCTCTAAGGTAGCAGTGTCACCCATGGCACATTTACACATTTTCCATTTTTAAACACACTATTTGCACACCGTTTAACACACTAATTTCATTTTTAAATACATGTATATGGTTCAGATTTCCTAGCATGGTACTACTGGTTACAATATTAAAAGTTACAAATTTATTCTAATCATGTTGTAATTATCTAATTTATCACTAATTACACTAAACATGCTTTGATTGGTCATTTCATAATGTAATAAGCAAATCAGTACCTACTGTTGTCCAATTCACATGAACTTTTTACCACGAATTGTTTATAGGTTAAACATCATGCATACCAAATTTCATATTTTTTGAAACTACACACTAATTATAAAAATTTAGAACAGTTATTTTACAAAATTGGTCAACAATCAAACTTGCATGGTTCACAGTGTTACAAGCACATTATCCATCCTAAAACATGCATATGACAGTTATGATTTTACATAAAATTTCTAGGAATTTAACTAGTTCCATACAAATTATTTGCAAATTTAAATTGATATTGCATGCTCACCGTTTTACAGCTCAGAAAATAAAACTATTTACACAAACATCAAAAATTTGCCCAATTTCCATAGCATGACCTGATACTGGTGCACATATTATAGAAATTTCACAATATCCAAATTCAACACGGATCCATATCAACAGTATTTTTACAAGATTTAAACATGTCTGACAGATAATTCAGGGATTTTAATAAATAACACATTCAACGAAAATTTCATAAAAATTGCTCAACATGATCCACTAGAGGTATTATATAACATATAATTTTTACAGTATATCCTCATCCGCAGAAATCTGGAAAATAATTTATAAAAGGTAGACAGACAAACTGTCCTTGCCTAAAGAACTCAACGGCAAGGGGGTGGCCGCTTACCTGGTTAATAGCAACATAGGTGGCCGCTAACTTCAGAGCTTAACGGCAGCAAACCTTGCCGTTAAGTTCCTGTCTGTGCAGAACACAGACTGAACATCAAAATCCGATAGAAAGGGGGGTTCCAGGACTCGATTAAAAATCCAAAAAATTGCCTTCAGCAAAATCTACAAACGAAGGATTAAGTCGGAGAAGCCCTCCTCGGCCTGAGCCAAAGAGCCTCCAAAGTCCTCCAAATCCGGGTTCTGTGTTGATCCTTGAAGCACACTGGAGTCGGGGAAGTCTTCCTCTATGCTTAGACTCCCTCCCAGTCGTGGATGAACGCCGAAAGAAGTCTCCAATCGTCGGATCAAAGGGTCCAAAATCCAGGTTTCGCACAGAGAATTAGGGTTTTTGACTCGAGCCAAAAATGTCAGATCTGGTCAGAAATGGGTATTTTTATATGGTCAGGGGTCGGAGACGTGCTTAGGTAGGGTTTCCTGACCATTAGGGGTCGGTTACCAAAACAAGGGGTGACATTTTCGGGGGCGTTTCCGGATCTGAAGACGCAACAGATCTGGGAGGTTAACGTCAACATCACTGGCCGCCAATATGGAGTTGGCATCCATCGATGTGGCCGCTGACTTTGGGTTGGCGTCCACACATTTGACGCCAATGGGTCGATTGGCCAGAACTTAAAACTACAGAAAATTATACTTACTCAATGCATGTACATATAATATACAATGTATACTTTAAAATAATACTATTTATGAAATGAAAATATATACATACACAACAAACATACATATATGTACAACACTACTCAAATAGTTTATATATATACATAGATACACATACAAGCATCAATTTCTCACCCAATCAACACCTATAAGAGGGTAAAATTCAAGGGCCTTACACCCTCTCCCCCTTAAAGAAACTTCGTCCTCAAAGTTAGACCGATACTACTCAAACAATTGAGGGTACTTCTTCTTCATTACATCCTCCAGCTCTCAAGTAGCCTCCTCTCGCGAGAAGTTGCGCCATAACACCTTCACCGACGCAATGCTCTTGTTCCGGAGATGCTGAACCTTTCGGTCAAGAATAGCTACTGGTTGCTCCATATAAGATAGATCTGGATGGATCTCCACTGGCTCGTGACTAATAACATGAGATGGATCTCTGACATACCTCCTGAACATTGACACGTGGAAAACAAGATGAACACTAGCTAACGCTGGGGGTAAAGCTAGCTCATATGCCACGTTGCCCAATCGTCTGAGAATCTTATACGGGCCAATGAATCTAGGGCTTAACTTACCATGCCTGCCGAATCTAACTACACCACGACTAGGCAAAATCTTCAAGAAGACATGCTCACCTACCTCGAACTCCAAATCCTTCCTCCTATTGTCGGCATAGCTCTTCTGCCTATCTTGTGCCGCAACAAGCCTCTTCCTGATAAGCTGGACCTTATTCGAAGTCTCCTGAACTAACTCCAGACCGATCAACTGCCTATCACCTGTCTCCTCCCAACATAAAGGAGATCTACAAGGCCTACCATACAACGCCTCAAATGGAGCCATACCAATGCTCGCATGGAAACTGTTGTTGTATGTTAACTCCACAAGAGGTAAATGGTGCTCCCAATCATCCATCCAATCCAGAACACACGCCCTCAACATATCATCGAGCGTCTGGATAGTCCTCTCGGACTGTCCATCGGTCTGGGGATGGAACGCCGAACTGAGCTTCAACTCCGAACCTAATGCATCCTGAAGACCCTTCCACAACCTCGAAGTAAATCTCGGATCTCGATTCGAAATGATCGACTTCGGCACACCATGCAATCTAATAATACTACTAACATACAATCTAGCTAAACTCTCTACTGACTGCTTCTTCTTCATGTGCAAGAAATGTGCAGTCTTCGAGAATCTATCTACTACTACCCAAATCGAGTCATTGCCCCGTCTAGATCGAGGCAAACCCGTAACAAAATCCATAGTGACAGCTTCCCACTTCCATATTGGGATCTCCATCTTCTGCATAAGACCAGATGGTCATTGCCGCTCGGCCTTCACTTGCTGGCATACTAAACACCTAGACACATACTCTACTACATCCTTCTTCATGCCAGACCACCAAAAAGATCTCTTCAAATCCTAGTACATCTTAGTGTTACCCGGATGAATAGAGAATCTCGACCTATGAGCTTCTGCTAAAATATGCTCACGAACATCTAATGTCGGGAACACAAACACGGTGATGGAATCTAATCACACCATCCTCATCACGAGCAATGCCTGCCTTGCCCACTAACTCTTGGAGTCTAGGGTCGGCTTTCTGTTGCTCGATCACATCATCCGACACTGAAGACCTAATGGAAAACTGAGCTACAAAAGCCTGACACAATGATGGCTCTAACTCAGTCATCGTACATGCCGCATCCTCCAACATTTTCCAATCCTGCTGGAGTGAAGACCTCTTCCTACTAAGGGCACCCGCTACGACATTCGCCCTTCCAGGATGATACTGGAGATCGAAGTCATAGTCCTTCAGGAACTCAATCCATCTTCTCTGCCTAAGGTTTAATTCCTTTTGGGAGAAAAGATACTTCAGGCTCTTGTGGTCAGTGAACACCTCAAATCTGACACCATAAAGATAATGCCTCTAGATCTTTAGTGCATGAACCACTGCCGCTAGCTCCAAATCATGAGTCAGATAGTTACACTCATACTCCTTCAAATGCCGAGAAGCATATGCTACTACCCTTCCTTGCTGCATCAATACACAGCCAAGGCCAATCCGAGATGCATCCGTATAAATGGCAAAACCTTCATCACCACTAGGTAATACCAATATCGGAGCGGAAGTAAGCTTAGCCTTCAATAATTGAAAGCTACTCTCACATTCCTCGGACCAAACAAACTTCTCACCCTTCCTGGTTAGCTTGGTCAATAGGGCGGCGAGAGATGAAAATCCCTCAATAAATCGCCGATAATAACCCGCCAAACCAAGGAAACTACGAATCTCCGAAGGGGTCCTGGGAATCTCCCAATCCAATACAGCCTGGACCTTCGCTGGATCTACTGCTACACCAGCACCGGAGATAACATGCCCAAGGAAATGAACCTCGCGCATCCAAAAATTGCACTTGCTGAACTTTGCATAGCTTGTGCTCTCGGAGAACTTCCAACACTACCCTCAAATGCTGACGGTGTGTGGCCTCATCCGGAGAATAGACCAACACATCATCGATGAAAACCACGACAACACTATCTAGGTGAGGTCTAAACACCCTGTTCATGAGATCCAAGAACGCTGCAGGGGCATTGGTCAGACCAAACAGAAGGACCAAAAACTCATAATGTCCATAACGGGTTCTAAAAGCCGTCTTGGACACATCCTCACTCCTAATCCTCAACTGATGATAGCTAGACCGCAAATCAATCTTAGAAACGACTAATGCATTTTGCAGCAGGTCAAACAGATCATCAATCCGAGGTAAGGGATACCTGTTCTTCACAGTCACTTGGTTTAGCTTTCTATAATCAATGCATAACCTAAGCGACCCATCCTTCTTCTTTACAAACAATACAGGTGCGCCCCAAGGAGAAACACTAGGGCGTATTAATCCCTTATCTAACAAATCTTGCAACTGCTTCCTTAGCTCCGCTAACTCCGCAGGTGCCATCCGATAAGGGGCCTTTGAGATAGGAGAGGTGCCTGGAAGCAACTCTAGTGTGAACTCTATCTCTCTAGCCAGTGGCAATCCAGATAAATCATCAGGAAAGACATCTAAAAAATCCTACACTACCTCTATCTCCTCAAGAGTAGGTGACTCATCAGCCTTGGGTACTAATACCACGCTGGCAAGAAAAGCGTCACAACCCTTGACCACCATTCTCATCGCCTTCATGGCAGAGATAACAAACTTTCCCGTTAAGTTCCTTGGCAATGGATGAGAAAATTCATCCTCATTGGGAATGCGGAAAACAATCTTCGTCCCACGACAATCCACTAACGCATAGTGCTCCTCTAGCCAATCCAGATCAAGAATAGCATCATAGTCCTTCATCTTTAGCAAGAAGAAACACCCTTCTAGAACTCTATCCTCAATGCACACCGGTAAGGATGGAATACACTTCCTAGTCGATACCGTACTCGTAGGTGTGTGCACAGACAAAGGGACTTCTAACTCCTCAGACTCTAATCCTGACTTTAAAGTTAACTGCCTAGAAAAACGCTCGGAAATGAACGAGTGAGTGGCACCCGTATCAAATAAAACTCGAGCGTGCACACCCATGAAAAGAACCGTACCTTCAGTAACATGCTCCACCTGCTCGGCATCCTCACGAGCTAACGCAAACACTCGACCTTGGGCTCGAGGCCTTCCTGGTCTTCCTGTCGCTGGCGCTACTGCTGCTGCCGCTGGTCCGCGCTGGACTCCCTGTTGAAGTCTGGGACAATCCTTGATCTTATGCTCACTGCTCCACACTTCAAGCACTTCCCCACCATCTTCCAACACTCTGTACCACCATGTGCCCTCCCTCAATTAGGACACTCCTTCTTGCCACTAGGGGAATGCTGAGAAGATACCTGACGACTTCCCGATACTATGGGATGCTGCGGTGACTGGTACGCCTTCTTCTTCTTCTCCTGCCTCTGGAACGGAGCTGTAGGCCTCTTCTGAGAAGCCTTCTTCTCCTCAAGATACTGCTCCATCTCTCCCTCCTGCCGACAAGCCGCCCTAAGAGCCTCATCGAGGGTACGATGGTCAAATGCCACCAACCTCGTCCTCAATGATGGTCTCAGACCCATCACGAACTTCTTCACCTTCCTGCGCTCATCAGCTACAATGTGAGGGGCATACTTCGATAGCTCGGCAAACCTGGCCTCGTACTCCAGGTACGGTCATGGAGCCCTGAGTCAAGGAGAGAAACTCCTGCTCCATCTTGTCTTGGATGTGCTCCGGAACGAACTTGGCTCGAAAGCGCCTCACGAACTCGTCCCAAAACACCTCTACAACACCGCCCTCAAACCGGGTGCGTAACAACGAGGACCACCACACATCGGCTCGCTCCTGTCAAAACATTCCATAAGGACCAATCCAGGCAATCTAGGCTTACAGAAATAAATACATAAACAATTTTCACATACCTGTAGCATATAGGTGGCTAGCGTGACCCTATCATCGTCAGCATACCTAATAGCTCGGAAGATCTTCTCAATCTCCCTCAGCCAGCTCTCTGCCAATAGCGGACCACTCTCCCCCTTAAAAGAGGGTGGCGACATCCTCTTGAACCATTCCATGATGGAGGGTCCACCATGGTTCTGAGCCTGGGGAACTGCAGCCTGAGCCTGCTACAGCAACCAACATAAGCTACACATATACAATATAACAAACATGCAAGTAAATAGATCAGACTACTCTATTTACTATTCTAACCTGAGCCTCCAGCTGAGCTTGGTGTGCAGCCTGAGTATGGGCCTGCGTCTGCATAGCCTGAACTAAACCTTGCATGAACACTCCATAGTCCACTGGTAGCGGTGGAGGAAGCACAGGACCTTGGGGTGCTGGGGCCTGCTGCTCACCCTGGCCCTCACGCCTAGGCTCCACTATCTCCTCTCTCCTCTGCTCACCCTCACGAGTAGGAACACCACCACGCCTACCACGTGAAGCCATATCCTGCAAAATAATTTAATCGCATTTAGAGACTTCACTATCTAATTCCTAACTATCTTCATAGCTATGTGGACAATCTATAGAGACTTAGCATATAATGAAGATGATGGCATATGCATATTTATGTACAATCCCAACCTGTCTCTGATACCAATCTCTGTAACGACCCTCCTTATACCGGTACGGTTATACCAACCCACCTCGATATAGAGAACGTCGCTACAATGGGACATTTACCCAACACATTCAATAGGCTGAGACGTACATAAATATGAACACATAACAGTGGAATAAAAAAACTGAATGTTAATTTATTATTCCAACATCCACATTTATCCACAGTCTATATAGTACAAGAAAGAACTAAAGTTCTCATAACTTAAATTTAAATCAAATACATTGTCCACAATGGAATTACATGTCGACCTTGATTACATACTTATAAAAAAAAGAGTACAAAAGTGCAAATCTCCACGAAGGTCTCCTACTCACGCTCCAAGTCACTCCTGACTATCTCCTCGGAAGAAGTAGAGATATCTGCACCTGTACGCCGAAGCAAAAGTGAGTCTAAAAGACTCAGCAAGCAAATCCATGCACATTACACATACATACATCATATGAACATTTTACTTTTAAACGAAACCACAATTACATGTAATATGGTTTAAACAATCTAAACATGCTATTTCTACAACCTTATGATACATGACACACGCTTTATGTCACTTTCTACTGATGATCAGTCTGTCCCCATGTAATTTTAATAATTATATATTATTTGGTGATTAAAAAAACCATGTCAAAGATTACTAACACATATTCCATAAGTCTTGAGCACAGGAATATACAAGAAAATCAAGCAAATTTGGTAAGTATCTGAAGCAATATTAAGTTCAGCATGAAATTTCTCTAAGTCACATCGACTTTCCTTATGCTACAATGATTTCAGTAGAACTGTAAAGATTTCATAAGTGCCTTAACGATTTCCTCATAAACCTGAAACATCGTTTAGATTTAAACAGAAATCGTTCCCATAACGATTTGCTCATCGCAACGATTCCTTTAGTCATCGTAACAATTTGCTCATCGCAACGATTCCTTTAGTCATCGTAACGATTTGCTCATCGTAATGATTCCTTAGGTCATCGTAACGATTTGCTCATCGCAACGATTCCTTTAGTCATCGTAACGATTTGCTCATCGCAACGATTCCTTAAGTCATTGTAACGATTTGCTCATCGCAACGATTGCTTAAGTCATCGTAACGATTTGCTCATCGCAATGATTCCTTTAGTCATCGTAACGATTTGTTCATCGCAATGATTCCTTAAGTCATCGTAACGATTTGCTCATCGCAACGATTCCTTAAGTCATCGTAACGATTTGTTCATCGCAACGATTCCTTTAGTCATCGTAACGATTTGCTCATCACAACGATTCCTTTAGTCATCATAACGATTTTCTCATCGCAACGATTTCTTTAGTCATCGTAACGATTTGGTCATCGCAACGATTTCTTAAGTCGTCGTAACGATTTGCTCATCACAACGATTCCTTAAGACGTCATAACGATTTGCTTCTCACATTGTCTTCATTAGTAATCATAACGATTTGCTTTGCGCAACGATTTCTTAAGTGTTCATAACGATTTCCTTAATGAACACAACGATTTACCTTGTACAACGATTTCTTTATAGATCACAACGATTTTCTTGTAACTCATAACGATTTGATTATATCGTCTTGATCATAACGATTCTTTTGTAGAAACATAACGATTTGATACTAAGTTACAACGATTTGGCGGTTAGTGCATAACGATTTCATAAGTCATGAATGCATCGATTTTATGTTTATAACGACTTGATATTTAACAGCGTTGAATAGTCAAAGTCTTCGCACATATCTTTCTGACATCTGTGCATTTAATGAAGACTGAACGTATCTCTGCATGCATGCAGACGATATCGTCCATTATCGTGCCTACTCTGTATGCATCTTTTTTGAACAACAAAATAGCATTACTACTTTGGTGAATACTCACACCAACGATGTCTGACAACAAGAGATAGCCTAGCTGTCTACTGTTTTAGCATTTAATATATGCAGGTTTCTGACAACATTCGTCATACAACGTTGGACCTTGTAGAAGCCAAAGGACACTTCAGAAGATCCTATCTCTTTGCGTGCACAAATGGATAAAAGACTATTGACTGGAAGCTTCCAAGTGCCACTCAGTCTAACGTCCACCAAAAGCTAGAGGCAATGGATACTTCAACGTTCAGATTTCAAATTGAAGCTATATATTGAAGAAAGAAGCTTCACAAGAAAAAGACACATAGATAGAGAACGACAGTCATAGAAATCACTCTGATCATCAAGTCTTCTGCGAGTTCTCAAGAAAGAGCCAAACCTCATTCCATTAGATTAGCTCTTTGCTCTCTGCATTGTTTGTAGATTTTCGAGAGAGCTTGTTTGGTTCTGAGAGTGAGCTTGTGTTAGTAGATCTCTTTTCTCTCAGTCCCTAGCTTCAGATCTTAGCTTGTCAAAGCTTGATCTAGGGGCTTAATCTCTTGCTTACTTGCTTCTGTGCTTGTACCCTTCGTGTGTGAAGGAAGACCTGGAGGTATCCAGGGTGTGTGTATGCCCTTCTAGTGTGAAGGAAGACCTGGTGGGGTATCCAGGGTGTTGTTCCTCTTCAGGCTATGAAGAGAAGACCAGCTGAGCTGGGTGTTGTAATGTCTATAGGGGGACTGTACCCTAGTTAGTAAAATTCTGAGTTGTTGCTCAGGGACTGGACGTAGGACTTCTATGGAAAGGAGGTCCGAACCAGGATACATCTGGTGTTGTGTGATTTTCCTCTTTTGTTTGTTTTTTTTCTTTACTAGCACTAACAATCTTCAAAGTGTATTTCTTTGTGAACATTTTAGTGAACAAGTATTAATTGATAAATTTCAAAAGACCGATTCACCCCCCCCTCTGGGCTACCTAACTGGGCAACAAGTGGTATCAGAGCGAGTCTCTTCGACAAAGAAGAAGATCCAACGATCTGAAGAGTAAAGATCCATGGTAGCCCAAGGTCACAATGAAGGTCAGTTTGTCAACCGACCACCATTGTTCGATGGAGAAGACTATGCTTACTGGAAAACAAGAATGAAGTATTTTCTACAAGGTAATGACTACCAGATATGGTCCATAGTTGAAGAAGGCGATCTCCTAGTCACCAATGAAAAGGCTCAATGGACAGATGATGACAGGAAGAAGATTTCTTTAAACTGTAAGGCTAAAAGTATTCTGTGCTGTGCTCTCAGCAAGAAAGAATTCAATAGAGTATCAGCTTGCAAATCCGCAATGGAGATGTGGGAAAAATTGAGAATCACTTATGAAGGCACGGACAAGGTTAAGGAAACCAGAATAGATATTCTGGTAACTCAATATGAGAGATTCCAGATGCAGCTAGGAGAGTCCATAACTCAAATGTTCAGTAGATTCACAGACATTGCAAATGGATTAGCAGGACTTGGGAAGACCTATGAGATTGGAGATATGGTCAGAAAAATCCTTAGATCTCTTCCATCTACATGGACTCCCAAGGTAACCGCCATTGAGGAAGCTAATGATCTAAAGAGGATGTCTTTGGAAAAGCTCATTGGGTCCCTTATGGCCCATGAGATAAATATGGAGAGACTAGGAGAGTCCTCAAGCAGAAAGAAACATTCAAATGCTCTTAAAGCAGAGGAAGACATATCAGATGAGTCATCAGCCGAAGATGAAAGCTCAAATGATTGCGATGATGAAGAAGCCATGCTATCAAGAAGACTGCAGTGCATTCTAGCCAAGAAGAAGAAGTTCCAATCTGGAAGAAGACACTTCAAGAAAAATAAGGACTTCAAGAAACCAGATGGAAAGGATCAGAAAAAGGGCGAGCCCATATGCTACGAGTGTAAAAAGCCAGGACATATCAAAGCAGAATGTCTAAAGCTCAAGAAGCCTGAATTTAGAAAGAGGGAAAGCTCCAAGAAATTTAGGAGGCATAAGAAAAAGGTTATGGCAGCAGTATGGAGCAACAGCAACGACTCAGACAGTGAGTCTAGCTTAAACAGTAAAGAAGAAGAAGCCAACTTGGCTTTTATGGCAAACACTGAAGAGAAGGTAACTTCTGATTCATCCTTTGATTCTTGCAATAATTATGATTCTGATAATCTAGAAGAAGCTTTCAACGAATTATACTGTAAATGTAGGAAGTAACAAAACTACTAAAAGCTAGTAAGAAAAATACTATATGTTTAGAAAACACTAATTCAGATCTAAAAACAGAAAATGAAGAATTAGAAAAACAAATAACTGAACTTAAAAGAAGAAATGAACTATTATGTGAAGATCTAAAAGATAAAATTAAACAAATAATCACATTAGAAAAACAGGAGAGTTCAGATGAACTGAGAAAAGAAATTAAACTTTAAATGAAGAAAATGACAAACTGTCAAGCACATTGGAGAAATTTACAAATGGTAAGAACTCCTTAATATTAAAAGGTGCTAGATGTTTAGGTAAGAAGAAACATGGTTTAGGCTATACACCACCAGAAAACGAAGAAACAATAATTCATCCCAAAATATATCCAATTCCAAAATTCATACCTGAACAAGACATAGAATACACAACTAATTTTAAATACATTGAAAAGGTAACTAAAACATCCTGCTGTAGCCACTATAATAAGTTAGGACATATAAAAATAACATGTCCAACTAGACATAAAAAATTGATAATTAAAAAGGAAACTGTTGACACTAACCAACAAGGACCCAAAAGAACTTGGGTACCTAAAACTTAATGTCTCCTTTTCAGGGAAACCTTCGAGCATCAAAGTGGTACCTGGACAGCGGATGCTCAAGGCACATGTCAGGGAACAGGAAGCTATTCACTCATCTCCAAGCTGAAGAAGGAACAGTCACCTATGGAGATAATGGAAAAGGAACAGTGACAGGCAGTGGTTCTGTGAGCAACAAAGGGAAAACAATTATTGAAGATGTACTGTGTGTCAAAGGGCTAAAGTACAACCTCATAAGCATTAGCCAGCTTTGTGACAAAGGTCATCAGATCAAGTTCCAAGAGTCCAAGTGCAGTATCCTGAAGGATGGAGCAGTAATCTTCGAAGCTAACAGAGAAAAGAACCTGTATGTGCTCTATCTTGAAGAACTCAAGGATCAAGACATCTGTTTAGCGACAAGCAAAGAGCAGTCAACTAAGCTGTGGCACAGAAGATTGGGCCACTGCAGTTTGGATGGCATGAACAAGCTCAGAAAGAGAAGTCTTGTGGAAGGTCTGCCAAAGGTCAGCTATAAATTGGATGGTATCTGCAGACCGTGTGCAAAAGGGAAGTCAACTGAGCTGTTGACTTCCCTTTTGCACTCTATCTTGAAGAACTCAAGGATCAAGACATCTGTTTAGCGACAAGCAAGAGCAGTCAACTGAGCTGTGGCACAGAAGATTGGGCCACTGCAGTTTGGATGGCATGAACAAGCTCAGAAAGAGAAGTCTTGTGGAAGGTCTGCCAAAGGTCAGCTATAAATTGGATGGTATCTGCAGACCGTGTGCAAAAGGGAAGCACACTAAGAGTTCCTTCAAGTCAAAGTCTGTGGTAACCACCTCTAAACCCTTAGAACTCCTTCACATGGATTTATTCGGGCCAATGAGGACCACTAGTCTTGGAGGAAAGAATTTTGGATTTGTTATTGTGGATGATTATTCTAGATTCACATGGGTTTCCTTCTTGAAGCATAAAGATGACACCTTTGATAGTTTTGTAAGCTTCAGCAGAAGAGTACAGAAAGACAAGAAGTTTTGCATTGTTGGAATCCGGTCAGATCATGGAGGAGAATTTCAAAATGAAAAATTTGCAAAATTCTGTGATGACCAAGGGATTGAGCATAACTTCTCAGCACCAAGGACACCACAGCAAAATGGAGTTGCTGAGAGGAAGAATAGAACCTTATTGGATATGGCAAGAACAATGCTGTCAGAATATGATTTACCAAGGTATTTCTGGGCCGAAGCAGTGAACACAACAAGCTACATCATTAATAGAGTAATGATCAGACCCATCTTGAAGAAGACTGCATATGAGTTGTTCAAAGGAAAGAAGCCAAAGATCAGTCACTTCAGAACATTTGGATGTCCATGCTTCATTCACAACAATGGCAAAAGAGACATTGGTAAGTTAGATGCCAAATCAGATGAAGACATCTTCATGGGGTACACTTCTAAACCCAAAGGCTATAGAGTGTTTAATAAACACACTTTATTAATTGAGCAGTCTGTACATATTATTTTTGATGAAACTAACCCTTCCTTGAGAAAGGAAGAAGATAGTGACATTGATGATGCAGATGAATTGTCTAAGAAATTAAAGGATACATCAATTGAAGACAAGAATGATCCACCTCTGGAAGATCTGCAACAAAAGGACATTACAAATGAAAATATTCCAAAGGAGTGGAGATACAAAAAGGATCACCCATCCGAGAACATCATTGGTGATCCATCTGTAGGGGTAAGAACAAGAGGTAATGTAATACCTTGTGATTATCTAGCATTTGTTTCTCAGATTGAGCCTAAGACAGTCAATGAAGCTCTCACTGATGAATCTTGGATTATAGCCATGCAAGATGAACTTAATCAATTCAAGAGAAACCAAGTATGGTCACTTGTTCCCAGACCATCAGACTATCCAGTTATTGGCACCAAGTGGGTGTTTAGAAACAAATTGGATGAGACTAGTGTAATCTTAAGAAACAAGGCCAGACTGGTAGCTCAAGGCTATTCCCAAGAGGAAGGCATAAATTTCGACGAAACCTATGCACCTGTAGCTAGACTTGAGGCTATCAGAATTTTACTTGCTTATGCATCAGCTTTAGATTTAAAACTATTTCAAATGGTTGTCAAATCTGCTTTTTTAAATGGTTTTATCAAGGAGGAAGTTTATGTGGAACAACCCCCAGGTTTTGATGACACAGAATTTCCTAATCATGTTTTTAAACTTCATAAGGCATTGTATGGTTTAAAGCAAGCACCTAGAGCCTGGTATGAAAGACTTAGCTCTTTTCTTTTAAACCATGGATTCAATAGAGGTCAAGTAGATAGCACTCTTTTTATAAAGTCAAAGGTCAACCATATACTACTTGTTCAAATTTATGTAGATGACATAATTTTTGGATCTACTGATGAATCCCTTTGCAAGTATTTTAAAAATTTGATGCAGGGAGAATTCGAGATGAGCATGATGGGGGAGCTCAACTATTTCCTTGGACTACAAATCAAGCAAGGAAAAGATGGGACCCACATCTATCAAGCAAAATACACCAAGGAGCTTCTGAAGAAATTTGGATTCGACAATGCCAAGCCACTGTCAACACCTATGAGCACATCAACAAGGATGGACAGTGACAAGAATGGTAAGAAAATAGACCAAAAGAACTACAGAGGTATGATAGGTTCTTTACTTACCTAACAGCTAGCAGACCTGATATTTTGTTTAGTGTATGTATATGTGCTAGATACCAAGCTGATCCTAGAGAATCACATCTGATCTCAGTTAAAAGAATCTTTAGATACCTATCTAGAACTCATGACTTAGGCCTGTGGTATCCAAAATCATGTGAAATTACTTAGTGGGATACTCAGATGCTGATTATGCTGGATGCAAAATAGATAGAAAAAGCACCAGTGGTTGTTGTCAATTTCTTGCAGGTTGCTTGATATCATGGTCCTCAGGAAACAAAACTCAGTAGCACTATCAACAGCTGAAGCTGAGTACATAGCTGCTGGAAGTTGCTGTACACAACTCCTATGGATCAAGCAACAACTTGAGGATTATGGACTACATATCAAGACAATTCCATTATTATGCGACAACACCAGTGCAATATGATGATCAGTCTGTCCCCATGTAATTTTAATGTATTTTGGTTATTAACAAAACTAAACTAGTTTTTATAAAAAATATCTAATGAATATTTCATAAGTCTTAAAGTACAGGAAAAATACCAAGGTCAATCAAGCCAATAAAGGTATGCATTACTTCTCTGAAGTTTTAATCTTTTCAACATGATATTCTTTCTAAGTTCATATCGATTTCTGTTGAAATTCATAATGATTTCCTTATAAGACCGAAAAGTCATGTTGTTTCAATCAAGTCGATGTCATAACGACTCTATGTCATACGACTCTATAAGTTATCATAACGACTTCTTTAGAAAGCGCAACGACTTGCCTATCATAACGACTCTATAAATATCGCAACGATTTCTTTAGAAAGCGCAACGACTTGCCTGTCATAACGACTCTATAAGTTATCGCAACGATTTCTTTAGAAAGTGCAACGACTTGCCTGTCATAACGACTCTATAAGTTATCACAATGATTTCTTTAGAAAACGCAACGACTTGCTTGTTGTAACGATTTCATAAGTTATCGTAACGACTTCTTTAGAACTCGCAACGACTTGCTTGTTGTAACGATTTCATAAGTTACCGTAACGACTTCTTTAGAACTCGCAACGACTTGCTTGTTGTAACGATTTCATAAGTTATCGTAACGACTTCCTTAGAACTCGCAACGACTTGCTTGTTGAAACGATTTCATAAGTTACCGTAACGACTTCTTTAGAAAGTGCAACGACTTGCTTGTTGTAACGATTTCATAAGTTATCGTAACGACTTCTTTAGAACTCGCAATGACTTGATTGTTGTAACGATTTCATAAATTACCGTAACGACTTCTTTAGAACTCGCAACGACTTACTTGTTGTAACGATTTGCTCTCTATAATGACTTGTTAGTATTCATAACGATTTGCTCTCTATAATGACTTGTTAGTATTCATAACGACTTCATAAGTCATATAGCCATCGATTTCATATCTTGATATCTTATTCATCTTAAAAGCGTTGACTAGTCAAAGTCCACGTAGACATCTCTCTGACGCTTCTGCATTTATGAGATCTGAACATATCTCTGCATACATACAGACAATATCATCCTTTATCGTGCTTACTCTGATAACATCTTTTAGAATTAAGCTATTTGGCCTTACTATTTTCATTGCTACTGACGTTGACTGTCATCAGAGACAGCTTAGCTGTCTGCTATTTGAGATTGACATTTGTGCAGACCTCTGATCTAGCTTCATGGTACAACGTTAAACAAAATAGAAGCCAAAGGATATTTCTGAAGATCTCATCTCTTTGCGTGCTCAAGTGATCAAAAGGCTGTTGACTGGAAGCTTCCAAGACTCCAGGTGTCATTCAGTCTAACGACTACTAAAAAGAGAGACAACGGACACTTCAACGTCTAGATTTCAAATTGAAGTTATAAATACAAGTCAGAAGAACAGAAGAGATACATCGGGTATTTCAAGCATTCAAATTCTTCTGAAGAAGTCCAGAGCCAAGAACCTCATTCCACTTAGTTTTTGCTCTTTGATCTCCCCTAGTTTGTGAAAATCTTGAGAGAGCCCGTGTAGTTCTGAGAGTGTGCCTTGTTTAGATCTTTGCTCCCAGTTCTAGTTGCTTCAGATCCTTGCATGTCAAAAGCTTGATCTAGGGGCTTGAATTTCATTCATTCTCTTTGTGTTGTTCCCTTCAGTTGTGAAGGAAGACCTGGTGGTATCCAGGGTGTTGTTCCTTCGGTTGTGAAGGAAGACCTGGTGGGGTATCCAGGGTGTTGCTATTCCCTTCGGGCGTGAAGGAAGACCAGCTGAGCTGGGTGCTGTAGCGTCCTTAGGGGGACTGTACCCTAGTTAGTGAAATCCTGAGTTGTTGCTCAGGGACTGGGCGTAGGACTCCTAAGGAAAGGAGGTCCGAACCAGGATAACCTTGTGTTGTGTGATTGTCTTCTTTGTGTGTTTGATTTTTAAACTAACAGTCACTAACCTACTTCGAAGAACGTTTGTGAATCTTTTTAGTTTAGGTATCTTCAAGATTAATTTTTAAAGACCCATTCACCCCCCCTCTGGGCTCGTCAACTGGGCAACAAGTGGTATCAGAGCGAGTCTCTTCGACAAAGAAAAAGGATCCAACGATCTGAAGAGTAAAGATCCATGGCAGCCAAGGTAACTTTGAAGGTCAGTCTGTCAACCGACCTCCTCTCTTCGATGGTGAAGATTATCCTTACTGGAAGACCAGAATGTAATACTTTCTACAAGGCTACGACTATCAAATTTGGTCCATAGTGGAAGATGGTGATCTGGTAGTCACAAATGAGAAAGCACAATGGACAGATGATGACAGAAAGAAGATCTCCCTGAATTGCAAAGCAAAGAGAATTCTATGCTGTGCTCTAAGTAAGAAAGAATTCAACAGAGTTTCAGCCTACAAATCCTCAATGGAAATGTGGGAAAAGCTCAGGATCACATATGAAGGCACAGACAAGGTAAAGGAGACAAGAATCGACATTCTTGTCACTCAGTATGAGAGATTTCAGATGCAGTCAGGTGAATCCATAACTCAAATGTTTAGTCGGTTCACTGACATCACAAATGGACTAGCCAGTCTGGGGAAAACCTATGAGATTGGAGACATGGTGAGGAAAATACTTAGATCCTTACCGTCCTCATGGACCCCAAAGGTCACAGCAATAGAAGAAGCAAATGACCTGAAGAGAATGTCTATAGAAAAGCTCATTGGGTCCCTCATGGCCCATGAGATCAACATGGAAAGGCTAAGAGAGTCCTCTAGCAGAAAGAAGCACTCCAACGCCTTAAAAGCTGAAGAAGATTCACCAGATGCAAGTTCAGCTGAAAGTGAAAGTGATGCAGACAGTGAGAATGAGGAAGTAATGCTGTCTAGAAAACTGTAGCGAATTTTGGCTAAAAGGAAGAAATTCCAATCTGGTAGAAGGCACTTCAAAAGGAACAAGGACTTCAAGAAGCCAGATGGAAAAGAAATGAAGAAAGGAGAACCCATCTGTTATGAATGTAAGAAGCCAGGACACATTAAAGCTAAGTGTCCAAAATTTAAGAAGCCGGAGTTCAGAAGAAGAAAGACAGCTCCAAGAAGTTCAGAAAGTACAAAAAGAAAGCGATGGCAGCAGCATGGGAAAACAGTAGCGACTCAGACAGTGAGTCAAGCTCCTACAGTGATGAAGAAAAAGCCAACTTGGCCTTCATGGCAAATACTGAAGATAAGGTAACTTCTGACTCCTCTTTTGATTCATGTAATGATTCAGATTCCGATAGTTTAGAAGAGGCTTTCAATGAACTATATGAAAAATATAAAGAAGTAACCAAATTATTAAAAGTAAGCAAGAAAACATAGTCTGTATAGAAAATACAAACTCAGATCTAAAATCAGAAAATGAACAATTAGAAAGTCAAATAACTGAACTTAAAAGAAGAAATGAATGTTATGTGAAGACCAAAAAGCTAAGAATGAACAAATAACTAAATTAGAGAAACAAGTAAGTTCAGATGAACTGAAAACTGAAATCAAAACACTAACAGAAGAAAATATACAGTTATCTAGCACATTAGAAAAATTCACTAATGGTAAAAACTCCCTCATATTAAAAGGTGCTAGAAGATCAGGTAAGAAGAAAAATGGATTAGGATATACACCCCCAGATAATGAAGAAACCATAATTATCCTAAAACATATCCAACACCAAAATTTGTACCTGAACAAGATACAGCATACAATGCTGATTTCAGAATATAGAGAAAAAGTAACCAATTATCCTGCTGTAGTCACTGCAACAAGTTAGGACATATCATAATGACATGCCCAACAAGACATAAGAAATGGATAATAAAAGGCAAAATAAATGATACTAACCCATCAGGACCCAAAAGAATTTGGGTACCTAAAACTTGATGTTTTTATTTCAGGACATCTCTCGAGCATCCAAATGGTATTTGGATAGCGGGTGCTCAAGGCACATGTCAGGAAACCAGAAGTTATTCTCTCATCTCCAAGTGAAGAAGGAACAGTCACTTATGGAGATAATGGGAAAGGAACAGTGATAGGCAGTGGCTCTGTGAATAACAAAGGAAAAAAAGTCATAGAAGATGTGTTATTAGTCAAGGGATTGAAGCACAATCTCATTAGCATCAGCTAGCTGTGTGACAGAGGCCATCAGATCAAGTTTCAAGAGTCAAAGTGTAGCATACTGAAGGATGGAGCAGTCATCTTTGAAGCAAATAGAGAAAAGAATTTGTATGTGCTCTATCTTGAAGAACTCAAGGTTCAGAATGTTTGTCTGGCAGCAAATAAAGATAAATCTACTGAATTATGGCACAGACGACTAGGACATTGCAGCATAGATGGCATGAGAAAATTGCTGAAGAAGAATCTTGTGGAAGGTCTACCTAAGGTTAGTACAAAATTGGATGGTGTATATAAACCTTGTGCTAAGGGAAAGCACACCAAAGGCTCCTTCAAGTCAAAGACGGTGGTGACCACCTCAAAACCCTTAGAGCTCCTTCATATGGATCTATTTGGGCCAATGAGGACTACCAGTCTTGGAGGAAAGAATTTTGGATTTGTCATAGTTGATGACTACTCAAGATTCACATGGGTATCATTCCTAGAGCATAAAGATGACACTTTTGAAAACTTCGTCAGCTTCAGTAAGAAAGTTCAGAAAGATCAGAAGTTCAGCATTGTGTCTATCAGATCAGATCATGGTGGTGAATTTCAGAATGAAAAGTTTGCTAGATTCTGTGATGATCAGGGAATTGAGCATAATTCTCAGCACCAAGAACACCACAACAAAATGGTATCGCTGAAAGAAAGAATAGAACCCTATTAGATATGGCAAGAACTATGCTCTCAGAATATGATCTGCCAAGATACTTCTGGGCTGAAGCAGTCAACACAGCAAGCTACATTATCAACCGAGTAATGATCAGGCCAATCCTGAAGAAGACTGCATATGAACTGTTCAAAGGGAAGAAGCCAAAGATCAGCCACTTCAGGACTTTTGGATGTCCTTTCTTCATTCACAACAATGGAAAAAGGGACATTGGTAAGTTGGATGCCAAATCAGATGAAGGCATCTTTATGGGGTACACCTCTAAACCCAAAGCTATAGAGTATTTAACAAACGTACTTTATTGATTGAACAGTCTGTACATATTATTTTTGATGAAACTAACCCTTCCTTGAGAAAGGAAGTAGATAGTGATAATGAGGAGGAAACAGATGACTATCCAGAAACTAAAGACTCATCAATTGAGGACAAGGTGATCCACCTCTGGAAGACCTTCAACAAGAGAACTTACTCATGAAAATCTTCCAAAGGAGTGGAGATACAAGAAGATCACCCACTTGAGAATATATTGGTGATCCATCCATAGGGGTAAGAACAAGAGGTAATGTTATTCCTTGTGATTACCTAGCTTTTGTTTCTCAAATAGAGCTAGGACAGTCAATGAAGCTCTTTCTGATGAATCTTGGATAGTAGCCATGCAAGATGAATTAAATCAATTCAAGAGAAACCAAGTATGGTCACTTGTTCCTAGACCATCAGACCATCCAGTCATTGGCACCAAATGGGTGTTCAGAAATAAACTGGATGAAACTGGTGCAATCTTAAGAAACAAGGGCAAGATTGGTAGCTCAAGACTATTCTCAAGAGGAACGCATAGATTTCGATGAAACCTATGCACCTGTAGCTAGACTTGAGGCCATTAGAATATTACTTGCATATGCATCTGCTTTGAATTTTAACATTATTTCAAATGGATGTTAAATCCACTTTTTTAAATGGTTTTATAAAAGAGAAGTTTATGTGGAACAACCCCCGGGTTTTGATGACACAGAATTTCCTAATCATGTTTTCAAACTTCACAAGGCATTATATGGTTTAAAGCAAGTACTAGAGCCTGGTATGAAAGGCTTAGTTCTTTCTTTTAAACCATGGTTTCAGTAGAGGTCAAGTAGATAGTACTCTTTTCATAAAGTCAAGATCAAAACACTCTACTAGTCCAAATTTATGTAGATGATATTATCTTCGGGTCTACTGATGAATCCCTTTGTAGTATTTTGAAAAGTTGATGCAGGGAGAATTTGAAATGAGCATGATGGGAGAACTTAATTACTTCCTTGGACTACAAATCAAACAAGGAAAGGAAGGAACTCACATCTGTCAAGCAAAGTACACAAAAGAACTCTTAAAGAAATTGGATTCGAAAATACCAAGCCACTGTCAACACCAATGGTACATCAACAAGAATGGACAGTGACAAAGATGGTAAGAAAGTAGATCAAAAGATCTACAGAGGGTATGATAGGTTCACTCCTTATTTAACAGCTAGTAGACCTGATATTTTATTTAGTGTATGCATGTGTGTGCTAGGTATCAAGCAGATCCTAAAGAATCACATTTAATTCTGTGAAAGAATATTTAGATATTTAGCAAGATCTCATGACTTAGGTCTATGGTATCCAAAACATTGTGAAATCAACTTAGTAGGTTACTCTGATGCTGACTATACTGGATGCAAATTAGATAGAAAAAGCACCAGTGGTTGTTGTCAATTTCTTGCAGGATGTTTAATCTCTGATCTTCAAAGAAACAAAATTCAGTAGCACTATCTACTGCTGAAGCTGAGTACGTAGCTGCGAAAATTGCTGTACACAACTCTTATGGAAGCAACAACTTGAGATTCGGATTAAACATCAATCCATCCAACTGTTGTGCGACAACACCAGTGCCATATAAAATCTCACCAAGAATCCAGTTCAACATTCAAGGACCAAGCATATTGAGGTTAGATATCATTTTATTTGATCATGTAGCAATGGTAATATTGAAATATCTTTTATTGATACAAATGGTCAGTTAGCAGATATATTTCACAAAAGCCTTACCCGAGGAGAGATTCACATCTCTTAGAAGGGAATTAGGATGTGCATTGTGAAAAAGTTTTGTTTACAACTGGCACATTAAATTCAGAATTAAGCAATTTTTTCCTCCATGGCTTTAAGCAAAAGAAATTCAAATTATCCTTTGTAACCGCTCTCATTGAAGTCGGTTTGAATAGTCAAACTCTTTTGTTCTTCTGCCGCCTTTTGGCGCCTCACTTTCCACAACGCATTAATTTATTCATAAATCAACGACAAAATGATTCGTATCTCATCGTCTACCTTTTCCCCTTTTCATCCTGTCGCATGAGCCGATGCCCTAACAACTCATATCTCAACCCTCTGCAAATTTGAACCTTTCATCCTACTTCCCGCAAAATTTCTTGAGGATTCCTTCTCTTCTCCTTCCGTTTCAACCCTCCAGAGACTTTCCCACCTGAATCCATGGCCGCACCAGTCATCGCCGGCCAGTTTGGGTGGCTACAGCGCCGAGTTTCTCACTCCTGAGCAGCAGGAGAGGTTTACCTTTGTGAAGACGAAGCTCTGTGGCATTAAAGAAGTCGATGTTGCTAATCTGAGGAAAAATGGAATGAGCAGTGTGGCAGACTTGATCAATCAGATGCAGTGGACGGGAAGTAGTCACTACCTTTCGGAGGTTAGTTTATCCGGACCTGGTAAAAGCATTCTCGTTTGTTTGAGAACAGAGGAAGATGGGCCCTAGTTTCTTCAGTAAAGGGAACCCTGATTAGAATAGACCTGAGTTGCTGAAGATGTTGTTGATGTGAAGACTTCCGGTTTAGTGGGGTTCACACTGTGGACGCCCAAGTGAAAGGTTTGGGAATTGTGGGGCCGGGCTTCAAGCTAAAGGGACGACAAGCTTGATATAAATCAACTATTGCTTTCAACCGCCTCCTTCATTTTATGTCTGTCAAATCTTAGTTCCCAGAAGTGCAATATTTTCTTCTTGCACAAAGGCCGACTCTGACATGATGTTACTGGGCCATTCAAAATAAGGAGATAAATATGGCCGCAGTGATGATGGAAAGAAGATGAAATTTGCCAGAGATCAGATTTGGGACACAAGAGTAAGTTAAATGTGTCCCTGCCATATGCCCACCTATTTACCAAGATCTTCAAACACTTCGGTGTGATCTTTCTGGGCAGTGTAGAGAAAATGGGCCAAGCAATTCAGGTCCAAGAAACAAATGAAGAGTGGCTTTCTTGTGGAAAATGGTGTCTGGTTCAAGGCTTCAGTTGCTGAAGGCGAAGCCATCATCGACGACACCTCAGTTGTTCATCAGGAGATGGGATCAGCGGATATGATTCCAGAATTGCCAGTGGAGTCAGTTTAGCTCCAGCAGTTGGAGCAGCAGAATCATCAGGCCCCTCTATACCAGAAGTTCAGCAAAATTGCATACCTGAAGTAAGAGTAGAGAGAAGGAGTATCAGATAGGCAGATTCAGAATTTCCAGAAGAATTAGCTCTAAATTTTGCAGGAAGGAGTTGAGGATTCTCCCAGAGGGACAATTATTCCAGTTGAGGACCCACTACCCTCACTGTCATTGCATCTATTCTTTCAGACATTATTGATTCGATTCCTTCCACCTCTAGTGCTCCAGAAACTAGTGGCAGAGAGTTGCTGAAGAGGCTGCCATCAGGCCACATTGATGAACCAATGGAAGATGTCCAGTAGAGAACTAGAGCACCCACTGCTCAGGGTGACTTGTGATGGCGGAGGAGCTGCTCCCATTCAGGGGGAGCAAGTATCAAATGAAGAAGATGCTCCTATTGAGGGGGAGCTATCAAAAGAAGGTTCAGCAGAAACAAACTCCAGTTGTTGATGGTCAGAAGGAAAGGCATAGAGATTCTCCAAATTTGGATGACAGAGAAGGAGAGATTGCAAGCTCTTCGAGCTCAGATGATGATCAACCTCCTCCAGCAAAGAAGGCAGAAGAAAGGAAAAGATTTGCCTCTGAAGTTCCTCTCCTGGCTGATACACCTTTTGAGAGGCAGGTCAACAGAAAAATAGTTATAAATTTGAAGCCAGTGATTGAAAGGCTGAATGTGCAAGGTGAGCTGTTATGTACTCTCCAGTCAGATGTAAATTCTATATTTCTGAGCCAAGCTTCAGCCAACAAAGAGTTAGGTCAAATCAGAAATGATATGAAATGGTTTAATAAGGAGATGAGTAGCATGAAAGCATGCTCTCGGATATTATCAAGGCAGTTGGAGTTCAAGCTCCTCCTCCTCCAGAAGCTCAAGAAGCGTGGAGAAAATGTGTCTGGGCCATCAGGACAGCACCAGAAGAAGAAGTCGCCGCAGCAGCACCAGAAGAGGTAGGGCCAACAGGG
>CM024766.1:48871549-49078209 GCA_014218235.1 Colocasia esculenta
TAAATGTTCTATCGTTTTGGGTATCATAACGATTCATAAGTGTCTAGACGATTTCATGATCGCAACGATTTTCTTCCATAACGATTCGCTAAGAAAGCATAACGACTGGTTCACATCGATTTCTAAAGTGAGAACAACGATTTGGCTCACATCGATTTTCTTAAGTGAGAACAACGATTTTCTCTCACAACAATTTCTTAAGTGAGAACAACGATTTGATCTCACATCGATTTCTAAGTGAGAACAACGATTTGCTCATAATGATTTCTTAAGTGAGAACAACGATTTGATCTCACATCGATTTCTTAAGGGGAACAACGATTTGCTCTCACAACGATTTCTTCTTAGTGAGAACAACGATTTGCTCTCACATCGATTTCTTAAGTGAGAACAATGATTTGCTCTCACAACGATTTCTTAAGTGATAAAAACGATTTGCTCTCACATCAATTTTTTAAAGTGAAACAACGATTTGCTCATAACAACTTGTTCACAACAAATGCAATACGTCATAACGATTGATCCTTGTAACGATTCAATAGGTTACACAACGACTCTGTCACTGTAACGATTCACTTAGTTACATAATGACTTAGTCCATAAAGATTCGATACAGTAAACAACGATTTGCTCACATCATTTTGTCTCTGACAACTTACTCATACGATTTGCTCACATCAGTTTGCTTATAAGTGCTCAACGATTTACATGGATATCAACTCATTTGCATAACGATTTCATAAGTCATGCATGTAACGATTTCATGGGAATATAACAATTGATATTTGAACTCATTTCTGAGTACGTTGAAAAGTCAAAGTCTTCACGTATATCTTCTGACAACCATGCATTTATTATGACTGAACATATCACTGCAGTGCATGCAAACGATATCTTCTATTTCCATGCTACACTGTAAACATCTTTTTAGAAGAATAGAATGGAATTTCCTTTTGACATAAAATCAATCTAACGTTGACTGACAACAAGAAACAGCCTAGCTGTCTATTATTTTAGCATTTAATGCGTGCAGGTCTCTGACAGCGCACCTCAATACAACGTGGACAATATGGAAGATAACGGACATCAAAGAAGATCCTCACTCTTGTTGCGTGCATGGAAAGCTAAAGACTGCTGAACAAGAAGCTCTACAGTGACAAGCAGTCTAGCGTAAACAAAAGCTTAGAGACAACGGACACTTCAATGTTCAATTTTCAAATAGAAGACATATATAGAAGACTGAAGCTCCAGAAACAGATACAACATTGACGATAATCTTTTTCAAGCTTTTCTGCGAGCATCTAAAAGAGCAAAGCCTCACTCCTTTGATTGTCTAGCTCTTAGCTCTTTGCATTCATTGTGTTAGTCTTGAGAGCTTCTGTAAACTGAGAGTGTTCCTCATTGTAGAACTCTCTCTCAGTCTTTGCTTCAGATCGAGTGTTGGTCCATAAGCTTGATCTAGGGGCATATCATCCCTTGAATACATCTGTTTCTCTTCCCTTCGTGTTGAAGGAAGACCTGGTGGGTTCCAGGGTGTTTGTTTCCCTTCTTGTAGAAGGAAGACCTAGTGGGATCCAGGGTGTTGTAATTCCTCTTCGGGTGGAGAATAGAAGACCAGCTGCGGCTGGGTGTGTAAGTGTCTTGAGGGGACTATACCCCTGGGTAGTGAAATCTTGAGTTGTTGCTCATGAACTGGACGTAGGACTCCTGTGAAGAGGAGGTTCGAACCAGGATAAATTTCGTGTGTGGTGTGTGATTGCCTTGTGTTTGCTATCCTTTTTACTAACACTAACAGTCATCGAAATGTGTTGTGTGATTGTTTTTTTTTGATAGGTTTAAAGTGATCAAAATTTTAAGAATCCCATTCACCCCCCCCCCCCTCTGGGCTTGCTAGCTGGGCAACATGGGGGACGGACACCAATAGATGTACTGGTCCCCAGCTAGTCCCGTGTTCCACAACCTCACTCTAAGGATTCTGAAACTCTTAGAGGTGTGTCAGGCATGGGTATGCAGCGTGTGTCGCTACAGGTGTGATGTTGGTGATGATCAGTCTATCTCTATATAATTTATTATTTATTATATGTATTTTTGGTGATTAAAAAAACTCTGGAAATTATGGACTAACAGTGGTTCTAAGGTTTGTCAACAGGTCTCAGATAAAACAAAACTCAGTAAGTTATCTACACTCATGTTCTTTGAGTCTACTGCACATGATTTGTCTAAGTATACATCAACTTCTATTAAAGCTCACATCGATTACCTTCCATTTCTACATTGATTTCTCTTAAACAACGACTACCTTGTATAACACCAATTTCAATCTACATCGATTTCACTTAAATTCAATTTCATGTAGAACAACGACTTCATATCAGAACATCGATTTCAGTTCAAACATCAATTTTGTTTCAACAACGATTTCATTAAAACATCGATCGTTCTACATCGACTTCATATTAGAACATCAATTTCGGCTTAAACATCAATTTCGTTTCTACATCGATTTCATGTAGAACATCGACTTCACTTAAAACAACCATTTCGGTACAACAACGATTTCACTAAAACATCGATTTCGGTAGAACATCAATTTCATATAGAACATCGACTTTACTTAAACAACGACTTCGTTCCAAACAACGATTTCATGTGAACATCAATTTCATTACAACGACGACTTCACTTTGAACATCGATTTCACCTGAACATCGATTTCAGTTAAACATCGACTTCAATTCAACAACTTCTTCATCCAGAACATCGATTTCACTCAAAACATGGATTATGTTCACATCGACTCGTCTTAACATGGATTAAATTCTTGCATGGATTATGGTTATAATCAACATCAAGTTCATATTTACATCGACTCTCATTGTACACAGAGTCTCTTAACTCAACTCTCTTTATATCGTTATGTTTAGAAAGTTGATGAATATTTATATTATAATCATTCTGTAATTTTGATATTATTTCATCCTTCATATATTCATATATTCAAATTTCTGTGAATTTCAAGTTCTTCCCACGATTCAAGTTGTCTCCTGCATACTCAAACATAGTGTGTGTGGTTACAAATATCCTGTAGACATATTGTCTGGTGTTTGCACACTCTGTCACATAAAGTAAAACTTTACAGGATGACAGAATGAATTTCCGTAATGGTATATATCCTAAAGCACAGATACTAACGTTGACTGATAGTTTAGACACTTTCACTGTTCATACTTCAGAATTAAAACAGTCTTAACTTTAGCTCTCCAGAGCAACCTGTTCTAGTTTGAGAGATTCTTGTAGATTTGAGAGACCTCCTTCTGGGATCTTTCGTTTCTCGGATTCAACCTCAGATTAAGCACTATCATAAGCATGGTCTCGGGGCCATCATCTCTTTGATTCCATCTTGGAGTGTTCCTCTTCGTCTGTGAGAGAAACCTGCTAGGAGTGGGTGATGTTCCCTTCAGTAAGAAGAAGGGACATGTTGCATCACAGTGGTTAAGTGCCTCTTCGTGTAGAGAAGAGAGGTGTTGGGTTTTTCATATATCATGTTTTGATGATCACATTAACACCTTGAACATTGATTTAATGCAAAATTGATGTGCTAACTAACATGAAAAACACCATGAAAGTGATTGAGTTAAACATTGCTAAATCATACAATGTATATCACTAACAATGTATTTGCATGTAGGTGCACAAGCATGAAAGATGGAGCATTGAAGAGGCATTGAAGAGATGAGCAAAAAGCACAAAAATCTGTCAAAGAGGTGTATCTGTCGACAGATGAACTCTACCTGTCGACAGATTCATACAGTCATTCCAAGACAGAACTCAGGTTTGCATCTCTGAGTGTATCTGTCGACAGATGCAATGTACCTGTCGACAGATACACACAGACAACCCAGGACAGAGCTCAGGTTTTCAATTCCTGAGTGCATCTGTCGACAGATGCAAACTGCCTGTCGACAGATACACTCAGAAACTCATTTTCCTGAAACCCAGTTCTCAGCCTGAGTCTGCCTGTCGACAGATGCAAGTGCACCTGTCGACAGCCGACGGAAACTTCAGATTTGGGTTTCCAAATCCGGCCCCACTTGGGTGTTTCCTTCCTCCACGACCCCCACCTTTACCTAACACTATATAAGCATCCTTTTGGAGCCAAATTCGCAGAGAGCAGCCTCCCATCCAAGAGCCTCCAAGGGACCAAGAGGAAAAGCCCCAAATTGCTGCTCTGCTTCAACTTTCCGCCCAGATCGACGTGGAATCACCATCTATGCGGAGCTGAAGCCGGATCGTCATCAATTCAACCTTCTACATCGATCAATCTACATCCAATCGAAGTTTGAAGAGCGTTTGGACGATCCACGAGAAGAATTCCAACGGATTTGTTCCCTAATTCCCAATTCTTCTCCATTTCATAATTTCCATTCCATCGTGTGTGTGTGTGGTTGTGTTTCGAGCATCCCTTGTGCTTGATTCACGTATTTGTGGTTGTTCTGATCGTGGTTCATCAGACAACGTGTGTGTGGTTGAGTTGTAGTGTTGAACTCGCTCATAAGCAGTCGTTTCTGCGTGTGTGTGTGGACGGTGGATGTAGGATACACGAGTTGTGTACTCCGAACCACCTTAAATCATCGTGTTCTGTGGTTTGTTCGCGTTTTGCGATAGATGATTGGTAGGCACGGTGTTCATACGCACGTTTGATTTCCTGTTCTCACTTAATCAACTCAAGCGGTCTCACACTTAATTGAATTTGAATCAAATTTCATTAAGATCGCTGTAGCATCGAAAAGAAGCCATCAATAGTTTAAAATTGCCGTAATCTATTCAACCCCCCCCCCTTCTAGATTACCGTATTGTGTACTTCCGCATAACTCTTCAATTGGTATCAGAGCGGGTTTCTCCGATTTACAGCTTTTCGTAATTTGATCTAGCGATCAGGAGATTTTCGATCTTATGGATTCTAGCAAAGGGTATATGGCCGAGGGACATTCAGTAACCAGGCCACCCTATTTTGATGGCACTGACTATCCTATTGGAAAAATCGTATGCAGGTATTTTTGAGAGCTCAAAACTACGAGCTGTGGAAGATAGTCAGCAAAGGACCATATGTTGCCCGAGGACGAAGACACCTGGACGAAAGACCAAATAGCCAAGGAACTCTCAACTGGAGTGCACTAAACATGATGCAATGTGCGGTGCATCCAAAGGAGTTCTCAAGAGTCTCCACATGCTCAACAGCAAAAGAGATGTGGGACAAGCTTGAACTTATTACGAAGGTACGTCCGAGGTAAGGGAAACTAAAGTTAGCATGTTAGTGTCTGAATATGAAATGTTCAAGATGAAAACTGATGAAACCATATCAGACATGTTTGCAAGATTCATGCTAATAGTTAACGGGCTAAAAGGTCTTAAGAAGGAATACTCTGAAAGTGACTTAGTGAGAAAGATCCTTCGATCTCTTACTTCATCTTGGAATACTAAGGCCACTGTCATTGAGGATTCCAAAGACCTTTCCAAAATGAAATTGGATGAACTAATTGGCTCTCTAATGACATATGAAATCAACATCAAAAGAAAAGAATTAGAAGAAAATCCTAGAAAGTCAATTGCTCTAAAAGCATCCAATAAAACATCAACAAGCTCCAAGAAATCTATTCAACAAGATAGTGATGAGCAAGAAACATCTAGTGAGAGTGATGATGGTGAAATGGCAATGCTCACTAGACAATTCAAGAAATTTTTGAAGTTCAAGAGGAGAGAACAGGTAATTCCAAACCCTTTCCTAAGAAAAATTTTTCACAGAAATATGAGTCAAACAAAAAATCTGACATTGTTTGTTATGAATGCAAGAAACAGGGGCATATGAGAGGAGAATGCCCGGAACTCAAGAAGAAGCTGAAGAAAGACAAATTCACCTCCAAAAAGGCCAAAGCAATGTTGGCCACCTGGAGTGATGAAGATGAAGATGCACAAGAAACATCCGATGATGAAGAAGTGAAATGCTTGATGGCCAGGAGTGATGACTCCAGCGAGGTAAATTCTCATTTGATGATTTCACTGCAAGTGAATGGGAGGAAGCATACACTACTTTATTTGAAAAATTTCGTGAATATAGATCTGAGAATAGAGCATTAAAAAAGAAATGCAACTCCCTTGTGCATGATAAGAACAATGATGAACGAATTGCATTCCTGACAAAAGAATTAGAAATGATGAAAGTTGATGAAAAGACTCATAATGAAGAAATGGATTGCTTGAAAATGAAATTGCAAGAAACACAAAAAGAAAAAGACTGTTTAAGCCATTCTATTGAATTCCTTCAAGAAGAACAATTGGAAACAAAGAAAAAGTTGGAACAAACTGAAAAGGAATTGAAAGAAAAATCTGAGGACTTAATGAAATTTGTAAAAGGGAAGCAAAATCTAGATGCGGTTTTGGGCACCAAAATACATGTAACCAAGCATGGGTTAGGATATCAACCTGTCAAACAAAAGAAAATAGGAGAATCATTGATCACCTCCTTTGTTGATCCTAGCCCAGCACAAGCAAGCATGCTCCCACAAAGCATAATTCAAGAAAGTCTCAGACCAAGCCAATGCACACAAACAAAATGTTCCCAACAAACAAAAGAAAAAGCCACCTGTCGACAGATACAATGGTGCCTGTCGACAGACAAGAACAGTTTCAATGAATAAACAGTCTATCAAGCAACAGAAAATTGAAAAGAAAATTCCTTCATGCAATGTGTGTAAAAAGATTGGTCATGATGAAAAACAATGTTGGAATAATCCAAAGAAACAAAAATCAAACAAGTTTGGATTCCTAAACATCTACTTTGTTGCATGAATGAAATTTTGGGACCCAAAGTAATTTGGGTACCAAAACCTCTTGTCTGATCCACATTGCAGGAATGCCTAGCAGCCCAACATCAAAACAAATGGTACTTGGATAGCGGCTGTTCGAGGCACATGACGGGCGACAAAGGTAAATTCTGTTTCCTAGTGGAGAAAGACGGAGGACAAGTCATTTTTGGAGGTAACAACAAAGGCCAAATCATTGGCACAGGTAATGTTGGTAAGTGTTCCTCCAATTCAATTGAAAATGTACTGTTGGTTGATGGCCTTAATCACAATTTGCTTAGCATAAGTCAATTATGTGATAGAGGTCACAACGTCATTTTGAATCAAATTCATGTCAAATTGTTGATAAAGAAACAGGAAGTGTAAAATTTTCTGGAAAAAGAGTGAATAACATTTACTTAGTTGATTAGATGATCCAGAAAATGACAACTTGTGTCTTGTTGCAAATAGACAGGATGAATTGACCTTGTGGCATCGTAGGCTTGGCCATGCGAGCTACAACGTGTTGCACAAGATCATGAAGCTCAAATTGGTAAGTGGACTTCCTGACATCTCTTTTAGCAACAACGAAAGTTTTTGTGATGCATGTGCACAGGGAAAACAAACCCGGAAGTCTTTCAAATCTAAAGCACCGGTAAGCACATCTAAACCATTTGAACTGTTGCACATGGACCTGTTTGGACCAACTAGAACTCTAAGTCTCAATGGCAAACGTTTTGGTTTTGTCATTGTAGATGATTTCTCTAGGTTCACATGGGTCAAATTCTTGGCACACAAAAGTGAAACACTCACAATCTTCCAAGAATTCTTTAACAAGATTGAGCATGGCAATGTGAATAAAATATGCTCAATCCGCACCGATCACGGGGGAGAATTTGATAACAATGCATTTTCTGATTTTTGCAGGCACCAAGGGATTGAACATCTGTTCTCTTCCCCAAGGACTCCAGAACAAAATGGAGTAGTGGAGAGGAAAAACAGAACATTGGTGGAAATGGCTCGCACTCTTCTGGTTGAAGGCCAACTCTCCAAAAGGTTTGGGCAGAAGCAGTGAACACTTCGTGCTACATTCTAAACAGAGCCATGGTAAGACCTGTGATAAAGAAAACCCCCTACCAGTTATTGAAAGGTAAGAAACCCAACCTTGGGTACTTCCGAGTTTTTGGCTCAAAGGTATTTATTCACAACAATGATAAATCTGATTTAGATAAATTTGAAGCCAAAAGTGATCAAGGTGTTTTTCTAGGCTACTCAGAACACTCTAGGGCATATAGGGTGTTTAACAATAAAACACGAACTGTGGAAGAAACTCCACATGTCATTTTTGATGAGACTTATGCCAAATCTAACAGATGAATGTTAACAGGATTGAAGAAGAGGATGAAGGAACATCGCTTAAGGATCTACAAGTCAAAGCAAAAGACAAATCTGAAGTAGACTCCAAGACCAAAGGTGGATATCTTCACCGGGACTACGATGAAGATGATGAAATAGCATTCAGAAAACAAGATGAAACACTTGAAGAGAATCCACCAGAAAGTGATCCTCCTGAAGAACAACATTCACAAGATCAAATTCCTCAAGGACAAGATACTCCCGGCCCTTCAACAATCACAAATGTGAGGTATTCCAAAGATCACCCACTTGATGATGTGATAGGTAGTTTAAATGATTCTGTTCAAACGAGGTCTCAAGTAAGAAAAATAATTGAACATGATCTTTTTGCTTTGTCTCTCAAGTGGAACCCAAAAATGTTGAAGAAGCCTTAAAAGACAACTCATGGATTGATGCTATGCATGAGGAACTTGGTCAATTTCAAAGAAATAATGTATGGAGTTTAGTTCCTAAAACCCCTGAAATCTCTATCATAGGAACTAGATGGGTGTTTAGGAATAAACTTAATGAAGAAGGAAAAGTGATCAGAAATAAAGCAAGACTCGTAGCAAAAGGATATAGTCAAGAATTTGGTGTAGACTTTGAAGAGTCCTTTGCTCCTGTAGCCAGGTTAGAAGCAGTCAGAATTTTATTGGCATATGCATGCTCCCATAAGTTTAAACTCTATCAAATGGATGTTAAAACTGCTTTCTTAAATGGCTATATCAAAGAAGAAGTCTATGTCTCTCAACCACCAGGTTTTGAAAATTCTGAAATGCCTAACCATGTGTATAAATTGCACAAAGCTCTTTATGGTTTGAAACAGGCACCTCGAGCTTGGTATGATAGACTAAGCAATTTTCTGGTAAGCAAGAACTACTCAAGAGGTAAAGTAGACCAAACACTCTTCACTAAGAAAGTTCGCAATCACATAATTGTTGTTCAAGTTTATGTGGACGATATCATATTTGGTTCTACTAACCCTTCACTGTGTGAAGAATTTTCTAAACACATGCACAGTGAATTTGAGATGAGTCTAATGGGGGAGCTTCAATTCTTTCTTGGTTTGCAGGTGAAACAACATAAAGACGGATTCTTCATAAATCAAGAAAAGTATGTCAAAGAGCTTCTCAAACGATTTCAATTTGAGCAAGCTAAACCGGCCTCCACCCCAATGAGCACAAGCATCAAATTGGAAAATGATGAGAAAGGTAAACCGGTAGATGCAAAGCACTTCCGAGGTATGATTGGCTCACTCCTTTATCTTACTGCAAGTAGACCGGATATTCAATTTAGTGTTTGCCTTTGTGCTAGATATCAATCTAGTCCAAAGGAAAGCCATTTAATTGCAGTCAAGAGAATTTTCCGATATCTCTCCGGAACATGCAATTTGGGTTTTTGGTACCCAGCAGGCAGTAGCTTTGATTTGATTTCATATTCTGATGCTGACTATGCTGGATGTAAAATCGATAGAAAAAGCACTAGTGGATATTGCCAATTCCTTGGCGGTTGCATGGTTTCGTGGGCATCCAAGAAACAACACTCGGTTGCACTCTCCACTGCAGAGGCAGAATATGTCGCTGCAGGAAGTTGTGCAGCTCAAGTGTTGTGGATCAAAAGTCAGTTAGCTGACTATAATGTTCAAATTGGATGCACACCTATCCTATGTGACAACACAAGTGCTATCAATCTTTCAAAAAACCCTGTCCAACACTCACGGACTAAACACATAGAAATCCGTCATCATTTCTTGAGAGATGAAGTTGCCAATAAAACCTTGGAACTCATTTTCATTCCCACAGAAAAACAATTGGCTGATATTTTCACCAAACCCTTGTCTGAAGATAGATTCACATCCTTAAGAAGAGAATTGGGTTTGTGTAAAATGCAATGAAACTAACTCTCCATATTGGAGTACATGCTCTTTATGTGTGAATGACTATGTGGTATATCAAATGGTGAACTGTGGAAGAACAAGTTCGGCTTGTTTGGAAACTATCATCATGCGTGAGGAAATATTCTCCGCCAAGTATCCATAGTCGCATTGCATATAAAGGTCCTGTACTTCACATAGGATTTTTAGTTTCCTTACATTTTATCATGTTAACTCCATGAAACAATGTTTTTTCTGTGATCATGTGCTTGTGTGTGACTTTCTTTAAATGATCATGTTTGTTTTGTATCAAATGCTTGTGTGAATCCTTGCTTAGATGTTGTGTCAACACGTGCACACACTATGGGGGAGTAAGTTAAGGATTGTTGAGTATTTTCTGAGGAAACTCTTCCAACATCTACTTGTTGAATTCTCACTTCCTTGAACTCAATGTGTAATCAGTCTTGTTCTAACAGAAACCTCAACTCCTCAGTCTGTGTGCATCTGTCGACAGACAGATTCTTCTGTCGACAGATACACACATTCTTCCTTATTTTCAAATCCTTCTTCATACTTTTCAAGAAAAGTGTTCCTTACTTGATTTAAAGGTAAACCTTGGTTTGTTTGTGTGCAATATAACCCTTCATATCCACTTCATGTCAAAGTCATGAACCAAGTCTAAATGTTTTTGATGCATAACCTGATTAAGGTCTTTTTAGATCATTTTGAACACAATGATCAAACCAAATGATTTTTAAACATCTCTTTTGAATAACTCCCTTGTCGTTAAACATGAATCTAAAATGATTTGAAAATCAGAAAGCTCTTGAATTTAATGTTCTACATTACAACTTGCCTAAAGAAATCTCATGTACTTGACAAAAAAGCAAAAATAATAATAAAAAAAAGGGGAGAAAAGCTACCTATTTCTTCGGTTCAATCAAAGTATATCTCTTTGTGGGATGGAGGTAGAGCAATGATGAAAATGACTAAGTAACCGGGGACATGGGCATCACAAATGTCGGTCTTCGCGTCAAAAGGTTGTTTCATTATCTCTATACAATGGCTTGATGGACACTCACATTGAGTAACTGGGGGTATTGGCATCACAAATGTCTACCTTCACATGAAAAAGTGAAAGTGCTCCTCATTGCCACTCTTTTCCATCTTCGTTGTTTAAAGATTCTAAAATCATACCAGAAATAGAGTGAAGCCTCCGAAATTTTTGTGTCAAGTCCAATGTGTTTCTTCGGTAAGACGTTCTTGTGGCCATTTAATTCAATTGTCATCTGACTATCATCTCTATTTAAATGCATGTTTCTCTTCAACGGCCTTAATCAAAAGAGTTATTAATTTTCACTGGTTTTGTGAAATGTGTTCCTCATGATCTAATTAAAGAACTTATCATTTTTAATTCAAAATCATTTTAGATTTGTGTCATGTCTTCATCTTAATGGATATGAATTTTTGTCTTGCACATACACCCACTTTGCCTTAAAACAACAAATGAACACTTGTCCCTTTGAAAATTTTTGTCAAAAATCAAGTTTTCACCAAAAAGGAGTATCTGTCGACAGATAGACTGCATCTGTCGACAGACGACGGCCCAGATCCGTTTTTTTAGAAAACCCTCGCGCCGGTTCACCTCCTTTTTGTGGGGCCTTCCTTTTAAAACCCTCCAAGTCCATTCTAAGGCCACCCACGACCCTTTTTCACCCTCCTCTCTTGTTCCCTCCTCCTCCTCTCCAAACCCCCTCTCTTTCCCCCTTCAGGGCTCCGTCTCCGACGATCCTGCTCCTCGTCTGGGATCCCTCCACTCTGCCTTCACACCATTCTCATCCTTCCTCCTGCGATGGCACCCAAATCGAAGCTTCTCGCTCGCCGTCGTCGCGCTCCGACGGACGCCGGAGAAAGCTCCAGGGCTCCTTCTGAACGCCGCAGCAAGCATCGTGAGGATCGGTTGCCGGAACTCATCGTTCCTCAAGGTCTCCGTCTTATCCGACCCAACGGCACCTTCAAGAAGATTGTCCAATCCCGGTATGTGGACTTCGAGTCCTTAGCACCGATGTTCCCCTCACTCCTACCTTATTTTGACACTCAAGGGTGGACATCCTTCTTATACTCCCACTTGCAATACTCTCCAACTGCCGTATCCGAGTTCTACAATAACTTAGGGCTTTCCGATCAGGGAGATATCTACTCTTCGGTGAAAGGCACTCGTTTTCGCCTCACCGCAAATCTTCTCTCCACAGCCCTTGAAATTCCAAACTCAGGAGTTGAAATCTTCAACTACAATCCCTCTGCTTCTGAGTACTATGAGCTTCTCACGTTGGAACCTTATGACACTACCAAGGAGATTGCTCGTCTCAACGCCAACTCCTTTCCTCCCTTGATCCGGATGATCCATCACATCTTCACTACCTTGATCGTCCCGAAGGATGGAAGTCGAGAGTTAGTCACCGAGGTCCATAAATCCCTATTCATTTTTTCCTCAAGTGTCAAGAAATCAATCTTCCTGAACTCATGATAAGCCTCATCCGTCGGTGTTTCTCTAACACCAAAAGATCAATGCCATATGCTTGCCCCATCACTTCTCTTCTTATTTCCTTGGCATTCCTATCCCTCCAAGTGAGCTCATCTCACTAAAATCCCGAAGTGCCTTTGACCTCACCGCCGCCAACCGCATGGGCTACAAATTGTAGACGGCGTCGTCACAAGGACTCTCAAGGGAAAGGAACCACAAGGAGCTGAAGTGTCAACCGGTGAAGAAGACAATGAAGATGATGAAGCAAATGAGGGCAGTGATGAAGACCCTCAAGATGAGCAAATGCCTGACCAAGCTCAAGAGTTTGATGATGTACCTGTGCCTCCACAACAATCCGTTCATGATTACTTGGCACAAATCCATCAAGAAATGATTTCAGGATTTGCTCGGATGACGTCAAGATTTGATCAAGTGGACGCTCGCCTCAAACTTTAGATGACCGTCTTGACCACCTCTACTCCGAGAGAGATGGATCCCGTCACCCTCCTCCTGCTGGACATGACGATGAATAGAGGGTCTCAGGGTCATTAGAGGTCACTAAGAGTCTTAGCTGGGAATTAGTCTCACTTGTCTTATCATCTTTTGCTTGTTCATGTTATTTCCCTTTCTTTTTATTGAGTCATGTAATGATTATCAAATGTACTGTGAAATTTCAATGATCAATCAATGAAAACTCAGTTCATGTTTATTTGTCTCTAAATGTGCATGACTTGACCTTTTGCATGTTGTCAAAAAGGGGGAGAACATCAATATATGCATCAATTGAATGTTTTTGTCATCATCAAAAAGGGGGAGATTGTTGGGTTTTTCATATATCATGTTTTTGATGATCACATTAACACCCTTGAACATTGATTTAATGCAAAATTGATGTGCTAACTAACATGAAAAAACACCATGAAAGTGATTGAGTTAAACATTGCTAAATCATACAATGTATATCACTAACAATGTATTTGCATGTAGGTGCACAAGCATGAAACATGGAGCATTGAAGAGGCATTGAAGAGATGAGCAAAAAGCACAAAAATCTGTCAAAAAGGTGTATCTGTCGACAGATGAACTCTACCTGTCGACAGATTCATACAGTCATTCCAAGACAGAACTCAGGTTTGCATCTCTGAGTGTATCTGTCGACAGATGCAATGTACCTGTCGACAGATACACACAGACAACCCAGGACAGAGCTCAGGTTTTCAATTCCTGAGTGCATCTGTCGACAGATGCAAACTGCCTGTCGACAGATACACTCAGAAACTCATTTTCCTGAAACCCAGTTCTCAGCCTGAGTCTGCCTGTCGACAGATGCAAGTGCACCTGTCGACAGCCGACGGAAACTTCAGATTTTGGGTTTCCAAATCCGGCCCCACTTGGGTGTTTCCTTCCTCCACGACCCCCACCTTTACCTAACACTATATAAGCATCCTTTTGGAGCCAAATTCGCAGAGAGCAGCCTCCCATCCAAGAGCCTCCAAGGGACCAAGAGGAAAAGCCCCAAATTGCTGCTCTGCTTCAACTTTCCGCCCAGATCGCGTGGAATCACCATCTATGCGGAGCTGAAGCCGGATCGTCATCAATTCAACCTTCTACATCGATCAATCTACATCCAATCGAAGTTTGAAGAGCGTTTGGACGATCCACGAGAAGAATTCCAACCGGATTTGTTCCCTAATTCCAATTCTTCTCCATTTCATATTTCCATTCCATCGTGTGTGTGTGTGGTTGTGTTTCGAGCATCCCTTGTGCTTGATTCACGTATTTGTGGTTGTTCTGATCGTGGTTCATCAGACAACGTGTGTGTGGTTGAGTTGTAGTGTTGAACTGCTCATAAGCAGTCGTTTCTGCGTGTGTGTGTGGACGGTGGATGTAGGATACACGAGTTGTGTACTCCGAACCACCTTAAATCATCGTGTTCTGTGGTTTGTTCGCGTTTTGCGATAGATGATTGGTAGGCACGGTGTTCATACGCACGTTTGTTTTTCTGTTCTCACTTAAATCAACTCAAGCGGTCTCACACTTAATTGAATTTGAATCAAATTTCATTAAGATCGCTGTAGCATCGAAAAGAAGCCATCAATAGTTTAAAATTGCCGTAATCTATTCAACCCCCCCCCCTTCTAGATTACCGTATTGTGTACTTCCGCATAACTCTTCAAAGGTCAGCTGCGGTTGGATTTGTAAGTGTCCTTAAGGGGGACTATATCCTTGGTTAGTGAAATCCCAAGTTGTTGCTTGGGGACTGAACGTAGGACTCCTTGTGATAGGATATCTGAACCAGGATCAAATCCTTGTTGTCTGTGTGATTGATCTTATTGTGTCTTCATTTTATACTAACTCTAACCATTGAACTTAGTGTCTTCTGTCAAACCGTTTCTATTTACAGGAATACTCTAAAAGAACTTTTTAGCAATCCATTCACCCCCTCCCCTCCGGGGTTGCAACCTGGTCAACAAGTGGTATCAGAGCCAAGTCTCTACAAGTAAGTAGATCTCATTATCTGAAGAGCAAAGATAAATGGCAGTCCAAGGTCATGTAAAGGGACAATCCATCAACAAACCTCCTCTATTCGATGGTAAAGACTACAACTACTGGAAGACGAGGATGGAGTTCTTCCTCCAAGGACTGGATTTCCAATTATGGACAATAATAGAAGATGGAGATCTAAAAGTCACCAACATAAAAGACAAATGGACAGACGATGATAAGAAGAAACTATCTCAGAACAGCAAAGCCAAGAGTATATTGTGTTATTCCCTAAGCAAGAAAGAATTCAACAAAATATCAGCATGCAAGTCAGCCAAAGAGATGTGGGATAAGCTGAAGCTCACTCATGAAGGAACTAACAAGGTAAAGGAAACAAGAATTGATATATTGGTAGCTCAATATGAAAGGTTCCAAATGTAATTTGGAAAATCCATCTCCCAGATGTACAATCACTTTATAAACATCACAAATGGCTTGGCTAGGAAAGATATATGAGACAGGAGATATGGTAAGAAAAATATTAAGATCTTTACCAACTTCATGGACTCCAAAGGTAACCGCCATAGAGGAAGCTAATGATCTCATGCAAATGTCCCTTAAGAAACTCATTGGGTCTTTGATGGCTCATGAGATAAATATAGAAAGGCTGGGAGAATCCTCCAGTAGGAAAAAGTACAACAATTCCCTCAAGGCTACAGAAAATACTTCTAAGAGTGAATTAGAAAGTGAAAAGAGTGATGAAAATAGTGAAGATGAAAAAGTCTTTCACTCCAGATGACTGCAACGCATTCTAGCTAAGAAGAAGTATCAGTTAGGAAGAAGGTACTTTAAGAAAGGTAGAGAATTCAAGAGATCTGAAGGCAAAGAAGTCAAAAGATCTGAACCCATATGCTATGAATGTAAGAAGCTTGGACATCTCAAGGCTGAGTGTCCAAAACTGAAGAAGACTTAATTCAAAAAAAGGATAACATGAAGAAATTTAAGAAATACAAGAAGAAAGCCATGGCTGCTGCTTGGAACAATGAGAGTGACTCAGACAGTGAGTCAAGTTCCAGCGAAGAAGAAGAAGAAAAGGCTAACTTGGCATTTATGGCAAACGTCGACGACAAGGTAACCTCCGACTCTTCTTTTACTTCATGCAATGAATCTGACTCTGATAGCTTAGAAGATGCTTTCAATGATCTATACAACAAATATAATGACGTTTGTAAACAATTAAAATCAGTTAAGAAAAATTATTCATGCCTTGAAATAGCTAACTCAAATTTAAAATCATAAACTGAACAACTAGAAAAATAAATTTCTGAACAAAAAAGAAAAAATGAACTACTATGTGAAGATGTAAAAATTAAAAATGAAAAGATATCAAATCTAGAAAGTCAAGAAACCATAAATAAATTTAAAAGTGAAATTAATACTCTAACAAACGATAATGAATATTTGACAACCACAATTGAAAAATTTACAAATTGAAGATCTTCCTTAATACTAAAAGGAGAAAGAAGATCAGGAAAGAAAAAGTATGGAATTGGGTACACTCCACCAGATAATGAAGAAACAATTATTCATCCTAAAATATATCCAATGCTAAAGTTTGTAGTTGAACAAAATCCTAATTATAAATCAAACACTAATAAAAATAATAAGCCAAACAAAGAAATAAATAATATTTCATGTTGCACCCATCGTAACAAATTAGGTCATACAGAAATCACCTATACAACAAAACATCTAAAATAGATTCCAAAAAGAAACTCTGTAGAACCTAACCAACCAGGACCCAAAAGAAATTGGGTACCTAAATCTCATTAATTTATTACAGGGAAGCCTTAGAGAATCAAAGTGGTACTTGGACAGCGGGTACTCTAGGCATATGACCGGCAACAAAAAGCTTTTCTCATCTATCAAAAATGAAGAAGGAACAGTAACCTATGGAGACAATGGTAAAGGATTAGTGATTAGTTGTGGATCGATTGGAAGCAAAGACAAGATCCTAATAGAAGATGTTCTCTGCGTCAAAGGACTCAAGCACAATTTAATTAGCATTAGTCAACTATGCGACAAAGGCCATCAGATCAAATTTCAGGAATCTAAATGCCTAATCATTAAGGATGAAACAACTATTTTTAAAGCCTGCAGAGAGAAAAATATATATGTACTACATCTAGAAGAATTGAAGAATCAAGATATTTATCTGGAAGCAAGCAATGAACAGAATGGTGAACTTTGGCATAGGAGATTAGGACATTGCAGCTTGGATGGAATCAGAAACTCATCAAATATGATCTAGTGGAAGGTCTACTGAAGATGAATTCAAGACTTGACAACATTTGTGAACCATGTGCAAAAGGGAAGCATGCAAGATCCTCTTTCAAATCCAAGACAATGGTCACTACATGCAAACCACTAGAACTGCTTCATATGGGCTTATTTGGACCAATGAGAACAACTAGTTTGGGAGGAAAGAATTTCGGGTTTGTTATATTTGATGATTATTCCAGATTTACATGGGTATCATTTCTTAACCACAAAGATGGCACCTTTGATAGTTTTGTGAAGTCCAGTAAGTTAGTTCAGAAAGATAAGAAGTACAATATCATAAGTATTCGATCAAATCATGGAGGAGAGTTTCAGAATGACGGGTTTGCAGAATTTTGTGATGATCTAGAGATTGAACACAATTTCTCAGCACCAAGAACGCCACAATAAAATAGAGTAGCTGAGAGGAAGAATAGAACACTTCTGGATATGGCAAGAACAATGTTATCTGGGTATAATCTTCCAAGATATTTCTAGGCAGAAGCTATTAATACAGCTTGCTACATAATTAATAGAGTCATGATCAGACCCATTCTGAAAAAGACTGCATATGAACTGTACAAGCAAAAGAAGCCCAAGATCAGCCATATAAGGACATTTGGATGCTCATGCTTCATTCACAACAATGGTAAGAGAGATATTGGTAAGTTGGATCTCAAATCAGATGAAGATATTTTCATGGGGTATACTTCTAAACCCAAAGGATATAGAGTTTTTAACAAAAGAAGCTTATTAATTAAATAAACTATACATGTTATTTTTTATGAGTCTAACCCTTCCTTGAGAAAGGAAATTGCTAGTGATGATGAAGATACAGACAACCTTTCCAAGAAACTGAAGGAAACAACCATCAAAGATGATGAAGATCCACCCTTGGAAGAACTGCAACAAAAAGATATCATCCATGATGACCTTCCAAAGGAATGGAGATACAAAAAGGATCACCCAAAAGATAACATCATTGGAGATCCATCCGTTGTGGTAAGAACTAGAGGTAATATCATTCCTTGTGATTATTTAGCATTTGTTTCTCAAATAGAGCCGAAGACAGTCAATGAAGCACTTTCAGATGAATCTTGGATTTTAGCCATGCAAGATGAACTTAATTAGTTCAAGAGAAATCAAGTCTAGTCCCTTGTTCCTAGACCATCAGATCATCCTGTGATTGGCACCAAATGGGTGTTCAAGAACAAATTGGATGAAGCTGGTGTTATCACTAGAAATAAGGCTAGACTGGTTGCTCAAGGCTATTCCCAAGAGGAAGGCATATATTTCGATGAAACCTATGCACTAGTTGCTAGACTAGAGGCTATTTGAATATTGCTTGCTTTCGCATCTGCACTAGATTTAAAACTTTTTCAAATGGATGTGAAATCAGCCTTTTTGAATGGTTTTATAAAGGAGGAAGTTTATGTAGAACAGCCTCCTGCTTTTGATGATTCGGATTTTCCAAATCATGTTTTCAAATTGCATAAAGCATTATATGATTTAAAACAAGCGCCTAGAGCCTGGTATGAAAGACTTAGTACATTTTTATTAGATCATGGTTTTATTAGAGGTCAAGTAGATACTACCCTCTTTATTAAATCTAATGCCAAAAATATATTAATTATACAAATCTATGTAGACGACATTATCTTCAGATCTACTGATGAATCTCTATGCAAGTATTTTGAAAAGCTTATGCAGGGAGAATTTGAAATGAGCATGGTGGGAGAACTCAACTACTTCCATGGACTACAAATCAAGCAAAGCAATGAAGGAACTCATATCAGTCAGGTAAAATACACCAAGGAACTGTTAAAGAAGTTTGCATTTGAGAATGCCAAACCACTGTCAACTCCCATGAGCACATCAACCAGGTTGGATAGTGATCCAGAAGGTAAGAAAGTAGATCAGAAACTCTATAGAGGTATGATAGGATCACTACTCTATTTAACAGCAAGTAGACCTGACATTTTATTTAGTATATGCATGTGTGCTAGGTATCAATCTGATCCTAAGGAATCTCATCTATTCTCAGTAAAAAGAATCCTTAGATATTTAGCTCATACTCATAATTTAGGTCTGTAGTATCCTAAGACATGTGAAAAAGGTTTAATTGGATATTCGGATGATGGATGCAAAGTGGATAGAAAAAGCACTAGTGGTTGTTGTCATTTTCTTACAGGATGCTTGATTTCCTAGTCTTCAAAGAAATAAAACTTAGTAGCTCTATCAACGGCTGAAGCTGAGTATATAGCCGCTGGGAGCTGTTGCACTCAACTCCTATGGATCAAACAATAGCTTGAAGACTATGGACTACACATCAAGACCATTCCATTGCTGTGTGACAACACAAGTGCTATAAATCTCACTAAAAATCCAGTGCAGCACTCGAGGACAAAGCATATTGAGGTTAGATATCATTTTATTAGAGATCATATAGCAAATGGTAATATTAGTATTTTATTTGTAGATACACAAAATCAGTTAGCAGATATCTTTACAAAAGCCTTACCAGAAGAGAGATTTACATCTCTTAGATGGGAACTAGGCATGTGCAATTTATAATAGATTTATTTGTATATAACTGGAATAAAATAATTTATTTTAGAATAAGACTTATCTCTCCCCACTTTATTTAAGTAAATCCATTATCTTTATGCTATCGTCATCACCTACTTTGTCGATTTCCATATTAACTGCTCCGCCTTTTTCAAAAGTAACTTTATATCTCTGTTGTGAAGGGAGTTCATCCCACACCGATTCTCTCTCTCTCTCTCTCTCTCTCTCTCTCTCTCTCTCTCTCTCTCTCTCTCTCTCTCTCTCTCTCTCTCTCTCTCTCTCTCTCTCTCTCTCTCTCTCTCTCTCTCTCTCTCTCTCTCGCACCCTTTCGATTCCAAAGTCTACAAAACCCTACATCGACTCCGAAACCCTTCTTCCGATTCTCGAAGGATTTGACTCTTCCCGCTCAAATTTCTTGAGGGGTCTTGTTCCTCTTCCTCCAACATTCCTTTAGAACCTTCCCTTGTAAAATTCCATGGCCACTTCTGGGAGTTCCAGCAGTGTGGGTGGTTACAGTGCCGCCTTCCCCACGACAAAAGAACTGGAGAGATATCAGGCTATGAAGATCAAGATCTATGGCAACAAAGTAGTTAATTTAGATGATTTAAAGAGGCACGGTATGAGCAGTGTCATTGAAGCCCTTCAAAGGTTGAAATGGACAGATGTGTGCACCGTTTTTGAACCAAGTTACCCGCATCTAGCCAAGGCATTTTATACATGTTTGAAATATGAAGAAGATGGGTGTCTTACCTCTCTGTCAAAGGTAAATCTATTCACATTACTCATGATTTGTTAGAGAGGCTGTTTGGAGTTTCTATAGTAGGGCACAGTCTAGTGAACACAATGGACATTCATGCTAAGGGCCTAGGAATCATTAGAACAGAGTACAAATTAAAGGATGGGAAATTTGACATAAATCAGTTCAATGCATTCAACAGAATGCTACACTTTATTGTCTGTCAGATTTTGGTACCTCAGAGTGCTACTTTCTCTTCCTGCACAAAAGGAGATGCAGATGTGATGCTTTGGGCTATATAAAAGCAGGATGCAAACATGGCATAGATCATAGTTGAAAAATTGAAGTCTACTACTAAGGTTATTTGGGATAAGAAGAATAAGTTAGAAGTTTCTCTTCCTTATGCTCACTTACTAGAATTTTCAGACATTTTGAGATTGAGTTGGAAGGAAAACTGATGGAGAAGATGGGTCAGCCTATTCGCACCAGAAATCTAAAAAAGAGTGGTTTCTCTTTGGTAGGAGGTATTTGGTCTAAAACGTCTGTGGCTATAGGAGAAGCCATTATCAGAGATGCCTCTATTATTGATGTTCAAGTAGATGAGGCTATGGTTAGAGAAGATGAGCATACTGCTTCAGAAAGGAGGATTGAAGACATTGCACTTGAATTCATTGAGCCTTTTGGGCAATCATCTGAAAGTGTGATTCCTCCTCCACTTTTTGTACCTCCTGTTGTCCAAGAGTCAGCTGCTGATCAAATGGAGAGTGTTGCTCACACTGAGGGGGAGCATTTAGATACATATATTGTAGAAACCCCTAGTATTCCAGTTATAGAAGCTGTTATTGAAGGAAGTCTTGAAGAGAAGTTCCAGATGTTGGGTCACCAGGCCCAATTGAAGATATTCCTATGGAAGATGCTCCTGCTCAGGGAGAGGCTGCTGCTCAGAAGGAGCCTACTGCTAGCACCCCTACAGATCAGTTTCAAGAAGGTATAGTAGAAAGTACTTCTGATGATGAGGATGATGATGTTTGTGCTCACCAGCACACCAACCTTCTAGCAGAGCATGATACACCAGCTGCTAGACGTAGAGGAAAAGGTAAGGGTGTTACCAGTAGTATACCCTTGCTCTCTAGAAGAGCCCATAATAAATCCAGGAAGAAGAAGATCCATATTCATTTGAATCAAGTTATTGCTCGGTTGAATGCTCATGTAGAAATTCTGTGCTCTCTCCAATTTGAAGTAACTTTAATTTTTATCAGCTAGAGCACTCAAGCAAAGGACATTAGAGTAGTCAAGTCTGAGCTCCATGATATGAGAAGTGATCTAAACAGTTTGAAGAATTTGGTGACTGACCTTGCCCAATTTGTAAGGGAGCACTTATCAGCTCAAGCCACTCATATTCCTTCTGAGTTAGTACCAGTAGATGTTGCTGGGCCATCAGGGCCTCCTCAATCAGATCAGCCAGACCAGTCAGTGTCAACTGAGCCAGTTGCAGGGCCATCAGTAGACTAATCTGGGCCATCAGGTCCCTCTGTTGAGGAATCTAGGCCATTAGGGCCATCTGTAGAGGAATTTGGGCCATCAGGGCCATCTATGGCAGAAGATGTTGAAGTTGAGCCATCAATGGTTAGGCCTTCCAGGCCTCAACTGATTGTAGAGGAAGCTGTTGTGCCCCCAGGGCCCTCTGATCCTTCAGTTCTTCAGACTCCAACCCCTTCCTCTCCACCTACCTCTTTCATTGCCCCACCTACTCCTAAGCCATTCAAGAAACCCCTTCCCAAACACATTTCTTCTCCTACTCCTTTCTCAACTGAATCCTCTTCCTCACCTGCACCCTCATCTTCCATTCCTCTTCCAACTTCTGAGGCACCTCCAGCCTCTTCTTCTGGTCCCTCTTCTGCTGGTCCCTCCTCTGCTGGACCATCCACTCAACCTCTTCCCACTTCATCTTTCTCCACTCTTCATCCACATACTGCACCATCTTTCATCAATCTCATTCCTGAGGGTGCTAGTATCATTCTCCATACTGTTCAAGATATCAAAGATGAATTTAAAGAGGCCATTCTTCGCACAGCCCTCTCTGTCTCTTCTTATATCCACAGGACTGATTCTCAGCCTCCTCCCAGTCTTGCCTCTAAGAAAAGAAAAATTTCTAAAGAGCTTGTTTTCCGTTCCTCTCAAGCTCTCTTTCCTCTTTTGTGGTACTCTCTTTCAATTGTCCACAGAAGAAAGTCCCTTTATTCTAAATATCTCTAAAAGTGTACATTTGCTGCAACTTTTGGCCTGCCTTACCTCAATCTCTCTGAACATCTCAATATCATCCTCTCTATCTCTCTTGTGCCCAGATTAATCCAAAATCCTTTCCTCAGCAGAGTCCAAGACTGAGGATCAGTGGGCCAGAGCAAATAAAGTTCTCTACGAAAAATTTGAGGTCTCTAGGGCTAATACATTTCCACCTTCAGACCATCCCCTTACTCTGTCTGAATGGTTTGTTTGTCGGCACAGATCCTCCTGGGGTCCTTTCATTTAGAAGGAGATCAAACTGATCAGGCAGTTCTAGATGTATAATGACTACTACTTCGTCAATCGCCTTCCTGAAGCTCAACTTCGTCAATTCAAGGCCGCTATCTCTATTCTCTGAACATAAAACCCAGTGAAAGTACCTCTTCAGGTTGATTTTGCCACCTTGAAAATGCCTGATCTCACATTTCTCCCTCGGTTGCATTTTCTACTCATGGACTCCAATGTGGGTCCCATAATTTTTTAGAGGTTTGCTAGAGTTAAGGCACGGGTCTTTATTCAGAAGCGAGCCCCTCTTGCCTTCCATCGCTTTCTATTCAGAGAATATCATAGGGGATACATAAAATCTGTTGTTTTAGCTCCCCTGTTAGCTGAATAAGAAAGATTCCTCAACACTGAATGGCGTACGGTCTATCATCAGGCAGCCCTTCAACTGAATCAGCTAAATTCATCGTTAGAAAAGTCACATCAACTGATTCTGTCTCCTGAACAGTTCATGGATCTCAACTCCATCATATTAGTTTCAGATCCCTACTCAACTTGGGTTGAGAGATACAAGTTCTTTGAAGCTATGCATGTAACGACCCGACCTCCTGGACCCTCGCCAGGGGTCCCGAGGGTCGCGCCACCACCACAGATCCAAAGATCCGGAAGGGTTAGAAGAAATAGTGTAGTGAGATATGTATTGAATTTAAATAACTATAACAATATGTACAATATACAAAAGGTTTGTACAACAGGTCCCAAGTAAAAGCACAGGTACAAGAAGAAAGGTGCAGTCCTTAAGTAGCATATCCTGAGGACTTGCAAAGCACAACTCTTAGCTCACTCGGCTACAAGAGCTCACAACGCTCGCTCTCCCTGCTGCTGACAACACACGGCGCCACAGCCGCCTCCGCAAACCCGTCCGACACTGAGCTCCCATGACGACGAGCCCCTAGCTGAAGGGAGTAGAGGGGTGAGCCTCGCGAACAAGGCCTAGTAGGGATTACCAGTCCCTCGTCGGCCAGAGCAGCAAGAACTACGAAGATAGGAAACTACCCTAAAAAGCTGTAAAGCGAGTAACACCTACAGCATGATACTACTAAGTAGCGGAATAGAACAGCACAATGCCACGACCATCAACCGAGGTCGGGCCACATACACGACTCCCGCAGAAACCAACGGAGTCGGGCACCAAGCGGAAGCAACCCTCGGCACACCCTCCGAGATCGCGCAATAACCAGGTGAGAACGATGTCTCACCACAAGCACGGCCACATCAGACCTCCACAAGGTTGAGGGCCTACAAGCAGAACCACCCTGAACCCCGGACACACCGTGAGGTCAGGAAACCCCATATAATGGTGCCACCACGGACTGGCACCCAAGGACGGGACTACGAAACCGAGAGAACACTGAAGCAAAAACCACCAGAAGCACGGGTCCGCACAAGGCCAGACCAACGATGCCCACGAAAACTAGGCACAGCTAGGCTATAACCTCCGTGCAACCTAGAGCAACGGATAACACTTAGAAACGTGGTGAGGAAGCGTCGTCACAACAACAGCAACCAAGCCACCGCCGCTAGCAGCCAAGAGGGGGACCCGTAGTCCACACGCTCTACTCGCTAGCCTAGCTCCTGCCTCCGCCCCTGCCGAAGGGTGAGACAGAGCTGCCACAGAAGCACACCAATGCATGCAACACCGCAGCCTGGCCAAGCTGCGGCCTCACGCCTGACCTCCCTACACGGCTCCGGAACCAACGTAGAGTGAGGCAGTGAGACAAAGGACTGGCTAGCCTGCACCGGGTAGAACTCTGACCATCCTCGGTGTCCTAGGCCTATCCAAGAGAGCTCTACAAACGACTCAACGCCGCTGTCCAAACCACCGTTTTCCCCTCAACTCTAGAGTCTGCCTCACTCGGCTGTCGACTTGAGTACGTTCGTCGCCCCGATACCTCCCTCAAAGGCACCCGAGGATAGGGGTCCTAGGTAATGGTAACAACCTCTCAGATCGAGGACAAGCCCTCAAGTGCCAAGCACCGGGTGGACAGGCGGGGCAGCACAACAAAACCACGCTGAACTGTTGGCTTGTGACACACGACAAGCCCAGCGAGCGAGAGGCACGCACGGACCCTCAAGAGGGTCGTCGGCCAACCAAGGCACGCACGAACGGCTAGAACCTCGGAACACCACCCGCCAGCACAAAAACCAGTCACTCTTCTAATAATCGATTGACTGCCAGTCAATCGATTATTAGACAGATGCGACCCTCCTAGCACCACTGCCAGGACACGGCCTGTAAGACCTTAGAATTTTGCTCTCTGTTTAGGTGTTTGGTTGTGTGAGAATTGATGTTTATTTGTGTGTAGTATGTATATATATATATATATATATGTATGTATATACATATTAGTTGAGTATTGTTATATATAGATGTATATTTGTTAAGTTATTATTTGTATTATATATTTCATTGCATGAATAGTACTAATTTTATAAAGTATACTTTGTATGGTTATGTATATGTATTGAGTAAGTATGTTTTCCTACTGTTTTAAGTTCTGTGCAGATGACCTGTAGGTGTCAACATGAGTTGACGTTGATGGTGAGTCAGCGGCCACATCGATGGACGCCAATTCATAATTGGCGGCCAGTGATGTTGACGTTTATCTTCCAGATCTGTTGCGACTTCAGATCCGGAAACGTCCTTGAAAACTTCGCACCTTGTTTAGGAAACTGTCCCCCAACGGTAACGTAGCCTACCCAAGCGCGTCTCCAACCCTTTACCCTATAAAAGACTCAGTTTGGGATGCAGTTGGGTCCTTTTGGCATTTGTCAAAAACCCTAGTTCTCTCTGAGCGAAACCCGATCTTTGAACCCTGAAATCTAGTGATTGGAGGCTTCTTCCGGCGTTCTTCATCGACTGGGAGGAAGTCTGAACGTCAGGGTGCATCTTCCCAACTTTGGCGTGCTTCGAAGATCAACACAGAAGTCAGATTGAGGGAGATTTGGTGGCTCTTTGGCTCTGGCCGAAGAGTGCTTCGTTGAAACAAATCAGCGGTGGTAAATTTTTTTATAAGGCACGTAAACCATTCACATCATCCATACGTATGTCTAGTAGGTCGTAGGATAATTTTTGGATTTTTATTCGAGTCCTGGAACCCCCCTTCAATCAGTCTTTTGCATTCAATCTGTGTTTTGCATAGACAGGAACTTAACGGCGTGATCTCTTTCCGTTAATATCCTAAGTTGGTGATGCCCTATGTTGTCGTTAACATGATAAACGACCACACCCTTGCTGTTGAGTTCTTTAGGCAGAGATTGTGTAGTCTGCTGCCCTATAGAAGCTATTTTCGGATTTTTCTGCGCATGAGGATATAATGTAAAAGTGATATGCCATATACTATCTTTATTGGAACATGATGTGAGAATTTCATGAATTTCTGTGCAATACCTTAATTATTTGAAAATTTTGAAATGCATGTCAAACATGCTTTAATCTTATAAATTCATGTTTTGTGCGATCTATGTGGAATTTGAGTACCAGGTAATTTCTATAAGATGCTTATAAATGACAGTCCATGCCAAGAAAATTTGGAAATTTTCTGATATCTATGTAATTAGTTATATTTTCCTGAATTGTAAAACAATAAGCATACATTGCTAATTTAAATTTTCAAACAAATTGTATGAAACCAGTTAAATTCCTAGATATTTTGTATGAATTCATGACTGTTAGACGCCTGTGTAAGAATGAATTATATACCTCTTTCAATATAAACCATGTGAGTTTGATTGTTGATGTATTGTGCAATATCACTGTTCTAATTTTTATAATTAGTGTGTATGTCCAAAAAATATGAAAATTTACATGTGGGAGGTATGATCTGTAAACAGTCTGTAATTAAAATTTTGTACAAATTTGACAATAGTGGACACTGATTTCATTATTTCATCATGAAAAGGGTAATTAAAGCATGTTAGAGTAGTTAATGATAACCTAGTAGTTGCAGCATGAATTGAATCAAATGGTGATTGTATAACCCTGAAAACAGTAGTACCATGCTGGGTGATCCTATAATGTGTGTATGTGTGAACATGAAACAAATGTGTTAAACTATACATTAAGTGTGTGTTAAAAATTGAGAAAATGTGTAAATGTGCCAATGGGCGACACTGCTACCTTAGAGGGCTGTGGAACTGTACCGTAGTAAAGTCCCTACGGGAAGGTTCATATGTGTGTGAAATCCCATGGGCATTGGGATAAAATCCTAGAGGCGAACAAGTATCGCTGGTTAGGGTGGAGAGTGCTTCTCCCGGTTCTGCGCAGTAACTAAGATTTATCACTGTAATGCCTAGGTGATAGATATATGTGTGATGTGATAAGTGTGTGTCCTTCTATAGGTGGTTTGGACTATGTGTCATGGCATACCAATGTTAATAATGTGAATTTGTGGTTATGTGATAAGTGAAAGTGAAATTATGTAAATGAGTAACCGAGCATGTAAATATGTAAATGCGATATGAGAGCATGTATTTTCTGTTATGAATGTATTAAACCCATGTAAAACAACAAGCTAACTATGTTTAGAAATGTGATATGAATATGAAATTTTGCATAGAAGCCATGCTAGGAATGTGTTTTCCTTTTAATGTAAACTCTATGCTTAATTTCTATTATGTTGCAACATACATGTAATGAAATGTAAAATTTGATTCTATGTTAAAGAATGCATAGATCATGTGATTGATTTAAATTTTGTGAATTAAAATATAAATCAAATATCATGTGTTGTAAATGTAGAATTATCATGTTTAGGTTTTTCCTTTAGTTGATTAACTAATCCATGCTATATGTAATAGTTGTGTTATGAAAAATGCAATTAGCCCATGTGATGTATATATGTCTAGTGTGAATGGAAGCTACTTGCTGAGTCTTTGGACTCACTCTTGCTTCGGCGTACAGGTGTCTCTACCTCTTCCGAGGAGACTGTTAGGAGTGACTCAGAGCCGGAGTAGGAGATTACTTGTGGAGCTAGTGACGTTGTATTTCCTTTCATAGTATGTAATAAAGGGAGATTTGTATTACATTTGAGTTATGTAATTCATTTTATTTGCAATAGGTGGACAATGTAATTTGTTAAATTTCCCAGCTATGAAATAGTTAGTTCCTTTTGTACTATATATACTGTGTATAAATGTGGATGATGGAATAAGAGATTTATTTCCAGTTCTTTCTATTCCACTGTTATGTGTTATATTTTTGTACGTTTCAGTCTATTGTACATGTGTTGGGTACATGTCCCACTGTAGCGATGCTCTCTATATCGATGTGGGATGGTATATCCATACCGGTATAAGGAGGGTCATTACACGGCCACAAAGGTGTCACCTTCAGTCGCTGAACGAGGGAGGTAACCTGCCGCGTTCCCTACCAGAAGGTCCTAAGGGCAAAGCCTACCTTGGGGCACAAGCCGACACACAACCGGGCCTACGGAAGCACCTGAGGCAACACAAGTACTGTCGCGACCCCCAAAGCCATCGCGACGCCATCGCGATAGGGAAGGGCACCGCGACAGCCACCCTGTTGCGACGGGGCAACGGGTCGCGACAGAAACCCTGTCGCGATCGAAAAGCGCGTCGCGACAACGACCCTTATCGCAACCACCAACTGCGTCGCGATAAGGTCGTGCCTGACCGGGCCGACGCCTCTCCTAATGTTGCGACACGCCAAGCCGTCGCGACATCAGCAGAGAGGCAGACCGACGGGATCCTCAATCTAGGGCAATAGAGAACACTATGAGGAAGCGTCGTCACAACAACAGAAACCAACCTAGAGCAATGGATAACACTTAGAAACGTCGTAAGGAAGCTGTCGCCAGTCAATCGATTATTAGATAGACGCGACCCTCCAAGCACCACTGCCAGGACACATCCATGAAGGTGTCACCTTCGGTCACTGAACGCAGAGAGGTAACCTGCCGTGTTCCCTACCAGAAGGTCCTAAGGGAAAAGCCTACCCTAGGGCACACGCCGACACACACCCGGGCCCACGGAAGCACCCAAGGCAACACAGGTACTGTCGCGACCCCCAAAGCCGTCGCGATGCCATCGCGACGAGGAAGGGCACCGCGATAGCCACCCTGTTGCGACGGGGCAACGGGTCGCGACAGCAAGCCTGTCGCGATCGGAAAGCACATCGTGAAAGCGACCCTTATCACGACCGCCAACTGCGTCACGATAAGGTCGCGCCTGACTGGGCCGAGGCCTCACCTGATGTCGCGATGCACTGAGCTGTCACGACATCAGCAGAGAGGCAGACTGATGGGATCCACAATCCTTGGCCGCCCACAAGATACAAACACACCACACGGGGGAGGGGAGCATGGGAAAGCTATCTAAACTAATTAGAAAGAACGAAGAGCTCCCGATCCAGCCGGATCGAGAAGAGTTCAAGTAATCCCTACCTTTCATGAAGAATGAACCCTAATAGGGCCCTTCACGTCGGTTGGCCACCTCCTCCTTGCTCCATGCAAGCTCTACGACGCCCAGACACCATGCACGACCCTCCTCCTCACCTGAAATGCACGAAGGGGAGAGGGGGAGGCGGAGCACCGCCGGAGGGAGAGGGAGAAGGGAAGAAGAAGAGAGAGAGGGGGAAGGGGCACCGGCCAAGGCTTTTAGCCTTCGGCCATCGAGACGCGACAGACCGCCCCGTCAAGTTAAGCACCATAACGCGACGGGTCAACGGGACGCAACCAGAACGCGTCCCCCAGGGTCGCCGCGACAACATGACTGCCGTACTGACACGCCTGCCACCCTGACAGGTGTTAGACAACCGCATAACAGAACACGACAAACACTGCCATGACCCGTTGACCGGTCGCGATAAGAACGCGATAGGCAAGCCGGGCGCGACACGAACGCGATGCACACCCCATTAGTGGCCAGTCATCCTGGACATCGGACGGAAAGCTGGGAAGCCGGGTCTTACATTCTACCCCCTTAAATAATTCCATCCTCAAAATTGGGGCAAACCCAAACAATCCCGAGGCACGAAATGAAACACAGGGTGCAAACGTAAGACCAATGTGATCAAGCCACTAAGTCTCAACACGACTTCCTCGTGGCAACAATCGCACAACCAAACACGCGCGGAGCACACGAAGCCGGAAAAACCAACGGCTCGCACAACGGGCTCCAAAACACACGAGTGAGCACACAACCGAAAACTAATGGCTCACCACACGCTCCAACCACGAGTGGAGCACCAAGCCGAGAAATCGACAGCTCACTCCAGGCACACGTGGGGTGCCCAAACGGAACGACAACCCTACAGGTGCCGAGCGACGCCAAATCTGGCCCAAACAGCGGAAAATGCCAGCCGAAAACTACATGGCTACAGCCACTAATAGACCTCACTGTTGGAACCAACCAATCAGCAACCCACTCTGTTGCCGGCAAAACCCGGCAGAGGGCGCGGTTGCCAACAACCACACGAGAAACGCCTGAGAGTCAAGCACGACACTCAAGGGATCGGCCTCACGCTACTAGAAGCAGCTAGCACCGGTCACCGCCCAACCGAGAAGTCACGCGAGCGACAAGAACCAGAGCGACATCATGCTCGCGGATGATTCCGCAACACACGGGAACGACATCCACCGTCACCACTAGGTCTCACCCAGACCTTCCTCGTGGTCCAACAGGGACAACAAACTCACGTGGAGAAACCTCAACATGCTAAAACAACATCCACTATCACCACTAGGTCTCAGCCAGACCTTCCTTGTGGTCTGACAAGGACATCAAATGCACGCGGAGCCACAAAAACTCGGAGACCACATGCTCCATAATGTGGCACACGGCGATGAAAGCACAGAAGATGTCTGAGGTCAAGCCAGAACATGGCACCTCACAACGTCGATGAACCACGTGGTCGAGTACTAGCAATCCAATAGGCCTCACTGTCACCAAACAAACCGACAGGAGACTCCGCCATCGGCTTCCTGACTCACCAACACCACGCACAGTGGAGAATCAACGAGGAGTTGGCAGCACACCCACCACGCGCACACAGAGCTCAGCGCGGGTACTAGCATGCCAACCACTAGAAAGACGAACAACCACACGGGAACTGAAACAACCGCAGAGGTCAAGGACAGCACGTCGACCTCAGAGGTACCCAGACCGAAGCAGGGTACCACAGCCAAACACACTCACTCCCAGAGCGAGAGGGGAAACCGGGACACTAGCCATGACTAGAGGCTGGTGTACCACCGATAGGGCTACCAAGACAAGGCAAAGTAGCCACCCCACAGCAGCAACGGTACAACCACAAGACTCAGGCTAGCACACGTGTCCCACAGGCAGAAAGCTCAACGCCTCCAACACTGAGCAAACTCGTGAAACAATCCACGAAGATCATGATCAGGCATGCGACACAACACAAGGTGCTATTACAAGCACCGGGAGCCACCCAAGGTACAACACAATGCACCAAGGCTCCAGACGGCACAAAACTGAAACACTCGGGCACGAGCACACAGTGCTACCACAAGCACCCAAAACTAAACAAAGTGCAACACAGGTGCACCAGCGGCCGAAACAACACCACGGCTAACAGGAAGGACTCTCCACCAGAGACCCGCCAAAAGCCACACGCAAAGAACCGCAAGCCTGACAGGGCACAATAGGCCACGCCGGCCCTAGCCCTTGAGGTACAAAACACAGAGCACCGAAGAATGCTCAAGGTGCAGCACCAACGACCCAAGACAACACAGGGCCCACTAAAAGGGACTCTCCACCAGAGACCCACAACAAAATCACACGGAAATCCGACAACTTCAAGAGCGCAACAACCACGTCGGCTCCAAGAAGCGCATAAAACACGGAGCACCGACTCCGCCACACAGGGAGCGAAAACCGCAGCGACTCCCTGGCGCGCAAGAGCAAAAAGCACCACCTCTATCGCGACCGATAGAGAGGCCAAATGCCAAAATGACGACGTGGAAAACCTCCAAGGCACAAGCCGAGGCACCACCGAGCACACACACCAGAGAAACGCTCACACGAGTAAGCCAAGCAAGAAGACCGGTGCACAGAAGAGCAACGCTCATGCCTGCAGCCCAACATGAAAATGGTACTACCTTACACTAAACCAATAGGGACCCAATGCCCCAAATTGTCTAGGCAGGTAGCAAGAAACCATCACGATGACAAATAGCACAAACAGGTCCACTGACCCACGATGCCACAAGGCAATGACAGCACAGGGGGAGTAACTAGCTCAACCCAAAAACAACTCAAGGGAAGATGACTCCACTAGAAGGTTGCAACGATGCACACACTGGCAACACAACACCACAGTGGAGCATCGCCACCCCGAGCAACCAACGGAAAGTAGAGGAAGGAGAGACACACAACGAGTCTCTTCCACACACGAGAGAGATAAAACCACAACGCAAGACTGGTACTTCTATAAGAAGTACAACCAGCCAGACACTGACTGCACTCACTAGACCACCATCTGGGAGAGCACGCAGGGCGCGAGAAGCGAAGCAAACCATTTGAGCCACGGGGATACGCAGTCCCATCAGCGCAATCGAGAAACTTGGAAACGACTAACGAGACAAGTTGGCCAACGCAGCAGCCAGATGCACGGCCAAGCGCACCACACCTTGATCGACAATGCCCAGGCAGACAGTCCAACTGGCAACAACGACAGCTCATCTCTACAGAGAGAGAGAGAGAAGCGACAACCAAAACAACACGAAGCAGCTTTGGGGAGAACCTCCACCAAAAGCGCCAAGAGCCGTCCTAGGAGAACCTCACCAGAATGCAGCCTAACCAAACGGCACACTTCGAACCACAAGGGCAATACAACAGTGGCTCGAAACAAACACAGAGCATTCCTGAGAAGAACCTCTGCCAAAAGAGACAAAGGGCGATCCTGGGAAGAACCTTCACCAAAATGCACAACCCAACGACCAAACAACACAGACCATCAGAGAGAACATTGCAGCAAGCAGAACTGTAGAAGCAACGCAAGCAGGCCCTGGGAGAACCTCCACCAGAACCACCAAGGCACCGTTATGGGAAAACTCACCAGAACGCACCAGCCAAACCAACAGCACACCTCAGACTCTGAGGTAGCATGGCAACAGCAGAAACGAGTGCGAAACACTCCTGAGAGAAACCTTAAACAGGACAACAGCAAACGGTTCTGGGAAACCTCACCAGAACACAGGGCAACCAAGTAATGCACCTAAGCCTAGAGGGCAACGCAACAGCAACCAGAAACGAGCACAACACAGTTATGGGGAAACCTTACTTCTGCCAAAACCAACAGAGAGACTCCGGGAGCACCTCACCAGAGCTCACAACCAGCCAGCACCAGGCCGACAACAACCACAGGCAAGTGTCCCAGCGCTCAACCAGCGATGCAACATGGCACAGAGAACATCTGCTTAGCTCGAGCAACAATGCCGACTGAGCAAAGCACAGCGCACAACAGCGCACAAACAGGGGGCCACACACAAGACCAACACAACACACACCCCAGCAACAAAAGGGTAGCCAACAAGGTAGAGACACCTTCCACCGATTCCACAAGCAACAACCCTGCACCGGTGAAGGCCACGCCACACGCAGGCTCTCTTAGCCTCAGCGGCACACACACACCCAAATGCACCGAAGACGACCAGGAGTACCACACCTGGACTTGCCTGCAAGCGTCCTCCACACAAGGAAGACCACTGCCAGCGAGTCCAGCGCCAACCACGCTGCTACGGCACAAACACGCTGAGCGACCACACTCGCCACGCACGTGGTACAACAACAACTACAACCTGCAGCACCCGCACGAATCATGCAGGGAAGCAACACACCTGCAAAATAATTGAAAGCACAAGCCTAACACTAGTCGGACGGTGGCAGCAACATACTAGTACCTTTCTTTGGGACAGCTATAGTTATTAATTCCTCACAAATCTCAGTAGACACCCTCTCTGATACCACTGTAACGACCCGACCTCCCGGACCCTTGCCAGGGGTTCCGAGGGTCGTGCCGCCACACACGGATCCGAAGATCTGAAGGGTTAGAAGAAATAGTCTAGTGAGATATGTACTGAATTTAAATAACTATAACAATATGTACAATATACAAAAGGTTTGTACAACGGGTCCCAAGTAAAAGCACAGGTACAAGAAGAAAGGTGCAGTCTTTAAGAGGCATACCCTGAGGACTTGCAAAGCACAACTCTCAGCTCACTCGGCTACAAGAGCTCACAACGCTCGCTCTCCCTGCTGCTGACAAGACATGGCACCACAGCCGCCTCCGCAAACCTATCCGACACCGAGCTCCCACGACGACGAGCCCCTAGCTGAAAGGAGTAGGGGGGTGAGCCTCGTGAACAAGGACCAGTAGGGATTACCAATTCCTCACCGGCCAGAGCAGCAGGAACTCCGAAAATAGGAAACTACCCTAAAAAGCTATAAAGAGAGTAACACCTATAGCATGATACTACTAAGTAGCGGAACAGAACAGCGCAATGCCACGACCACCAACCGAGGTCGGGCCACATAGATGACTCCTGCAGAAACCAACGGAGTCGGGCACCAAGCGGAAGCAACCCTCAGCACACCTGCTGAGACAGCGCAACAACCAGGTGAGAACGACGTCTCCACAAGGTCGAGGGCCCACAAGCAGAATCACCCCGAGCCTCGGACACACTGCGAGGTCGGAAAACCACATATGCTAGCGCCACCACAGACTGGCACCCAAAGACGGGACTATGGAACCGAGAGAACACCGAAGCAGAAACCACCAGAAGCACGGATCCACACAAGGCCGGACCAACGATGCCCACGGAAACTAGGCACAGCCAGGCTATAACCGCCGTGCAACCTAGGGTAATGGATAACACTTAAAAACGTTGTGAGGACGCATCGTCACAACAACAACAACCAACCTAGGGCAACAGATGACACGTAGAAACATCGTGAGGAAGCTGTCGCCAGTCAATCGATTATTAGAAAGACGTGACCCTCCAAGCACCACTTCCAGGACACGGCCATGAAGGTGTCACCTTCGGTCGCTGAACGCAGAGAGGTAACCTGCCGCGTTCCCTAGCAGAAGGTCCTAAGGGCAAAGCCTACCCTGGGGCACACGCCGACACACACCCGGCCCACAGAAGCACCCAAGGAAACACAGGTACTGTCGCGACCCCCAAATCTGTCACGATGCCATCACGACGAGGAAGGGCACCGCGACAGCCACCCTGTTGCGACGGGGCAACGGGTCGCGACAGCAACCCTGTTGCGATCGAAAAGCGCATCGTGAAAGCGACCCTTATCATGACCGCCAACCACGTCGCGATAAGGTCGCACCTGACCGGGCCAAGGCCTCACCTGATGTCATGATGCACTGAGCTGTCGCGACATCAGCAGAGAGGCAGACTGACCGGATCTACAATCCCGGGACTCCCACAAGATACAAACACACCACATAGGGGAGGGGAGCATGGGAAAGCTATCTAAACTAATTAAAAAGCACGAAGAGCTCCTGATCTACCCGGATCGAGAAGAGTTCAAGTAATCCCTACCTTACATGAAGAACAAACCCTAATAGGGCCCTTCATGTTAGTTGGCCACCTCCTCCTCGCTCCACGCAAGCTCCACGATGCCTAGACACCACGCACGGCCCTCCTCCTCACCTGAAACGCACAAAGGGGAGAGGGGGAGGCGGAGCACCACCGAAGGGAGAGGGAGAAGGGAAGAAGAAGAGAGAGAGGGGGAAGGGGCTCCGACCAAGGCTTTTAGCCTTCGGCCCCCGAGACGCGATGGATCGCCCCGTCGCGTTAAGCACCTTAATGCGACGGGTCAACGGGACGCAACCAGAACGCGTCCCCCAGGGATGCCGCGACAACGCGACAGGCCGTACTGACACGCCTGCCACCCTGACAGGCGTCAGACAACCGCACAACAGAACATGACAAACACAATCGCGACCCATTGATCAGTCGCGACATGAACGCGACGCACACCCCTGTCGCGACAAGAATGACTGTCGCGTCGGACACCCACGATGCGACACTAACGTGTCGCCCAGCCTGGACGCGTTAGTGGCCAGTCATCCAGGACACCGGACGGAAAGCCGGGAAGCTAGGTCTTACAATGCAGATGGACTTGAAGGCTCACAAGCTCCATTATCCTATCTCCATAGATAAGTTCCTTCAGCATGCCAGTTTTGGGACTGCTGGATTCTACAGATTGTCTCTTAGTGCTAATGAATACACCCTATTTATTGAAGATCAACGACAGCTTCACATCAAGAGACTCAGTCCAGAAATGGGGCCTTCATATAACATTAGTTGACCTTTTTGAGGAGCAGGAAGTCCAAGCTTGGCAGATTATCACTCGCCATGCTTCACTTTTGTCTCATGCCTTCTATAATTCTGACCCTCACTGATTAATAAGATATGCATCTTTGGCTCCCACTTATCTTTATCTCTTTCTTTCTATTCTTTGCTTATTTATTCCTTTTTTCTTAATGACAAAAAGCGGGAGAAAAACATTCTGAAATACACACTTTAAAAAATTCTAAGAAAATTTATTTCAGCTATTTCATATATGCAACTCTTTATGTTTTGTCATCACCAAAAAGAGGAGATTGATGATCAGTCCATCTCCATATAATTTGTTTTTTATTATATATATTTTTGGTGATTAACAAAACTCTAGAAATTATGGACTAACACTCATGTTCTTTAAAGTCTACTACATATGATTTGTCTAAGTATACATCGACTTCTATTAAAAGCTCACATCGATTACTATTATGTTTTTACATCGATTTCACTTAAACAACGACTACCTTGTTATAACACCGATTTTGGTTCTACATCGATTTCACTTAAACATCGATTTCATGTAGAACAACGACTTCATATCAGAACATCGATTTCAGTTCAAACATCGATTTTGTTTCAACAACGATTTCATTAAAACATCAATTTTGCTTCTACATCGACTTCATATTAGAACATCGATTTCGGCTTAAACATTGATTTCGTTTCTACATCGATTTCATATAGAACATCGACTTCACTTAAAACAATGATTTCGATTCAACAACAATTTCAATAAAACATCAATTTTGGTAGAACATCGATTTCATATGGAACATCGACTTTACTTAAATAACGACTTCGTTCCAAACAATGATTTCATGTGAACATTGATTTCATTACAACAACGACTTCACTTTGAACATCGATTTCACCTGAACATCGATTTTAGTTAAACATCGACTTCAATACAACAACAACTTCATCCAGAACAACGATTTCACTCAAAACATGGATTATGTTCACATCAACTGTGTCTTAACATGGATTATATTCTCACATGGATTATGGTTATAACTCAACATCGATTTCATATTTATATCGACTCTCATTGTACACAGACTGTCTCTAAACATTAACTCTCCTTTATATCGATTATGTTTTAGAAAGTTGATGAATATTTCTATTATAATCATTCTAGATAATTTTTAATATATTTCATCCTTCATAATATTTAATATATTCAAATCTCTATGGATTTCAAGTCTTCCTGCGATTCAAGTTGTCTCTTGCATACTCAAACATTTATTGTGTGTGCTACAATATCTCTGCTTGACATATCTCTTTGTTTGCCACACTCATGTCACGTAAAGTAAAACTTTACAGGATGACAGAATGAAATTTCCTTTATGGTATATCTACGGCTATCAATGGGTGGGTTTGGACTGGCCCAGTCCAAACCCATCCCAACCCAAAATTAAAATAACCCAACCCAAGTCCAACTCAAATCTAATAAATCAAAATTAATAAAACCCATGTTCGCCCGTTGGACCCCTTCTAGCACAAAATAAATAAAACTCAATTTGGAATCCACGGCCTCCGAAATGGCTCCCCTGCTCCAGCACGAGAGGACCAATCCACCAGAAAGGCCTCCTCTTACGGGGCCTGTGCGTCTATCAACCTCCTCCCACAAGAGACCTCGAGGAGGAAGACGCCGAAGGTGAAGACGTCGGTGGCTTTGTTCTGCAACATCCCCATCGTCATCCCGATGATCACCGGAGTGGAAGATGATGCCAATCTCCAGCACTTGTGACACCATTTGTTGCTTCAGCCTCGTTATCCTCTCCTTCGCGTCACCTACCATCGTGTCTGCCAACGATTCACCCAGGACAACGCCGCTGCCACCGTGATGGTTCGCCTTCTCAGGTAACTGTTGGATTTTTGGTTGATATGATCTAGTCAGCGTCGCCGGCGCCGGCATCGCATGGAAGGGGAAATCCCACCCGAGTGGTGGCGGTGGTTGGGGGAGGTCGTCCTCCTTCTGGTGCAAGGCCACAGTGGTGCTCTACTGCCTCCTCCTCTCCACCTTCACCTTCTCTGCTTTCTGGCTGTTCGGAGGTACGCGGTGCCCCTTCTCCCTCCACCCCTCGCCAATCTGAACTCAAGCTCACCACGTTTGGATCTGATGCATCCAAATTTTGAATAACACAGATTGTTCAAAACTTCTGTTGGATCTATCCTCTGAGCGAACAATAGACTTCTTGATGTCCATTCCTTTTTAAATTTGGTGATTAGGTTTTTATTTCCCCCTGAATTTTGATGAACAGTCTATCCCCATGTAATTTAAATTAATTACATTTCTATTTTGGTGATTAACAAAACCATGTTATTTTGATAATTATCAAACCCTTGATTAAGGTCACTAACCTATTTTCTACAAGTCTTAAGCACAGGAAATAAGACTGAACGCATTACTGCATGCATGCAGACGATATCGTCCATTATCATGTCTATCCTGTATGCATCTTTTAGAACAGCAAAATAGCATTACTATTTTGATGAATATTCACACTAACATTGACTGACGACAAGAGATAGTCCAGCTGTCTATTACTCTAGATTACTTTGTGTGCAGGTCCCTGTCAGCTATTCATCTCACAACGTTGGACCTTATAGAAGCCAAAGGACACTTCAGAAGATCCTATCTCTTTGCGTGCATAAATGGATAAAGGACTGTTGACTGGAAGCTTCCAAGTGCCACTCAGTCTAACGTCCACCAAAAGCTAGAGGCAATGGATACTTCAACGTTTAAATTTCAATTTGAAGATATATATATTGAAGAAAGCAACTCTAGAGGAGATATACACAGACAGAGAATGACAGTCACAAAAACTCTCTGATCTTCAAGTCTTCTGCGAGTTCTCAAGAAAGAGCCAAGCCTCATTCTATTAGATTAGCTCTTTGCTCTCTGCATTGTTTGTAGATTTTCGAGAGAGCTTGTTTGGTTCTGAGAGTGAGTTTTTGTTTGTAGATCTCATTGCTCTCAGTCCCTAGCTTCAGATCTTGGCTTGTCAAAGCTTGATCTAGGGGCTTAATCTTCTGCTTACTTGTTTCTGTGCTTGTACCCTTCGTGTGTGAAGGAAGACCTGGTGGAATCTAGGGTGTGTGTTCCCTTCTGTTGTGAAGGAAGACCTGGTGGGGCATCCATGGTATTTGTATTTCCCTTCGTGTGTGAAGGAAGACCTGGTGGAATCCAGGGTGTGTGTTCCCTTCTGTTGTGAAGGAAGACCTGGTGGGGCATCCAGGGTGTTTGTATTTCCCTTCGTGTGAAGGAAGACCAGGTGCGGCTAGGTGTAAGGGTCCTTAAGGGGGACAATACCCTTGGTAGTGAAATCCTGAGATATTGCTCAGGGACTGGACGTAGGACTCCTAAGGAGAGGAGATCTGAACCAGGATAATTCTTGTGTTGTGTGATTGCTCTCTGTGTGATTGTTGATTATTCTAACTATAACTAACATCCAATGAAGTGTATTTCTCTGTGAACGTTTTTAGTGAACAGGTATTAGCTGATAAATTATTAAAAACCCATTCACCCCCCCTCTGGGCTACCTAACTGGGCAACAAGTGGTATCAGAGCGAGTCTCTTCGACAAAGAAGAAGATCCAACGATCTGAAGAGTAAAGATCCATGGCAGCTCAAGGTCACAGTGAAGGTCAGTTGGTCAACCGACCACCATTGTTCGATGGAGAAGACTATGCTTACTAGAAAACAAGAATGGAATATTTTCTACAAGGTCATGACTACCAGATATGGTCCATAGTGAAGAAGGTGATCTCCTAGTCAACAATGAGAAAAATCAGTGGACAGATGATGATAGGAAGAAGATATCTCTCAACTGTAAGGCAGAAAGTATTTTGTGCTGTGCCCTCAGCAAAAAGGAGTTCAACCGTGTATCTGCCTGCAAATCCGCAATGGAGATGTGGGAGACATTAAGAATCACCTATGAAGGCACTGACAAGGTTAAAGAGACCAGGATAGATATTCTGGTAACTCAGTATGAGAGGTTCCAAATGTAGCCAGGAGAGTCCATAACCCAAATGTTCAGCAGATTCACAGACATTACAAACGGCTTAGCTGGACTTGGTAAGACATATGAAATTGGAGATATGGTTAGGAAGATCCTCAGATCTCTTCCATCTACATGGACTCCCAAAGTAACAGCCATTGAGGAAGCCAACGACCTGAAAAGGATGTCTTTGGAGAAGCTCATTGGGTCCCTTATGGCCCATGAGTTCAATATGGAAAGGTTGGGAGAGTCCTCAAGCAGAATGAAGCATTCAAATGCTCTAAAAGCAGAAGAAGATAGATCAGAAGAGTCATCAGAAGAAGATGAGAGCTCAAGCAACTGTGAAGATGAAGAAGCAATGCTGTCAAGAAGATTGCCGCGCATTCTAGCTAAGAAGAAGAAGTTCCAGTCTGGTAGAAGATACTTCAGGAAAAATAAGGGATTTAAGAAACCAGATGGAAAAGATCAGAAGAAGGGCGAGCCCATATGCTATGAATGCAAGAAGCCAGGACATATCAGGGCAGATTGTCCAAAGTTTAAGAAGCCTGAATTCAGAAAGAAAGAAAGTTCAAAGAAATTTAGGAGACACAAGAAGAAGGCTATGGCAGCAGCCTGGAGCAACAGCAGTGACTCGGACAGTGAGTCAAGCTCAAGCAGTGATGAAGAAGAAGCCAACCTGGCCTTCATGGCAAATACTGAAGAAAAGGTAACTACTGACTCATCTTTTGATTCATGTAATGATTCTAATTCTGATAATTTAGAAGAAACTTTCAACGAACTATACAGTAAATATGGGGAATTATCAAAACTGTTAAAAGCTAGTAAGAAAAATACTGCATGTTTAGAAAATACTAATTCAGACATAAAAATAAAAATGAAGAACTAGAGAAGCAAATAACTGAACTTAAAAGAAGAAATGAACTATTGTGTGAGGATCTAAAAGATAAAAATAAACAAATAATCATATTAGAAAAACATGAGAGTTCAGATGAACTAATAAAAGAAATCAAAGCCTTAAATAAAGAAAATGACAAACTGTCAAGGACGCTGAAGAAATTTACTAATGGTAAAAATTCCTTAGTATTAAAAGGTGCTAGACGATTAGGGAAGAATAAACAAGGAGTAGGATACACACCCCCAGAAAATATAGAAACAATAATACATCCTAAAACATATCCAACTCCAAAGTTCATACCTGAACAAGACATAGAATACAAAGCTAATTTTAAATACATTGAAAAGGTAACTAAAACATCCTGTTGTAGCCACTGTAATAAGTTAGGACATATAAAAATAACATGTCCAACTAGAGATAAAAAGTGGATAATTAAAAAGGAAACTGCTGACACTAACCAACAAGGACCCAAAAGAATTTGGGTACCTAAAACTTAATGTCTCATTTTCAGGAAAGCCTTCGAGTATCAAAGTGGTACCTAGATAGCGGGTGCTCAAGGCATATGTCAGAGAATAGGAAGCTATCCACTCATCTCCAAGCTGAAGAAGGGACAGTTACCTATGGGGATAATGGAAAAGGAACAGTGATAGGCAATGGGTCAGTTAGCAACAAAGGGAAAACGATTATTGAAGATGTTTTGTGCGTCAAAGGGTTGAAGCACAACCTCATCAGTATCAGCCAGCTTTGTGACAAAGGTCATCAGATCAAGTTCCAAGAATCCAAGTGCAGCATCTTGAAGGATGGAGTAGTAATTTTCGAAGCTAACAGGAGAAGAACCTGTATGTGCTCTACCTTGAAGAACTCAAAGATCAAGACGTTTGCTTAATAGCTAGCGAAGAGCAATCAACTGAGCTATGGCACAGAAGATTGGGCCATTGCAGTTTGGATGGCATGAACAAGCTCAGAAAGAGAAGTCTTGTGGAAGGTCTTCCAAAGGTCAGCACTAAAATAGATGGTATCTGCAGACCGTGTGCAAAAGGGAAGCACACTAAGAGTTCCTTCAAGTCAAAGACTGTGGTAACCACCTCTAAACCATTAGAACTCCTTCACATGGATTTGTTTGGGCCAATGAGGACCACCAGTCTTAGAGGAAAGAATTTTGGATTTGTGATTGTAGATGACTATTCCAGATTTACATGGGTTTCTTTCTTGGAACACAAAGATGATACATTCGATAGTTTTGTAAGTTTCAGCATGAAAGTACAGAAAGACAAGAATATTGCATTGTTGGAATCCAGTCAGATCATGGAGGAGAGTTCCAAAATGAAAAGTTTTCAAAATTCTGTGATGACCAAGGGATTGAGCATAACTTCTCAGCACCAAGGACACCACAACAGAATGGAGTTGCTGAGAGGAAGAATAGAACCTTATTAGATATGGCAAGAACAATGCTGTCAGAATATGATTTACCAAGGTATTTCTGGGCCAAAGTAGTGAACACAGCAAGCTACATCATTAATAGAGTGATGATCAGGCCTATCTTGAAGAAGACTGCATATGAACTGTACAAAGGAAAGAAGCCGAAGATCAGTCATTTCAGGACATTTGGTTGTCCATGTTTCATTCACAACAACGGAAAAAGAGACATTGGTAAGTTGGATGCCAAATCAGATGAAGGCATCTTCATGGGGTATGCTTCTAAACCTAAAGGTTATAGAGTATTTAATAAGCGTACACTATTGATAGAGCAATCTGTGCACATTATCTTTTATGAAACTAACCCTTCCTTGAGAAAGGAAGAAGATAGTGACATTGATGATGCAGATGATTTGTCCAAGAAATTAAAGAACACATCAATTGAGGACAAGGAAGATCCACCTCTGGAAGACCTGCAACAAACATACATTGAACATGAAAATCTTCCAAAGGAATGGAGATACAAGAAACATCACCCACCTGAAAACATCATTGGTGATCCAACTGTAGGGGTAAGAACAAGAGGTAATGTAATCCCTTGTGATTACCTAGCTTTTGTTTCTCAAATAGAGCCTAGAACAGTCAATGAAGCTCTTACTGATGAATCTTGGATTTTAGCCATGCAAGATGAACTGAATCAGTTCAAGAGAAACCATGTATGGTCACTTGTTCCTATACCATCAGATCATCTAGTTATTGGCACCAAATGGGTGTTCAGAAATAAATTGGATGAAGCTGGTGTGATCTTAAGAAATAAGGCCAGATTGGTAGCTCAAGGCTATTCCCAAGAGGAAGGCATAGATTTCCATGAAACCTATACACCTGTAGCTAGACTTGAGGCTATTAGAATCTTACTTGCATATGTATCAGCATTAGACTTGAAATTATTTCAAATGGATGTCAAATCCACATTTTTAAATGGCTTTATTAAAGAGGAAGTTTATGTGGAACAACCTCCGGGTTTTGATGACACAGAATTTCCTAATCATGTCTTTAGATTACATAAAGCTTTATATGGTTTGAAACAAGCACCTAGGGCCTGGTATGAAAGGCTTAGCTCATTTTTACTGAACCATGGTTTCACTAGAGGTCAAGTAGATAGTACATTGTTCATCAAATCCAAAGTTAAACACATATTACTTATGCAAATTTATGTAGATGATATAATTTTTGGATCTACTGATGAATCTCTTTGCAAGTATTTTGAAAAGTTAATGCAGGGAGAATTCGAAATGAGTATGATGGGGGAGCTCAACTATTTCCTTGAACTACAAATTAAGCAAGGAAAAGATGGCACCCACATCTGTCAAGCCAAATACACCAAGGAGCTCTTAAAAAAGTTTGGATTTGAAAATGCCAAGCCATTGTCAACACCTATGAGTACATCAACATGGATGGATAGTGACAAGGATGGTAAGAAAGTAGATCAAAAGATATACAGAGGTATGATAGGTTCTTTACTTTACTTAATAGCTAGCAGACCTGATATTTTATTTAGTGTATGTATGTGTGCTAGATACCAAGCATATCCTAGAGAATCTCATCTAATTTCAGTTAAAAGAATCTTTAGATACTTATCTAGAACTCATGACTTAGGACTTTGGTATCCAAAATCATATGAAATTAACTTAGTAGGATATTTAGATGCTGATTATGCTGGATGCAAAATAGATAGAAAAAGCACCAGCGGTTGTTGTCAATTTCTTGCAGGTTGTCTGATATCATGGTCCTCCAAGAAGCAGAATTCAGTAGCACTATCGACAGCTGAAGCTGAGTATGTTGCTGCTGGAAGTTGTTGTACACAACTCCTATGGATAAAGCAACAACTTGAGGACTATGGGCTACACATCAAGTCAATCCCACTGCTATGTGACAACACAAGTGCTATAAACTTAACCAAAAATCCAGTACAATACTCAAGGACCAAACACATTAAGGTTAGATATCATTTTATTCATGATCATGTAGCTAATGGTAATATAGAAATTTCTTTCATTGATACAAATAATCAGTTAGCAGACATATTCACAAAAGCCTTATCCGAAGAGAGGTTTACTTCTCTCAGAAGGGAATTAGGCATGTGCAAATTGTGAAAGATTTATTTGCTAAACCTGAGATATTCATTTTCAGAGCCTAAATTAATTATTCTCCTTGAAAGTGAGCAAAATATCTCAATTATCTCTCATTTATTCTATCTGGCGTAAATACTCATGTCGGTTCGTTATTTGTAACTCTTTATTTCTTTCAAATTGGAGTTTTGTCGTTTTTCGCCATAAAGGCACATCCCATTTCGAAAAAGCTTTTATCCTTTATTTCAAAAATCTCAGAATCTGTGTGGGAACGATTCCTCTTCCCTCTTTATCTCCTTCGTCCTCCTGCCTGAAGCGATACCCTATCGGCCCCGGCATCGACTCTCTGCAAATTTGAAGCCTCCCTTTCTTCCCGCGAAGAAATTTCTTGAGGGCTTTCACTCCTGCTTCCATCTCAAACCTCCAGAAACCTCTCTCCACTCGAATCCATGGCCGCATCCGTTGTCTTCGGCAGGCTTGGGGGCTATGGCGTTGAGTTTCTTACAGCTGAGCAGCAGGGGAGGTTTACGTTTGTGAAGATGAAGCTGTGTGGCAATAAGGCAGTGGATGTTGCAGACTTGGAGAAGACTGGAATGCACAGCATAGTGGCAGCTATGAGCAGGATGAAGTGGACAGAGATCACAACCCTATCTGAGGTAAGCTATCCAGACCTCGTAAAGGCATTTTATGTTTGTTTGAGAACAGAGGCAGACGGGTCCTTGACATCTTCTGTCAAGGGAACCCGGATTAAGATTGATCATGAGCTGTTGAAGACCTTGTTTGGCGTGAGCTCATCTGGTCACAGTGGGATCCACACCGTGGATACCCAGGCAAAGGGACTAGGGACTATTGGTCCCGAATATAGGTTGAAGGATGGTAAATTGGACATAAATCAGTTGAATGCTTTTAATCGTCTCCTGCACTTTATAGTCTGTCAGATTTTAGTTCCAAGAAGTGCTACTTTCTCCACATGCACCAAGGCGGATTAGGACATGATGTATTGGGCCATTCAGAACCAGCAGATAAATATGGCTGAAGTGATCATTGAGAGGATGAAATTTTCTCATGCTCAAATCTGGGATACTAAGAGCAAATTAAATGTGTCTCTGCCCTATGCCCACTTGCTCACTAAAATTTTCCAACACTTTGGGATAAACCTGTCCGGGGCAGTAGTAGAGAAGATGGGCCAAGCTATCCGGTCCAGAAATTTGAGGAAAAGTGGTTTTTCAGTAGTTAATGGTGTGTGGATCAAAACCTCTGTGGCTGAAAGTGAGGCCATAATAGGCGAAGCGCAAGAAGCCCAGCAAGAAGTAATAGCAGAAATAGCAGCAGTGGTAGTAGAAGCTCCAGAATCAGAAGTAGTAGCACCAGCTAGAACAGCAGCAGCAGCAGTAGAAGAGGCACCAGTAGCAGTTGAAGTACCAGCAACAGTAGCACCAGCACCAGAGGTAGCAGTTGTTAATGAATCCAGTAGCAGGATTGAGACATCCCTCCTGAAGACATTGAGCCCATTGGGCAATCCTCTGAGAATCCTCTCCCCTCTTCTCAAGTAGCCTCTGTACTTCGGGATGCACTTGACTCCATCCTAAGCACCTCTGTTGATCAAGAGATTGGTGGTAGTCTAGTGGCAGAAGCTGTGGCATCTGGCAACACTGAAGAAATTTTAGTTGAAAATGCTCCCAGTGAGGGGAGCAAGCAGTCGAACATGAAGATGTGGTTATGGAAGATGCTCCTATTGAGGGGGAGCAATCTCTTCATGAGTCTGTTCAGGAAGAAGCAGCTATGGCAACAGGCCACACTGATGTTCAAATGGAAGAGATTACTGTCCAGGAAGACCAGCCAACCGCAGTGCACAGGGATGCATCTTGGAAGATGTCCCTGCTGAAGGAGTAACTTTGGAAGAAAATGCAGGTGTGCCTCGGGAGGAGAGAACTGAAAACCCCTCAGAAAGGCAATTCAGAGAAGGAGAAATAGCAAGCTCCTCAGACTCTGAAGATGATGATGGTGATCTTCAGGCACCTGTGGACCAAGCAAGGGAGAAAGGAAAGGAAGTTGTTGTAGAAGTTCCTCTCCTTGCAGATACTCCATATCAGAGGTCCCGGAGACAGAGAATTGTAATAAATTTGAAGCCTATGATAGATAGGTTGGATGCTCAAGGAGAAATCCTATGCTCATTGCAATCTGATGTAAATTCCATTTTCATGAGCTAGGCATCAACCACCAAAGAGCTATCTCAAGTAAGAAATGCTATGAAATGGTTCAACAAGGAAATGGGAAGCATGAAGTCCATGCTCTCTGAGATTTTGAAGGTAGTTGGAGCTCAAGCTCCTCCTCCCCCTCCAGCTCAGCCTTCGAAAGGAAATGAAGAAGAAGTTGTCAGGCCATCAGGGCCATCAGATCAAGAGTCTAGGCCATCAGGGCCGGAAATTGTTTCTCAGGCAGCAGCTGTGGAGTCTGGGCCTTCAGGGCCATCAGCACAAGGATCAGGGCCATCAGGGTCAGTTGAGTCTGAGCAAAATTTGGCAAAAGAAGCAGTTGTAGCTCTAGAGCCCCCAGCTCCTTCACCTACTCAGACACCTGATCCTTCCTCTCCACCTTCGGCCTTCACTGCTCCACCAGCTCCTCAACCCTTCAAGCAACCTCAACCCAGAACCATCTCCTCTCCTACCCCATTTCCCACACATTCCTCTTCACCTCCTGTCTCTCACATTCCTCCACCTCCTCCTCTTAGTGAGGTTCCTCCAGCATCTTCAGCTGGAGCCTCCTCCTCCTCTGGTCCCTCATTCTTTGGACCCTCTGAACCTACCTCTTCCAACCCACATTCTCTACTTCATCCTAATCCTCCTCCCTCCTTCATTACAATCATTCCAGAGGGAGCTCAGATTGATGGTCCCTACCTTAGGGCCATCAAGGATGAGTTTGAGGAAGCCATTCTCCGATCTATCCTCAAGGTTGGAGAACATATTCATGGGACAGACTCTTCTAGTCCTGTCCATAAGAAAAGAAAAACCTCCTCTTCTTCTAACTCCTCTTCTGTAACGACCCTCTTTATATCGGTACGGTTCTACCAACCCACGTCGATATAGAAAGCATCGCCACAGTGGGACAGTTACCCAACACTAGTATGATAGGCTGAAACATACACAAATATATAACATATGACAGCGGAATTGAAAGAACTGAAAAGAAATTCTTATTCCATCATCCACATTCTATTCACAGTCCGTATAGAAGAAAAGAGAACTAACTTTTCATAACTGAAAATAAAATAAATACATTGTTCACATGAGACTACGCAGAGTCTTTATTACATACTATGAAGTAAGGAAAAGTACAATGCTAAATCCACAACAGGATCTCCTACTCCCGCTCTGAGTCGCTCCTAACGATCTCCTCGGAAGAAGTAGAAACGTCTGCACATGTACGCCGAATCAAGAATGTGTTCAAAAGAACTCAACAAGTAACACCAAACACACTAAACATACATGCATCAAGTAATCTCCATATCCTTATGCTACACCATTAACACATAATGCATGAATTTGACAATTTATTCAAATAGAGACCTATGCATAATTTCTACACATATTACACATGGAATTTCTTTTGTACAACATAACTTAAGCCTATCACATGATTTCTACATACTCTCAATATGTTAAACTAATTTCATTCAACCATTCATATGCTAAATATTGATCATTTTAAACATAGATTTACACATTTCATAACGACTATTTTAGCATGAATTCTAAAATAAATTTCACATAGTTAACACATTTACATTCATGAAAAGCTCGCTGTTTTGCTACTATCATGTCACATTCACAAGAAATTTATCATTTTTGCATGTTATCATAAGAACTACATGAACACATATTCACTTACACAGTTTCACAATTTACACATTTCTTTTCACTTAAACACATTTTCACAATTTCTTAATGCCGTGACACATAGCCCAAACCACTTTAGAAGGACACACACTAATCACATCACATATCTATCACCTAGGCATTCCAGTGATAAATCTTAGTTACTGCGCAGAACCGGGAGAAGCACTCTCCACCCTAACCAGGGATACTTGTTCGCCTCTAGGATTTAATCCCAATGTCCATGGGACATCACACACTTTGAACTTTCCCGTGGGGACTTTACCACAGTACAATTCCCAGCCCTCTAAGGTAGCAGTGTCACCCATTGGCACATTTATACATTTTCTCAAGTTTCAATACACTTCTAAATGCACAATCTTTACACATTCATCTCATGCTCGCACATTTACATTCTTCAGTATTACCTAGCATGGTACTACTGTCTTCATTATTAACCAAGTTTTAAAAACAAGTCTAATCATGCTGAAATTTACAGAATTAAACACTAATCATATTAACATGCATATTTGTTAATATCTAACATAAAACAAACATATATAGCTATTGTCATCAGTTCAGTACAGAAATTTAACCAGAAATCTATCACACTCTAACCATCATGCATACCACGATCCACATTTTTCTGAATCACGCACAATTTCTGAGAATTCTAATAGTGATGTTATCAAATGTAAAAATAGTCAAACTGACATAAATTTTCATTGTTTGGACCCACAACTTATTATATACATGAATACTGACAGTACTAATTATATGTCAATTTATAGGAATTTAACTAATTTCGCACGAATTATTAACATTTCTACAATAAGTAGACATATTTACTATTTTTCGGTTCAGAAAATTTAATACACTATACATATATTATAAATTTCCCAAAATTTTACATCATGCATTAGACCTCATAAACAGTGTACAAAAATTTCATGATAGTTAAATTCTATACATATTTCACAAACAAGATTTTTCAAGATTAAAATTCTGTCGGTCGAACATTCAAAGAATTCTAATAATTAGGGCAGATTACAAAATTTCACAATAACTCACAGTACACCCCAACATGTATATTTACATATCATATAAAATTTACCGTATATCCTCATGCGGAAAATCTCGAAAATTAGCTTATAGAAGGGCAGACCTGCACACTGTTGCAGTCTGAAGAACTTGACAGCATGGAGGTAGCCGTCTATAAGTTAACGGCAATATATGATGCCGCCAACATATGATATTAGCGGCAAGGGATCCTGCCGTTAATATCCTATCTGCATAAACACAGACTGAACGCTAACAGATCACTTGAATGGGGGGTTCCAAGACACAAGAAAAATCCGTAAAATTCCTGGGACATACTAGACACATGTAGGGTTGATGTGAGTGGGGTACTTGCCTCTTGTAAAATCCTCAAACAACGGTTTAATTCGGAGAAGCCCTCCTCGGCCTGTGCCAAAGAGCCTTCAAATCTCTCCTTATTCGGGTTCTCTGTTGATCTTCACTGCACACCAGCGTGGGGAAGTCGTTCCCGGATGTTCAGAGTTGTCACCAGTCGATGCAGATCACCGTGTGAAGCCTCCCGAAGTCGGATCTCCTAGATTCAAGTTGGAGGTTCACACAGAAAAGCTAGGTTTTTGACCCAAGAGTCAAAAGGATAGATCTGGCCGAAAACTGGGCAATATAAAGGGTTGAGGGCTAGACATGCGTAAGGGGTAAGTCATAGAGCCGTTGGGGACGGTTTCTAAAACAGATGGCGAAGTTTCCGGAGGCGTTTCCGGATCTAGAAACGTAACTGGTCTGGGATATTGACGTCCACATCTCTGATCGCCTATTCAGAGTGGGCGTCCATCGATATTGCCGCCTATTACTAGTCAACGTCAGCTGATGTTGACGCCGACTGGTCGACAAAACACACTTAAAATATGCAGAATCTATAAACACCACACACATAAATATAATATATATATATATATATATATATATACTTGTATACAATATGTACATTACAATAATACTAATTCATACAATTCGTATAAATAATTACTATGCACAATAATCTATACATCAATAGTATACACTAATATGTATATATATAAACTTAAGCAAACAAGGTGAAAATGAAGGGCCTTACACCCTCTCCCCCTTAAAGAAACTTCGTCCTCGAAGTTAGACTGACACTACTCAAACAACTGAGGATACTTCTTTTTCATTGCATCCTCAAGCTCCCAAGTAGCCTTCTCTCGTGAGAAGTTACGCCATAAGACCTTTACTGACGCAATGCTCTTGTTCCGGAGATGCTGAACCTTCCGATCAAGAATAGCTACTGGTTGCTCCACATAAGAACGATCTGGCTGGATCTCCACTGGCTCGTGGCTAATAACATGAGACGGATCTCTGACATACTTCCTGAGCATAGATACGTGAAAAACAGGATGAACACTAGCCAATGCTGGAGGTAAAGCTAGCTCATATCCCATGTTGCCCAATCGTCGGAGAATCTCATACGGGCCAATGAATCTAGGGCTCAACTTACTATGCCTGCCAAATCTAACTACACCACGCGTAGGCGAAATCTTCAAAAAGACATGCTCACCTACCTCGAACTCCAAATCCTTCCTCCTGTTGTCGGCATAACTCTTTTGTCTATCCTGTGCCGCAACAAGCCTCTTCCTAATAAGCTGGACCTTATCCGAAGTCTCCTGAACTAACTCCGGACCGATCAACTGCCTATCACCGGTCTCCTCCCAACACAAAGGAGATCTGCAAGGCCTACCATACAAAGCCTCAAATGGAGCCATGCCAATGCTCGCATGAAAACTGTTGTTATATGCGAACTCCACTAAAGGTAAATGGCGCTCCCAATCATCCTTCCAATCCAGCACACATGCCCTCAACATATCCTCAAGCGTCTGGATAGTCCTCTCGGACTGTCCATCTGTCTGGGGATGAAACGCCGAACTGAGCTTCAGCTCCGAACCTAACGCATCCTGAAGACCCTTCCACAGCCTCGAAGTAAATCTCGGATCTCGATCCGAAATGATCGACTTCGGTACCCCATGCAATCTAATAATACTACTAACATACAGTCTATCTAAACTCTCTACTGACTGCTTCTTCTTCATAGGCAAGAAATGCGCAGTCTTCGAGAATCTATCCACCACTACCCAAATCGAGTCATTACCTCGTCTAGATCGAGGCAAACCCTAACAAAATCCATAGTGACAGCTTCCCACTTCCAAACTGGGATCTCCATCTTCTGCATAAGACCAGATGGTCGCTGCCGCTCGGCCTTCACTTGCTGGCACACTAGACATCTAGACACAAACTCAGCTACATCCTTCTTCATGCCAGACCACCAAAAAGATCTCTTCAAATCCTGGTACATCTTAGTGTTACCCGGATGAATAGAGAACCTAGATCTATGAGCTTCTGCTAAAACATGCTCACGAATATCTACAATGTCTGGAACACAGACACGGTGATGGAATCTAATCACACCATCCTCATCACGAGCAATACCCGCCTTTCCCACTAACTCTTGGAGTCTAGGGTCGGCTTTCTGATGCTCGATCACCTCATCCAACACCGAAGATCTAATGGACAACTGAGCTACAAAAGCTTGGCACAAAGATGGCTCCAACTCGGTCATCGCACAAGCTGCATCCTCCAACATCTTCCAATCCTGTTGGAGAGACGACCTCTTTCTACTAAGGGCATCTGCTACGACATTCGCCTTTCCAGGATGATACTGGAGGTCGAAGTCATAGTCCTTCAGGAACTCAATCCATCTTCTCTGCCTAAGGTTTAATTCCTTTTGGGAGAAAAGATACTTTAGGCTCTTGTGGTCAGTGAACACCTCAAATCTGACACCATAAAGATAGTGCCTCCAGATTTTTAGTGCATGAACCACTGCCGCAAGCTCAAGATCATGAGTCGGATAGTTTTCTCATGCTCCTTCAATTGCCTCGAAGCATATGCTACTACCCTTCCTTGCTGCATCAACACACAGCCAAGGCCAATCCGAGATGCATCCGTGTAGATAGCAAAATCCTCTACACCGCTTGGTAAAACTAATACAGGAGCTGATGTGAGTTTAGTCTTCAATAATTGAAAACTACTCTCACACTCCTCTGACCAGACAAACTTCACTCCCTTCCTGGTTAGCTGAGTCAGTGGTGCGGCGATGGATGAAAATCCCTCAATAAATCGCCGATAATAACCCGCCAAACCAAGAAAACTCCGAATCTCCGAAGGAGTCTTGGGAATCTCCCAATCCATAACAGCTTGGACTTTCGCTGGATCCACTGCTACACCAACACCAGAGATAACATGCCCAAGGAAATGAACCTCGCGCATCCAAAAATCGCACTTGCTGAATTTTGCATACAGCTTGTGCTCACGGAGAACCCCTAACACTATCCTCAAATGCTGACGATGTGTGGCCTCATCCGGAGAGTAGACCAACACGTCATCAATGAAGATTACAACAAAACTATCTAGATATGGTCTAAACACCCGTTCATGAGATCCATGAACGCTGCAGGGGCGTTGGTTAGACCAAACGGAAGGACCAAAAACTCATAATGTCCATAACGGGTTCTAAATGCCGTCTTGGACACATCCTCACTTCTAATCCTCAACTGATGATAGCCAGAACGCAAATCAATCTTAGAAAAGACCGATGCATTCTGCAGCTGGTCAAACAAATCATCAATTCGAGGTAAGGGATACATGTTCTTCACCGTCACTTGGTTTAGCTTCCTATAATCGATGCATAACCGAAGTGACCCATCTTTCTTCTTCACGAATAAGACAGGTGCACCCCAAGGGGAAACGCTAGGGCGAATAAATCCCTTATCTAACAAATCCTGCAACTGCCTCCTTAACTCAGCTAATTCCGCAGGTGCCATCCGATAAGGTGCCTTCGAGATAGGAGAGGTGCCTGGAAGCAACTTTAGAGTGAACTCTATCTCTCTAGCCGGTGGCAATCCAGATAAATCATCAGGAAAGACATCTGGAAAATCCTGCACTACATCTATCTCTGCAAGAGTAAGTGACTCATCAGCCTTGGGTACTAAAACCACGCTGGCAAGAAAAGCGTCACAACCCTTGTTCACCATTCTCATTGCCCTCATGGCGGAGATGACAAACTTTCCTGCTAAGTTCCTCGACAAAGGATGAGAAAATTCATCCTCACCAGGAATGCGGAAAACAATCTTCTTCACACGACAATCTACTAATGCATAGTGCTCCTCTAGCCAATCCAGACCAAGAATAGCATCATAGTCCTTCATCTTAAGCAAGAAGAAACACCCTTCTAGGACTCTATCCTCAATGCACACCGGTAAAGACGGAATACACTTCCTAGTCGATACCGTGCCCGTAGGTGTGTGCACAGACAAAGGAACTTCTAAATCCTCAGACTCTAATCTGACTCTAAAGCTAACTGCCTAGCAAAACGCTCGGAATGAACGAGTGAGTAGCACCCGTATCGAACAAAACCCGAGCATGCACACCTAAGAACAAACCGTACCTTCGGTGACATGATCCGCCTGCTCGGCGTCCTCACGAGCTAAAGCAAACACTCGAGCTGGGGCTCGAGGTCTCCCTGGTCGTCCTGTCGCTGGCGCTGCTACTGCTGCTACTGGGACTGGTCCACGCTGGGCTCCCTGCTAAAGCCTCGGACAATCCTTGATCTTATGGTCGCTGCTCCCGCACTTCAAGCACTTCCCCGCTACCATCCAACACTCCGTACCACCATGTGCCCTCCCGCAATGAGGAACCTCCTTCTTACCACTAGGGGAACGTTGAGAAGATACCTGACCACTGCCCGATGCCACAGGACGCTGCGGTGACTGGAAAGCCGCTTTCTTCCTATCCTGCCTCTAGAATGGCGCTGCTGGCCTCTTCCTATCCTCCCTCCTGCCGACATGCCGTGCTGAGCACCTGCTTGAGGGTACGATGGTCAAAAGCCACCAACCTCGTCCTCAGCGATGGTCTCAGACCCATCACGAATTTCTTCGCCTTCCTGCGCTCATCAGCTACAATATGAGGGGCATACTTCGATAGCTCAGCAAACCTGGCCTCGTACTCCAGCACAGTCATGGAGCCCTGAGTTAACGAGAGGAACTCCTCCTCCATCTTGTCCTGGATGTGCTCCGGAACAAACTTGGCTCGGAAGAGCCTCACAAACTCATCCCAGCCAACCTCCACAGCACCATCCTCGAACCGAGTACGTAACAATGAGGACCACCACACGTCGGCTCGCTCCTGCCAAAACCATCCATAAGAACTAACCAACATAATCTATACTTAAAGAAATAACCACCGGATTAAATTACACATACCTGTAGCATATAGGTGGCTAAAGTGACCTTGTCGTCCTCAGCGCACCTAATGGCCCGGAAGATCTTCTCAATCTCCCTCATCTAGCTCTCAGTTAATAACGGATCGTGCTCCCCCTTAAAAGAGGGTGGTGACATCCTCTTGAACCTTTCCATGATGGAGGGTCCACCATGGTCAGCCTGGGGAGCTGGTACATGAGCCTGCTACAATAAGCAACATAATTAACACATATAACATGACAATCATTCATTTAATAAAACAGACCACTTTATCTTATTATTCTAACTGAGCCTCCAACTGAGCCTGGAGTGCAGCCTGAGTGTGGGCCTGCGTTTGCATGGCCTGCACCAAACCCTGCATGAAGACTCCATAGTCTACGGGTGGCGGTGGGGGAAGTACAAGACCCTGGGGTGTAGGGGCCTGCTGCTCACCCTGATCCTCACGCCGAGGCTCATCTCTCCTCTGCTCGCCATCACGAGCAGGAATACCACGCCTACCACGCGAAGCCATATCCTACAAAATGGATTAATCACAATTTAGAACTAAACTATCTAATTTCTAACTATTTACTTATCTATGTGGACAATCTACACAGACTTAGCATATAATGAAGATGATGGTATATGCATATTTATGTACAATTTCAGCCTGACGCTCTGATACCAATCTCTGTAACGACCCTCTTTATATCGGTACGGTTCTACCAACCCACGTCGATATAGAAAGCGTCGCCACAGTGGGACATTTACCCAACACTAGTATGATAGGCTGAAACATACACAAATATATAACATATGACAGCGGAATTGAAAGAATTGAAAAGAAATTCTTATTCCATCGTCCACATTCTATTCACAGTCCGTATAGAAGAAAAGAGAACTAACTTTTCATAACTGAAAATAAAATAAATACATTGTTCACATGAGACTACGCAGAGTCTTTATTACATACTATGAAGTAAGGAAAAGTACAAAAGGATAGATCTGGCTGCACATACTATCAAATCTCTCCTTATTCGGGTTCTCTGTTGATCTTCACTGCACACCAGCATGGGGAAGTCGTTCCCGGATGTTCAGAGTTGTCACCAGTCGATGCAGATCACCGGGTGAAGCCTCCCGAAGTCGGATCTCCCAGATTCAAGTTGGAGGTTCGCACAGAAAAGCTAGGTTTTTGACCCAAGAGTCAAAAGGATAGATCTGGCCGAAAACTGGGCAATATAAAGGTTGAGGGCCAGACATGCGTAAGGGGTAAGTCATAGAGCCGTTGGGGACGGTTTTCTAAAACAGATGGCGAAGTTTCCGGAGGCGTTTCTAGATCTGGAAACGTAACTGGTCTGGGATATTGACGTCCACATCTCTGGTCGCCTATTCAGAGTGGGCGTCCATCGATATTGCCACCTATTACTAGTCAACGTCAGCTGATGTTGACGCCGACTGGTCGACAAAACACACTTAAAATATGCAGAATCTATAAACACCACACACATAAATATATATATATATATATATATATATATACTTGTATACAATATGTACATTACAAAAATACTAATTCATACAATTCGTATAAATAATTACTATGCACAATAATCTATACATCAATAGTATACACTTATCTGTATATATATATATAAACATAAGCAAACAAGGTGAAAATGAAGGGCCTTACATCTTCAGTTTTGTATCCTCCTCTATGGTTTTCACTGACAGAGGTCACCAAGAATAGACCTCTTTACAGGGAATTCCTCCATAAGGTAGTTTTTGCTTCTATCTTCAATCTTCCTCATCAGAATTTCACAGACTATCTAAACACCATCTTGCCCTACACTTCTCTTTCCAAATTCCTCAAAAATAAAATCTTTTCTTCATCTGAATCCCAAACTGAAGAAAAATGGGGTTGCTCAAATAAAGTTCTCTACAATAAGTTCTTACTTGCCAAATCTGCCAGATTCCCTCCTAGGGACCATTCCCTAACTTTGTCTGAATGGTTCCTGATCCACCACAAGGACACCTGGGCCCCATTCATGCAGAAGGAGATAAAGATGATCAGGCACTTCAAGATGTTTAATGATTATCGATATCTTCATCGTTTGCCTAAAGTCCAGTTGGGTCAGTTCCGGCAGGCAATCCAAAGTCTTGGCTCCTCTCGTGACACTGAAGCTATCCAAGTACACTTTGCCACTCTTCAATTGCCTGAGGCTACCTTCCTTCCCCATCTTCACTCTCTAATAATGGATTCCTCTATAGGCTCAATCATTTTTTAGCGTTTTTCTAGAGTCATGGGCCGAATTAAGGTCCAGAAGGGCTATCTGGTGGCTTTCCACAGATTCCTGTTTCGAGAGTATCACCAGGGCAATGTCAGTGCTGAAGTTCTTGCTCCTGCCCTGTCAGAATGTGAAAGATTGACCCCTAAAGATTGGATCAGATTCTATCCTCTCTCCGCACAGCAACTTTCTGATCTGAATGAATCTCGTGACAGGGATGGTGAACCTCTCATCTCAGAAGCTACTTTCCTGGATATGAACTTCATATACCTTGTCAATGATCCCTATCTCACTTGGGTTGAAAGGTACAAGGTTTATGTAGCCATGCGCCAGGATATGAAGCACAACCAGATATTCTACCCTGTCACTCTAGATCAGTTTCTTGCTTATGCCAGTTTTGCGAAAGTCAGCTTCTTTAAACTGGATTTGGATCGTGATTCCTATGCAAATTTCCTTAAGAAGTAGTTGGCCCTTCATCTCCGTAGGATGGCTCCCTCTATGGGACCAACCTATTCTGTATCTCTCGGGGTTTTCAAGTCATTTTTTGAGAAGCAGGAAGAGCAGGCCAGGGAAATAATTTCTCATTATGCATCTCTCTTGTCCCCTGCTCATTATCTACCTGTACCTTCTCAAAATTAATCCATACACTCTTTGTATGCTCTTTACTTTTTCTTGTTCCTCTTCTTTGTCTCAGTCCTATTTCTTTTTGCTTAATGACAAAAAGGGGGAGAACTATTGCAAGCTTTGAAATACATATGGTGAACTATTGCAAACAATTTCAGAATTTAAATGTAGACTTATTTGTGCTATTTGCTGAAGTTTGTTGAAGTTTTTGTCATCACCAAAAAGGGGGAGATTGATGAACAGTCTATCCCCATGTAATTTAAATTAATTACATTTCTATTTTGGTGATTAACAAAACCATGTTATTTTGATTATTATCAAACCCTTGATTAAGGTCACTAACCTATTTTCTACAAGTCTTAAGCATAGGAAATAAGATCAAAGGAAAACAAGCCAAAACAGGTAAGAATCTCCATACTGTAGAAGCATATTTGTCTAAGTACACATCAATTTCTTTTATAAATCATAACGATTACAGTAGAACTATAACGATTCCTTTATTTCTCATAACGATTTGCTTTGCGCATCGACATCTTAAGTAATCATAACGATTCCTTTAGTCATCGTAACGATTTGCTTTGCGCATCGACTTCTTAAGTAATCATAATGATTCCTTTAGTCATCGTAATGATTTGCTTTGCGCATCGACTTCTTAAGTAATCATAACGATTCCTTCAGTCATCGTAACGATTTGCTTTGCGCATCGACTTCTTAAGTAATCATAACGATTCCTTTAGTCATCGTAACGATTTCTTTATTGTCGTAACGATTCCTTTAGTCATCATAACGATTCCTTCATATCTCATAACGATTTGATTATATCACCTTGATCACAACGATTCCTTCATATCTCATAACGATTTGATTATATCACCTTGATCACAACGATTCCTTCATATCTCATAACGATTTGATTATATCACCTTGATCACAACGATTCCTTCATATCTCCTAACGATTTAATTATATCACCTTGATCACAAAGGTTCCTTCATATCTCATAACGATTTGATTATATCACCTTGATCACAACGATTCTTTCATATCTCACAACAATTTGTTGTTTGGTTGCATAACAATTTCATAAGTCATAAATGCATCGATTTCATATTAATCAACTTGAATATGACTTATCCTTTCAAAGGGTTGAATAGTCAAAGTCTTTGCACATATCCTTCTGACAGTTGTGCATTTAATGAAGATTGAACGTATCACTGCATGCATGCAGACGATATCATCCATTATCGTGTCTATTCTGTATGCATCTTTTAGAACAGCAAAATAGCATTACTATTTTGATGAATATTCACACTAATGTTGACTGACAACAAGAGATAGTCCAGCTGTCTATTATTCTAGCTTACTTTGTGTGCAGGTCCCTGTTAGCTATTCATCTCACAACGTTGGACCTTATAGAAGCCAAAGGACACTTCAGAAGATCATATCTCTTTGTGTGCACAAATGGATAAAGGACTGTTGACTGGAAGCTTCCAAGTGCCACTCAGTCTAACGTCCACCAAAAGCTAGAGGCAATGGATACTTCAATGTTTAAATTTCAAATTGAAGATATATATATTGAAGAAAGCAGCTCCAGAGGAGATATACATAGACAGAGAACGACAGTCACAAAAACTCTCTGATCATCAAGTCTTCTGCGAGTTCTCAAGAAAGAGCCAAGCCTCATTCCATTAGATTAGCTCTTTGCTCTCTGTATTGTTTATAGATTTTCGAGAGAGCTTGTTTGGTTCTGAGAGTGAGCTTTTGTTTGTAGATCTCATTGCTCTCAGTCCCTAGCTTCAGATCTTGGCTTGTCAAAGCTTGATCTAGGGGCTTAATCTCCTGCTTACTTGCTTCTGTGCTTGTACCCTTCGTGTGTGAAGGAAGACCTAGTGGAATCCAGGGTATGTGTTCCCTTCTGTTGTGAAGGAAGACCTGGTGGGGCATCCAGGGTGTTTGTATTCCCTTCGTGTGTGAAGGAAGACTTGGTGGAATCTAGGGTGTGTGTTCCCTTCTGTTGTGAAGGAAGACTTGGTGGGGCATCCAAGTTGTTTGTATTTCCTTCGTGTGAAGGAAGACCAGCTGCAGTTGGGTGTAAGGGTCCTTAAGGGGGACAGTACCCTGGTAGTGAAATCCTGAGATATTGCTCAGGGACTGGACGTAGGACTCCTAAGGAGAGGAGATCTGAACCAGGATAATTCTTGTGTTGTGTGATTGCTCTCTGTGTGATTGTTGATTATTCTAACTATAACTAACATCCATTGAAGTGCATTTCTGTGAACGTTTTTAGTGAACAGGTATTAGCTGATAAATTTTTAAAGACGCATTCACCCCCCCTCTGAGCTACCTAACTGGGCAACAAATTTCACATTTAAAAAAAAATAGCTAGATTGATTGGGTTTCCCTCCTTGTTTTCATGTGCAAGCAAATGCTCACGTGCTGTGCAACTTCGCCCCCGAATCCAAATAGTTTTTTCCATCCCCACCCCCAACGGAAAGCCTAATCTTAATTCTCAACCATACAGACTAAAAAATATATCAAATTTGCATTTTTTTACTTTTTCTCTTCTGTGTTTTCTACATATTTTCTCCGCAAATTCTGAATTTCTATATGTCAAATTTATCATCTTTCATTTGTTATGTGGCTTCTGCAAAAAACAGCAGGATTGGGAACCACCATGGATGTTGCAGTCTCCTTGCACTCACCACAGAGACTCCAGATTTCAAGAAGAATGGCACGGAGGGTGGACAATAAACAACACAAAGGTGCTGAATGCCGAACAAGACGGTGATGATATTTTGATGGCCAGCATGGACACTATTGCAGAGAGCAGTCGCGGCGACAGATTTGGATCTACACTCCTCTTCCCACCTCCCAAATGACAGACACATGCACATGCCTAATCCAAGCCCAACTTAGAGCAAAGGAAGAACTCGATGGGCCTACCCAAGCCCAACCATCAATTGATGTGTTTAGCAATTGGGCTCCAATGAAGCTCAATGGGCCATTTCGTTTGGCCGTAATTGAGCCCAGGACGGGCTGCCATTGGACCTCCAATCAATTCGACCCAATTGACACTCTTAGGTATATCTTCCTAAAGCACGGATACTAACATTGACTGACAGTTTAGACACTTTCATGTTGTCTATACTTCAACATTAATTATGTGCAGGTTTCCGATGGTCTCACACGTTGCAACGATTGGACCTGTCACTCTGACAGAAGCAAGAAGACATTTAGATAATCTTCCTATGTGTATGTGTCTATCCCAGAATTTAATGGCTGCAGGTTCTCTTGCTCCCTACATCAGACCAGACACATTCAACGTGCATAAAGATGAGAGACAATGGATACTTCAACGGCTAAATCTTTCAAAAAAAGTTAAATAGAAGACTGGTGTCTCCACGAAGATACAGATCTTACCTTGACACCTTGAAGAGAAAGAAAGAAGAGCTTGTTCATCATTTAAACAGTCTTCAGCTCTAGCTCTCTAAAGCAACCTGTTCTAGTCTTTGAGAGCTTCTTGTAGATCTGAGAGACCTTCATTCTGTGTGAATCTTTTTGTCTCTCGGATTCAGCCTCAAATTAAGCAATCTCTATAAGCTTGGTCTAGGGGCCATCATCTCTTTTATTCTCATTCTTGAGTGTTCCTCTTCGTCTGTGAAGAGAAGACCTACTGTGAAGTGGGTGGTTGTTCCCTTCAGTAAGAAGGAAGACCTATTGCATCAGGTGGTTCAGTGCCTCTTTGTGTAGGGAAGAGAAGACCAGCTGTGTCTGGATGTGTAAGTGTCCTTAAGGGGGACTGTACCTTTGGTTAGTGAAATCCCAAGTTGTTGCTTGGGGACTAGACGTAGGACTCCTTGTGATAGGAGATCTGAACCAGGATAAAATCCTTGCTGTCTGTGTGATTGATCTTATTGTGTCTTCATTTTATACTAACTCTAACCATCGAACTTAGTGTCTTCTGTCAAAGCGTTTCTATTTATAGGAATACTCTAAAAGAACATTTTAGCAATCCATTCACCCCCCTCTGGGCTTGCAACTTGGTCAATAGTTGGTTGATCTCCACAGCTGTTGGCACTGTAGAGGTGGAGTGGAAGTTGGGCCTTTCATCCGTGGCTGCGAGACTGAGAGGTTGTCCTGTGTGGTTTGTCTGGGTCAGTAGCTGGTGTTGCGAACCAAGTTTCGTGACCGAGTGTGGCGTTACTCTTCCCTAGCTCGTACGCTTGAGCATGGTTTGTTGTTTATTTATTAATGTTTAATCCAGATTATCAGTATAGAATTGTTTATTTAATTACAGTTGTAGCTCCATGCTTAGAAAACTTTGTTAATTGTTTAATTTAATTCTTTACTCCTGCTTCTCGTGAGATTGGTGTTGTTTCGACTTTTGAGGGAGTTTTCCTACTGATCTAGTGACTTGTGAGGCTCACTCCTACTCCTTTCATGTGAAGGAGAGCAGGAGAGTTTTTGTCCCTCATCAAGTTTGGAGCCGCACCATAGCAGAGTTGGGTCTGCACCACCAGTAGTGTAATTTTACTTTCTGTTATACCTCGAAGTATGCCCCAGGCTATTGTACTTTGTTCTTTGACTTTAGTTGGGAACTGACTATGTAAACTTCATGTAAATATGTGTGAGATGGTATAATAAATGCAATCTTATGTGTGTTTAATTGGCTTCTTTTATGTTCTCACGGACTTCAGTAATGGTATCCCTTGCGAGACTTCAGCCTGTTCGCGGGAGGCTGAGTCGTATCAGACTCGTTATTAGGTTAACAGGTCTGAACGATGAGGACGGCTATAGTTGGTATCAGAGCAAGGTCCGTGTGAATATAAAGGAACATGGAAACTTACATATCCATGATCTCTACTATAGTCCACTGCTGGTAGTTGGCCCTAGTTTTTTATTGACTTGTTAGTGTGTTGTATGGTTTGGAATTATGTATGTGTAGGACTGGAAATGGATGATAGAAGAGATTGGGGAGGTGGAGGAGATGAACCAGAAAAGTCTACTCATCAGTTGATTGAGAGGCTATGGGAAAGTATTATAGAGATTCGGACAAGGTTGGATCAGCAGGTACCGGTCCAACCAGCAGTGATAGCACCCCAGGTTCTAGAGGAGGCAGTACCAGTGGCACCACCCCCACCACAACCGGGCTTTGAGGTACCAGTCGTTGTACCTATACCCCCTGCAGTACTGACACGTCCAATCAGTACGAAAGAGCCTACAATGTTGGTAGAGAGGTTTTTGAGGTTACAACCACCCATTTATTCAGGAGGTCCAAATCCAGATACAACAGAGCATTGGGTGCATGAGATTAGAGGGTTTTTGTTACTATGAGTGTCCACAGGTAGATAGAGTGATTTTAGTTACATATATGTTGCGTGGTTTTACAGAAGAATGGTGGAGATTGAAGATGCAGACGGTATTTGTGGGAAGGGCTGAAGATTCCATCACTTGGCTAGAGTTTTTGGGAGTGTTCAATGATACTTTCTTTCCAATACAGATCCAACGAGCAAAAAAGGAGCAGCATGGGTCTTGCATGCAAGAGAAGCAGCACCAAGAGTGAGGGTGCAATGCTGGAATGATGGAAGAGGCGGCGGTAAACATGGACATCATCATGTCTTCTCCGCTGACGGCTCCAGAGAAGGACGATGGGGTAGAAAGGAATATTTGCATGGATTCTAGTAGAAACTTACCTAAACCTTCTGATGGGGACCTAAGAAAGGTTTCTATTCTTGCCTCCAATGAGAATATATTCATGCCCATTCCTGCTCCTACAGAAGAAGGAAAATCTCAAAAGACGGGAGGTGCCAGAATGAGATCACAGGCTAAAGCTGCAAGATACTCCTCTTCATGAATAGTCCCATGCTTTTTTGGAATGTTAGAGGCATTTCCAATAATGCCTCTAGGCGTTCGCTCAGGAGGATGGTTAGGAAGTCTATTAACATGCAGGAATTTGCTGATAATGGGGAGAAGACTCAAAGATCTGGGTCTTCTGGCATAATATTTCCATGCAAATGCTCAGTAGATCTGATCAGCATTTAACTTTAGCGGCGATGAAGGATAACAGAGCTTACATGATCGTTACTATCATCTATGCTAGTTGTGATGCTGGCATCAGACGGGCTCTCTTAAATGAAATTATCACCATATCTGATACAGTTGATGTCCCTTGGATTATAGGGGGTGATTTCAATTGTGTTACTCAGCCAGCTGAGAAAATGAGGGGGCATATATGTAACATGAATGCTATGGTGGATTTCAATGCTTTTATTGATGCTACTTCTCTTTATGATGCTGGTTACATTGGTCCTAAGTTTACCTGGTCTAATAATAGAACTGGGCAGGCATCTATAAAGGCTAGACTAGATCGTTTTCTGCTTAACAGTTGTTTTGAAGATAAGTTTCCAGGGCTATGTGTTAGGTACCTTCCCAGAGGGCCTTTTGACCATGCTCCCTTGATGGTCTACTTCACCAATGTGAACCAGTCCCCAAGCAGATTCATTTTTTAGGCTATGTGGACCTCCCACAGTTCCTTTCGGGAGATAGTCAAAAGGGGGTGGAATGAGGACGTTCAGTGGCACCCTAATCCTTTTGCTACACTTTTCCTGAAGCTTAAGGCAGTTAAGCAGGCCTTGTGATCATGGAACAAAACTGTGTTTGGTAATGTGGAAAGTAATGTGCGCAAACTGTAGGAAGAAGTCAGAGTGAAACAGGAGACTTTCGATAATAACCCCTCGCCGGAAAATAGGACTACTTAGGGGGAAGTGACTACTTCTCTTACTAGGGCATTGCACTGCATGGAGGTATTCTGGGCCAAAAAATCTTGCATAGAGTGGATGGAAAAAGGTGACAGGAACACTGCATTTTATCATGCTACTGTTCAAGGTAATCGAAGACATAATAGAATTCAGCGGCTTCATATCAATGGCTCATGGTCTGAGGACCAGGAGGCCATGCGTAACGAGGTAGCTCATTTCATTGAGAACCTTCTTCAGTCTTCTGCTCATATGATAGATGAATCACTCCTTCATGTTATTCCCTCTATTATTTCAGAAGATCAGAATAAATTTCTTTGTGCTGCCCCGAATAAGGATGAAGTCAAGAGAGCTGTTTGGAATTTAAATGGCAATAGTTCCCCTGGTCCGGATGGTTTCACTGGAATCTTCTATATCTCCTGTTGGGAAATTATTCATACTGATGTTATTGCGGTTGTGAGTGGTTTCTTCCAGGGCCATTCTTTTCCTAGAAGAGTTACTTCTACGCTTATTGCCCTTGTTCCAAAGAAGCATACCCCTGAGACATTTAATGACTTTCGACCTGTGAGCCTTCACAATTTTTGTTATAAAATTGTCTCTAGAATTTTATGTGACAGCTTAGTTGGCATCCTTCCCAGTATCATTTCAGAGGAACAAGGAGCTTTTGTTCAAGGGAGGTATATTCTAGACAATGTTTCCTTATCCAGGCAAATGGTTCGTGATATTGGTCGGAAAGTCAGAGGGCGAAATGTTATATTCAAGCTGGATATTAGGAAAGCCTATGATAGCGTTGAATGGGACTTCTTATTTGCTGTTCTCAGGAAGTTTGGCTTCTCATCTAGGTTTGTTTCATATATTGGGATGATGGTATCCAATTGCTAGTTCTCTGTATTGGTTAATGGCTTTTCTGCTGGCTACTTCAAATCCACAAGGGGTTTAAGACAAGGCGATCCAATTGCTCCTGCATTGTTTATTATTATGGAAGAAGCTCTGAGTAGAGGTCTAAAGAACATGGTTTCTAATGGTACTATAACCCCTTACGCTGGTCCAAGAGGTTGTTCGCCCCCCTCTCACCTTCTCTATGTGGATGATACTCTAATTTTCCTGAATGGTTGCATTCGCAATGTCAAACGCCTCGTGCAGTTTTTGAATAGATACGCTCAGTCATTTGGCCAAAATATCAATTCCAGTAAGAGTTCTTTTATGGTCTCAAGGAAAATGTCTTTTCTTTCTATGCATAGAATCAAAGAGGTTACTGGGTACATGAGGCAGAATGGGCCGCTACTTTATCTGGGAGTTCTGCTTAGACCTGGTAGAGTGTTGGCTACTGATTACAAAAGTCTTATTGATAAAGTCAATGCCAAATTAGGGAGTTGGAAATCTAAGTTAATTTCTCAAGTTGGCCGGATAACCTTGATTAATTCAGTGGTCTCATCAATTCCTGTCTACCTGGCAGCTGCTTCATCTCTCCCGAAATCTGTGATATCCTACTTTGAAAGGACAGCTGTTGCTTTCTTCTGGAATGGCTCAGATGGCTCTCGTCATCGTCATTGGGTTGCATGGAAATCCATTCACCACCCTAAAGCTGAAGGAGGCCTTGGAGTCTGTAATTTGCATCATGTTCAAATGTCCCTGGCGGTTAAACAGTTGTGGAATGTTCGTCATGGGAGCTCTCTATGGGCTACTTATGCAAGAAGGCATTCACTAGTACAAATTATGGAATAGACCACCATTAGTTAAGAACCGTCGGCGGTTCTGCATAAAGCCAACAGTTCTTAACCGTCGATGTTTTATTTGGGAATAGACAACACATTAATCGTGGTTTAATATATACAATTTATTTTTTTAATATATATCTTCCATTTGAACCGTCATTTAATAGTTATTATAAATCCATCTTACTTCCTTAATTCTCCAACCCCCCGCCAATTTTGGATTTGGATCGCCCCACGTCTCTTCCCCGCCAAAGAAGGGAAACCGCGCTGAACCCCTCGCCTCGTCCCTCCCAACACGCAGAAGAGGTAGAGGCGTGCCCTCTCCCCATCGCCCGGACGCCCTCGCCCACACCGGAACGCCCTCACCTTGCCCCTCCCAGCGCGCAGAAGAGTCGCCCCTCCCAGCGCGCAGAAGTGGTAGAGGCGCGCCCTCTCCCCGTTGCCCGGATGCCCGCCTGTGCTGGAACGCCCTCGCCTCGCCCCTCCAGCATGCAGAAGAGGCAGAGGTGCGCCCTCTCCCCATCGCCCGCGCCGGAACGTCCTCGCCTCGCCCCTCCCAGTGTGCAGAAGAGTCGCCCTCCCAGCGCGCAGAAGAGGCAGAGGCGCCCCCTTTCCCCATCGCCCGTTCGCCCTCCCCTGCATTGGAACGCCCTCGCCTCGCCCCTCCTAGCGCGCAGAAGAGGCAGAGGCGCGCCCTCTCCCCGTCGCCCGGATGCCCGCCTGTGCTGGAACGCCCTCGCCTCGCCCCTCCAGCGTGCAGAAGAGGCAGAGGTGCGCCCTCTCCCCATCGCCCGCGCCGGAACGTCCTCGCCTCGCCCCTCCCACTGTGCAGAAGAGTCGCCCTCCCAGCACGTAGAAGAGGCAGAGGCGCCCCCTTTCCCCATCGCCCTCCCCTGCGCTGGAACGCCCTCGCCTCGCCCCTCCCAGCGCGCAGAAGAGACAGAGCCTCACCCTTTCCCCATCGCCCGAACGCCCTCGCCTCACCCCTCCCAGCGCACAGAAAGGCAGAGCCAAAACACAGTTCATATGCATTCAAACTAGATGCTACTACATTAGAATATTAGATAGGAAAACTAATAGAGCACCATTTAAAGTAAAAGGCTCAACAATTTTACATGATTTGCATTTTATCATGAACTGGACAATGTATAAATGAGTCTTAGTCATTTTATCTTAGAGACTGAATAGACACCTTTAGGATCAAGAAGTGTAGCACAATAGCATTGGTTAACAATGACATAGATAAGAAAACTAATAGAGCATCATTTCAAGTAAAAGGGTCAACAATTACATAGATAAGAAAACTAATATGCGTACAAGTCTGAAAAGACAGGACATACATCTGGGAAGGCAGCAGAATGGGGTATGCTTGCTACTGCATGAGGCTTTTGTATTTGATTAAAGTGTGTTCACAGATGTTGAAATCTTCATAATCTACACCCCCTCCTTAGCATGTTGTTGAGCATTTTTTTTTTTTTGGCTTATCTGAAAATTGATGTCATTTTGAATGTGAGCTGTCTAGAACAACATTCTAATTTAGGGGTTATATTGAAAAAGTAAAGAAAATGGAGAGTGTGGACAAAAGGTACAACTGATAAATAGGCAGCAGTATAGCAGTAACATTCATCCCCTTAGAAGGAGACTATATGGTTGCCAGATCGTTGTATTCATTCCCTTTTGAACAATAAAACTGTATAGCAGTAACAACAGTTCAGAAAGATTTATAAGGAAAATCAAAACATACAAGGGATAAATATGCAGCAGTTCCAACAAGAAAACAAAAGAGATTCATCCAAAGTACTGTCCTAGATTTGGACTCACGTCAACATAATTCCCATCTAACCCAGGTGCATGAGGGCATTCAATGTTTGCATTAGCTTCAGAAGTAGCACAAGAGCTGCATTTTTGTTGAGAGTTTAGATGTTCTGCCCATTTAATTATTTTATCTCCAGTTAAGAGTTTAGATGGAACCCCAGGCAGCCTTTAGAAAGAGGAATGAGCATCCCCAGTTATGAACTCCATATCCAAAAACTATTATATGCCCAGAAATTTCTGAATAGATTCTCCATGAGTTTTCCTTCAAGATTTTTTATGTCTGCCTATATAGTGAATGTCTGTCATCTTCTTTAGTCTATGAATATATTTTCACAGGTTAAGTGTGTGCTTTAAAAGTCAAAAGGGTTATCCTTATTGGATTTTGCCTTGGACAGTGTGTGGACAAAAGGTACATTTGCTAATCCATACCAGTTTGGTGTATATTTGCTTTAACAAGACCATTTTCTTTTTCTTTAAGCAAAGTTCAATGTTTTCAGAATTATTTGCTTTCTGACTATTTAAAGTGGTTGTGTTTAAATGATTGATAATTCCTACCAGTTTAATGTGAAAATGTTCCTGACAACATTGTGTTACTATTGTGTGGAATTGGTATTATTTTGGGGTTAAATATTGTTGTTACTATTTTGGAATGGATAGCATGTTATTATAAAGTCAAGTGATTTCACCCTTGCCTTTTGCCATCCAAAGCATTGTTCAAAGGATGTGGACTGGACTTGAGATTATCAAGTTCCATAGTCATTGTGCCCCAAGACATTAAATAAGTCAAAAAATATATAGTTTCATAGCCATTGTTTCACTGTTGCTTCCTTCCATCTCTCCCCATCCCTCCCTCAAGTCTGCATGTTTCCCCTTTCTATTTATCAATTATTTTGGCCTACCATTATCCTGGCTGATTGGAAAGGTTGTGTTCAAGAAAATATAAAGGTTTTGATTCTGTAAGTTGTAGTTGTCACCTTGGTTTTGATTCTTTAATATCTTCCTGGACTGGCTGGAAGCTCAAACTCAGTTTAGACTTGGTTTTGATTATGAAAGAAGTAAGAACTCACTCTTGATTTGAACATGATAGAGTTTGTCAATGTGTGGTCCTCATCTAGTAATGAAAACGTTGACGAGCGTTGGTCTGTTATGGATCCATGTTCCATTTTAAGATATAACTCTGAAGACAAAACAAACAGAAAGGGAAAACAGAGTTGGACAATCTAATAGGGAAACAAAGGACAAATGCCAAGAACAAACAGGAAACAACTCCCATTTTCCAAGTTAAATCCTATGCATGGTGTATCTGCTGAGAAGTGGCCTCACAAATCCCTTCCGCATGCAACTGACCTTTGTTGTAAATATAAGACCTACACCTGTGTGCTGAATGTTATGGGTGTATACGTATAGAAATTAACTCCATCTACCCATATGTGCTTAGGGGCATCATTGACGATAATATGTATAGTGTTCTATCAGGTAAAAAATGCTAGAAAATTGCCACGGCGTGCGTGGTCAGGCAGGCGGGACCTGTCAGTGTATTGTCCATCATCTGACATAATAGAGTTAAATTACTTTATATACATATCAAAAATAGTACATTGTAATTGAAATTACTGTTATAAAAAAAAAAAAAATCACAATACAAGTCCACAAGTCTGTAAAAGTGACTAGGTGGGGGGTGTCAAATACTGGCTGAACGGCAGTTTGGAAAATTGACAAGCATAACTCATGAAATATGCATAACAACATAAGCTACAAAAATGTCAATCCCAAGACTGTAGTTGTTGGTGCAAAAAAATGAAAAACCATCTAGAAAAGATGAAACTGAAGCAACACTTAATTGTTGCTGTAAAAAACCATGTAGAAAAGATCATACAGAAGTAGAAGCTCCATCAAACTATTGTAACAAAGCAAAGCAAAGCTCAGGCCTACCATTATCCCCTTTCTTCAATCCATGAGCATAAAACTATCACAAAAAAGGTAATTTCTGATGTTCATTGTAGACTACTTTAATACTAGAATTTTAGGAGGGCAGCAAGAAAAACCTAGAGTTTGACTGAAGATGAGCAAAGACAATTTTAGATGTTCATTGTAGACTGCAAAAAACTTAGAATTTGACTAAAGTTGAGCAAAGCCAATTTCTGAAGGTTATTATAGAGTGCTTTAGCTGAATTGTATCTGTAAACTTTAGCAGTCTACTAGATGAGCAAAGGCATTTTGTTTTATTATATACTTTACTGTTAGGATTAGGCCTTTGATGGTCTTTTCTCTTTGAGACCCATTTTGACAGCTATAAAGTGTAGAACACAAATGTTATTAAAGATTTTTAGGTTAGATAAAATTTAAAACAGAATTCTGCTTTAAGCCTACGAGGGGGTATATGTATCTTTTTTTCTCTATTTTTTGAAGACTCTCAATGTCTATACCAGCCTAAGACTAGCCTGAACCCAGCTGATGCAAGTTAGAAATGGCCTTTTCAAGTATAAACAAGCCAGGATCAATAACCAGAAATTAAATCAAGACTAGCTCTGTCAGTTTTGGTTTCCAGTCCAGTTTTTATATGAGTGCAGGGAAATCACGTGGTCTAGATGGCTTTTCCGGGGTTTCTTCCCTGAAACCCATGTGAACCCCGGTTTACATCCCTTTTAGATTTTTTCCTCAAGAAGAGTTTTAGAATTACATTGTAATGAATGTGTAATTAGTACTAAAGTCTTCCATTTAATTAGTACTGCAATTCCCTACAAGATGTTAATTAGAACTTCAGAATCTGAACTTCAGGAATTCTGAAGTTCAGAATTCTAAACTTCATTAAAAAAGGTTAGGGATGCCTTACTAGTACTTGGAATTGTCAAAAGAATGATGGTACTGATTACATCATGTTAGATAAGAGTGAACTTTAGAATTCTGAAAATCCGAACTTCAGAATTCTGAAAATCTGAACTTCAGAATTCTGAAGTTCAGAATTCTAAACTTCAGAATTCTGAACAAAGTTCTAAAGTTTAGAACTTCAGAATCTGAACTTCAGGAATTCTGAAGTTCAGAATTCTAAACTTCATTAAAAAAAGGTTAGGGATGCCTTACTAGTTTGGAATTGTCAAAAGAATGATGGTACTGATTACATCATGTTAGATAAGAGTGAACTTTAGAATTCTGAAAATCTGAACTTCTGAATTCTGAAAATCTGAACTTTAGAATTCTGAACATCAGAATTCTGAAGTTCAGAATTCTAAACTTCAGAATTCTGAACAGAGTTCTAAAGTTTAGAACTTCAGAATCTGAACTTCAGGAATTCTGAAGTTCAGAATTCTAAACTTCATTAAAAAAAGGTTAGGGATGCCTTACTAGTTTGGAATTGTCAAAAGAATGATGGTACTGATTACATCATGTTAGATAAAAGTGAACTTTAGAATTCTGAAAATCTGAACTTCAGAATTCTGGAAATCTGAACTTTAGAATTCTGAACTTCAGAAATTCTGAAGTTCAGAATTCTAAACTTCAGAATTCTGAAGTTCAGAATTCTAAACTTCAGAATTCTGAACAGAGTTCTAAAGTTTAGAACTTCAGAATCTGAACTTCAGGAATTCTGAAGTTCAGAATTCTAAACTTCATTAAAAAAAGGTTAGGGATGCCTTAATAGTTTGGAATTGTCAAAAGAATGATGGTACTGATTACATCATGTTAGATAAGAGTGAACTTTAGAATTCTGAAAATCTGAACTTCAGAATTCTGGAAATCTGAACTTTAGAATTCTGAACTTCAGAAATTCTGAAGTTCAGAATTCTAAACTTCAGAATTCTGAACAGAGTTCTAAAGTTTAGAACTTCAGAATCTGAACTTCAGGAATTCTGAAGTTCAGAATTCTAAACTTCATTAAAAAAAAGTTAGGGATGTCTTACTAGTTTGGAATTGTCAAAAGAATGATGGTACTGATTACATCATGTTAGATAAGAGTGAGAACCAGAAAAAGAAAATAAAGTAAATTAAATTAAATATTTCTCTTGTTCAACCTTTTCTTGATACTTATCTGCATAACTTTTGCATATAGCTGAATAACATGTAAAAGGAAATATTTTGTATGACGGAAAGCAGAAAACGTGAAATGTAGGTCCTTGGTATGTCTGTTCATGGATACTGCTTGACATTCTTGTTCAATCTTTTCTTGATACTTATTCTCCATTGTTATGATATTCATGTCTGCGAGTATAGTACTTGTGGAACGTCTCTCTATAGATTTGCAACTCTATTAAGCCCCCCAACTCTATAGATAAAATAACATGCATAAGAAAGTGAGGAAGAAATTTAAATTGGCAATGAACTATATATAATACAAACTGACAAGTCAGTCAATGTCATTTCATTTAGTCAGTCTATAACACATTTTTTTGCATAGAGGGCAGTATTGCTGATTAGTTGTGAGTTGGGGGGGAAATGTAACTTACTTGTTCGTCTATTGCAACATTAACTTTTCAATTTTTCTATCATAGCGCTACATCTTTCACTATATTAATTTTTTTGTTAGCTTATTGTGTGACTTTACATGCTAACTATGTTTATATTTTTTTACAAGATGGAGTTAAATTATATCATTGATAAGAGTTGGATGTATAAATATAAGACCAAACACGAACGTGTTAATACCGAAGTTCAGAATTTTGAACAGAGTTCTAAAGTTTAGAACTTCAGAATCTGAACTTCAGGAATTCTGAAGTTCAGAATTCTAAACTTCAGAATTCTGAACAGAGTTCTAAAGTTTAGAACTTCAGAATCTGAACTTCAGGAATTCTGAAGTTCAGAATTCTAAACTGAGTTGAAGTTTGAACTGTTGTTTCTCTAATTTAGGACTTATTTTGTGCTTTAGGTTAAGGGTCTGGCGAATTTACTAAAGACAAATTTAGACTAGGGAATTAGTGCAGATGAAAGTGAACTGTTACGCCGCAGGAATGCATTTGGTTCTAATACATACCCAAGAAAGAAAGGACGGAGCTTTTGGGTATTTCTGTGTGATCCATCTTTTGATGTTTTTTTCTTGATAGACTTTCAGGATGGCAAGGTGTCAAGATTTGGAAGCCAATTTGGATGACAAGGTGCTGAACAGGAACGGAAATACATGTAGTCACAAAGAACAAGATGAAACTTCCAACTGCCACTTCTATAATATGTTATAATTTTTTGAAGAAATAAAATAGATGATAGATTACTTAGTTGTCTATATTTCTCATCTTCTCTGTACACTGTACAGATTGAAGTAGTGCATGGTATCCTTTTGGCTTCACCACTTTATGGTTTTGTTGATTTTCCAAGTGCTGAATTTCAATGTGTATTCATCTGTCTAGGGCATTAAAGAAGGATGGTATGATGGCGGAAGCATTGCATTTGCTGTTATGATTGTTATAGTTGTTACAGGTATGATCTTTTCTCTGAGGAAATGAGATAGGCTACTATAGCAACAATGCTGAAAATAATATGCAGAATTGCAAGGCTTTCTCCAATCCAATGAATGCAAGTGAGAAATTGAGTCTCATTGATGGGACTGCCAAAGCCAATGACACACTATTCAGAGGATTAGTTGGTGGATTGTTATATTTGACCCACACACATCCAGACATTCTATTTGCTGTCAGTTTAGTCTCAAGGTTTATGCACAGTCCATCAATGAATCACCTGGGAGCAGCAAAACGCATTTTGCGTTACGTCAGGGCGACCACCAGCTATGGAATATGGTATAGGCCAAGCACCTCTTTTAATTTATTTGGCTTTACTGACAGTGATTGGGCAGGTGCAGTAGATGATCGAAAGAGCACAAGCGGGTTCATCTTTGCACTCGGTTCAGGTGCAATATCTTGGAACTCAAAGAAGCAAAGTACCACTGCATTGTCATCATCTGAGGCGGAATATATAGCTGCATCAGTAGCTACATGTCAAGCAATTTGGATGCGCCGACTTTTGAAGGACTTGGGTCAAGCTCAAGCACATGCAACACCAATCTATTGTGATAACAAGGCAACCATAGCAATGACAAAAAAACCAGTTTGTCATGGCCGGACCAAGCATATTCAGCTCCGCCACCACTTCATTCGAGAAGCTGTCACTAAAGAACAAATTGTGTTGAAGCACTGCTCTACCAGTGAACAAGTTGCAGATGGATTTACTAAAGCACTCTCATACCCAAAGTTGGTAGTGGACTCTATTTTATATAGTTTTCAGGAGTTTGTTGTGCCTATTTTATAGGGATAGTTTGTTAGTGTGTTATGCTCCAGGTTAGTGGATGCTGTGCCTCAAGTAGTGGGGTACGGTGTCATCTTTTGTTCTATATATATATGTGTTTAGAAACTACTCTGATATATATAACTCTGCTACATAAGAAAAATTATCCTCTCTAGTTTGTTCCTCTTCTGTGTGTGTGGTTTCTGTGTGCCTATTGTCCTACAGATTTTTCCAACATTTTAAAAAATCATTCTTCAAACTGTGCTCCTGCAGTGAATTTGAATCCTAGCAAGGAAGACCTAGAGGCATCTTTCAAAGACAAAGGGAATGCAGGCTCCATTGATGGTGTTCCAGTTAACCCTGTTCATGTGCAATTTAACAGAGGTGGTCACACCAGCAGCAGCATTTCTGAAAAAGGTTCTATTAATGTAAATGCTATTCCTGGTGGATTTGACTCTTTTCTTGATCAGTGGGATGCTGTAACAGAATTTTACTTTGATGATCACTTTGCCAAAGGATCAGAACTGAACTCTCTTGGGCCATTTGAAATTCAGGTCCTTAAAACCCCTGGAATTTCAGCTCAGAGATTTGGTGGGCTTCAGTTTGAATTTACTGGAATGAATGAAATAAAACTTGTGGGAAATTTCCATATTCTGCTTCCATCTATTATTGTGCATGATGGAATGGATTTATGCCTGGTTGCTTGGATCCTTTGGCCAGATGAGGAAAGCAGATACAGCCCAAACCTAGAAAAGGTATTCATAAGTTAAGTTGTAATAATACCATCAGTTCTGCAGAGGCTGCCACATGATTGTCTTGTACCCCATCCTAATTCCATGGTTTGCTATATATTTCTTGAACTTCAATGTAGGTGAGTTAAACCATTTAGTTTTTGCATGCAATTCCTACAGGTTGTTAAGAAACGGTTAATCAGTGAGGCAGCAGCAGCAGCTAGTCGAGATGGTAGGTGGAGAAATCAGCTGAGACGGGCAGCACACGATGGTTGCTGTCGACGAGTGGCCCAAATACGAGCTTTGACTTCCGTCTTGTGGGCGATGCTTGTATCAGAAAATATGATTAATGTGCTTGCTGACATTGAGAATCCTCTGGTATACTTTTTCCTAAGATTCTAATAGAAAGTTGACAAAACCCTGTTAATATTGTTTATACATGCATTTACTTCATTGTTTATATAGCAATAGAGACCAAGAAGACATTGTTCAAGGAACAAGATACAGAACTCTGCATTCGGGACAACAGATGCCATTAGACTTAGATCAAATGGGAACAAGATGAGAAGAAGTGAGAGCAAACATTATGATTGAGAGGATCACAGACACACCACAAGGGATTTTGTGCAAATCCCTTATTGCATGCAGACAGCCATCTCTGATAAAGTCATGGACACTAGTTTTTTGGTGAGATATCTTACCATGATAAACTTGCTATCGCCACTTCTTTTATCAGATTCTGACCTGATCTATTATGACTCATTTTTTCCCTGGATGTAAGTTATTTCCTTTTTTTTGTCATCAACGAGCAAGTTATTTCAATGTTTATGTTTGTGGAATCTATAAAATGGATGTGCAATTTTATATCTTATTTGGGCTATCTTTTCATGTTTCAGATGTTCGATATAATGGTGTCCAGAGGGATTGTTCTGATAATAGAGAAAAGCTTTTCTCTATTCAATTTGCTGGGTGCCAAATACATGTAGAGTCTGGGTATGAAAAAGAACCGGCTTGCCCTTCTTTCTTCCAGCTGTGTCTTTGCTTTATACTTTCCTCAATAAAATGTGACCACATTTACTTGCCTCAAAAAGATTAACACTCTTTCTTTCTTACTTGTTTGATTTCATGGGTTGGAAATTGCTGGATGCAAGGTGGAACATCACAGTTGCAGCCCTCAAGACAACAGAGTTGCACCTCTTTATCTAGATAGGACTCTTCATACAAATTTTAATTTTCATGCTACCAAGACAGACATTTTTGTAGATATTGAATATGACATGATAACTAATGATTAACGTGTTGAAATTTTTTTATGTTATATTTAAATAAATGGTGCATTGTAAGTTTGGATGTCTTTACTAAAAAAAATCTCCAAAGTATTTGAATAATATTTTAAACTTGTGGAATATATGAAAAATGACTATATTTATGATGGGTTCGTCAACTATTGTGTATATGGGAGTTGCTGGCTTTCATGCAAATATGACGTTTGAGTCTGTTGACTATTGTGTAAATGGCAATGGTTGGGACCGTCGGCTATCAAAAAAAGGTAGTGGTTGGGTCCGTTGGCTATTGTCTTCATGGTGACGGTTGGGACTGTCGTCTATCAAAAAAATTGATGGCAGGATCTGTGGGCTATTATTTGCATGGTGATGACTCGACGGTTATTGACAGTTGGCTATTGTACAAAAGGCGACGGTTCCTGATCATTGGCAATGACATCACACGACGGTTTGAATAGTCGGCTATTGTACAAACGGCGACGGTGCCTGACCGTTGGCAATGACGTCCCTCGACGATTTTTCACCGTCACCTATTATATAAAAGATGACAATAACCGTTGGCAATAATATTTTTTAAAAAAATAAAAAATAAGGAATAGACGACGGTTGTTTGAAGGCCACGGTTGGTTAACCGTCGGCTATAATATGGCCAACGGGAGTGTAGACCACAGTCTATGGACGACGGTTGGACCGTGGGCGTTGTTATAGACGACGGTGTTTTCCAAACCGCCGACGGTTGTTAATCGTCGGCCATAGTCCTTTTTGTACTAGTGATTATCAGTCTAGTAATTATAATTATCTTCCAAGTATGCCTAAGAGGATTAGCCAGGCCGCGAATACTATCATTCAAAACAACACGAGATGGATTCATGGCAAGGGTGACATAATTGACATTTTGAAGGACATCTGGATGGGCGACCTTCCGCTATCAGGTAGTATTCAGGACTCCTTTGAGGGTGTGGGTACTTCTTTGCAGGAGGTGGTTCAAGATGTCTCCCACCCTATTAGGGCGGCGCTTCCTGATACGATTTTTCAAGGTCTGTAGCTAACTGATGAGGAGGACAGGTGTATCTGGGCGGCTACTTTCAGTGTCATCTTCTCTACCAGCTCAACCTATAACCTGATCAGGGATAAAGGGGTTTGCCATTCTGATAGTCTGAAAATTTGGTAGCCCTCCTTTAATCCCAGAGTTTCTTTGTTTACTTGGAAGATTTTGAATAGAGCAATTCCGATTGATAGAAAATTTTCAGATACTAGCGTTCCTATGGTTTCAAGATGCCATTGTTGTTCTTCTCCTCAGGTTGAGGACCTTGATCATATGTTCATTAACAGTGACATAGCAGTTCAACTGTGGCGTTGGCTCCTGCCTTTAATAAGCAATAGAATTCATCTCCATAGTCACATTACTTCTAGGACTTGGGGTTTTGTAAAGCATTGCAACATTCGCTCCCCCATGGGATTTATATCCCTTTACTGCTTGATGATCATGTTGTGAGAGCTGTGGAAAAGTAGATGTGCTGCGAGGTATGAAGAGAAAAACATCCGGACTGGCGATATCATTAGAAGCATTAACCTTCATATCTCTTTAGCTCTCAACAAGACCTCTTTCAAATATGCTCCTACTCAGGTTGAACAGCAGGTCCTTCAGCTATATGGTTTCTCACCACAATGCTCTTCTAAACAGCTAAAACTTATCCACTGTATTCCTCCTATTGAGAATTATTGTTTAAATGTTGACGGGGCCTCTAAAGGGAATCCAGGGAGTTGTGGAGGAGGTAGATGTATCCGGGATACATATAGGAATGTGCAAGTCGCTTTTGCTCACTTCTACGGGGTGGGTAACAGTCTGATTGTGGAAACCCGAGCTTTATGTGATGGTCTTCAGCTGGTGAGCTCTTTAGGTTTTCACCTCTCTGCTACCCAGTTGGACTCTTTATCTTGTAAATTCCTTCTGGCAGAGCAGGTGTATATCTTGGAAAACCTACAGGTGGTGGCGTGTTGTGAGGGACATGCTGGGCGGTGAATTTAGCTCCATTTCTCATGTCTTTCGAGAAGCTAATATGGTGGCGGACCATCTTGCCAATTATGCTATTACCTCCAGGCAAAATCATGTCTTATGGGGTTCTCATAGCCTTCCACTTTCTTTTAAGGGGCCGGTTGTATTGGATAGATCTGGTCTTATAAATGTTAGACTGGTCTGATTGGGGTATGCCCCTTTGTTTGTTGTATTATCATTTTATTATAAAAACTTTTGGCCTAGGTGTCCCCGCTGGTGGAGTGAGTACATCCTCCTCTTATGGGGGAGGGTGCACTCTCCTAGCTTGAGGCCTTGAGGACCTTTTTCTATTAAAAAAACAAAAAAAGGAGCAGTTTAGAACATTGCAACAAGGGAATTTGTCAGTTTTGGAGTATCAGATGCAGTTTATGGCATTGAGTAGGTATGCACCATACATGGTTATGGATAATGCAATGATGATGGAGTATTTCATTCAAGGATTGCGACCAGAGTTGCAGGATGCAATGATTCCCCTCATGTGTAGAGCAGTGGCGGAAGCGGCTCAGCGAGTAGTTACTTTGGAGAGGACCGTGTAGGCCAGACAGACAGGGGAGTCAGGTAGTTTTCGGCTTCTACAGCATTCTCCAGGTGTTAGTAAGGGAAAGGCACCATCGGGAGCATCCTTATCAAGGTTTACTAAGTGGGGGTCCAAATTAAAGTAGATATTCAGAGGTCGAGGAGGTGGAAGACAGTAGGCATTTCAGCAGGGTCGAGGCTTTAGGCCAGAGGTAGAGGAGTCCCAGTAGAGTACAGCTAGACAACCAGTGGTTCCACCATGTTATAGGTGTTATAATTGTCGGCAATAATTGTCCTTATCCCAGAGAGTGCATTTATGGTAGAGCAGCACCACAGTAGCAACAACAGGTACAGCAGCCACCTGTAGATCGAGGTAGAGGTCCGCCTTTCCGGAGAGGTCTAGGACGAGTTATGGCCATCACCAGAGTGTAGGCAGAGGCATCTAATTTAATTGAAGGTATATTACCTATCTTCAAATTTTTTGCAAGAGTGTTTATAGGCCTAAGTGCATCGCATTCTTTTATTTTTGAAGATTTTATGGATAGTATGGTTCATCCTTTAGAAAAGAAGTAGTGTGAGTTGATTATGAAAGTCCCTTCAGGTGGTTATTGAAGAGTTATGCGGAAGTACACAATACGGTAATCTAGAAGGGGGGGGTTGAATAGATTACGGCAATTTTAAACTATTGATGGCTTCTTTTCGATGCTACAGCGATCTTAATGAAATTTGATTCAAATTCAATTAAGTGTGAGACCGCTTGAGTTGATTTAAGAGAAAACAGGGAATCAAACGTGCGTATGAACACCGTGCCTACCAATCATCTATCGCAAAACGCGAACAAACCACAGAACACGATGATTTAAGGTGGTTCGGAGTACACAACTCGTGTATCCTACATCCACCGTCCACACACACACGCAGAAACGACTGCTTATGAGCGAGTTCAACACTACAACTCAAACACACACACGTTGTCTGATGAAACACGATCAGAACAACCACAAATACGTGAATCAAGCACAAGGGATGCTCGAAACACAACCACACACACACACGATTGGATGGAAATTATGAAATGGAGAAGAATTGGGAATTAGGGAACAAATCCAGTTGGAATTCTTCTCGTGGATCGTCCAAACGCTCTTCAAACTTCGATTGGATGTAGATTGATCGATGTAGAAGGTTGAATTGATGACGATCCGGCTTCAGCTCCGCATAGATAGTGATTCCACGTCGATCTGGGCGGAAAGTTGAAGCAGAGCAGCAATTTGGGGCTTTTCCTCTTGGTCCCTTGGAGGCTCTTGGATGGGAGGCTGCTCTCTGCGAAATTGGCTCCAAAAGGATGCTTATATAGTGTTAGGTAAAGGTGGGGGTCGTGGAGGAAGGAAACACCCAAGTGGGGCCGGATTTGGAAACCCAAAATCTGAAGTTTCCGTCGGCTGTCGACAGGTGCACTTGCATCTGTCGACAGGCAGACTCAGGCTGAGAACTGGGTTTCAGGAAAATGAGTTTCTGAGTGTATCTGTCGACAGACAGTTTTCATCTGTCGACAGATGCACTCAGGAATAGAAAACCTGAGCTCTGTCCTGGGTTGTCTATGTGTATCTGTCGACAGGTACATTGCATCTGTCGACAGATGCACTCAGAGATGCAAACCTGAGTTCTGTCTGAGAATGACTGTGTGAATCTGTCGACAGGCAGTTTGCATCTGTCGACAGATGCACCTCTTTGACAGATTTTGTGCCTTTTGCTCATCTTTTCAATGCCTCTTCAAAGTTCCATCTTTCATGCTTGTACACCTACATGCAAATACATTGTTAGTGATGTACATTGTATGATTTAGCAATGTTTAACTCAATCACTTTCATGGTGTTTTTCATGTTAGTTAACACATCAATTTTGCCTTAAATCAATGTTCAAGAATGTTAATGTGATCATCAAAAACATGATATATGGAAAACCCAACAGTTATATGTTTACCTCTAGTTATTTAGATGAAGTTCCAATTGTGATTCAAGGAAATCAATTGCCAGTCAGATTGTATGCCTTGCAGTAGAAAGAATATGATATGATTTTGGGAATGGATTGGTTAGAAGCCTATGGGGCAATAGTGGATTGTAGGAAGAAGAGAGTTAGATTTTGTCATCCCAGTGGAGCATTATTTGAATTTCAAGGCATGTCATTTTACACCCCCAAATTTATTATTTTTGTACTTAGATCTAGAAGGTTAATCAATGCAGGATGTATAGCATATTTAACTTAAGTAAGTTTAGTTGGTTCAGATGAATTTGTCGAGATGGTTCCTATAGCAACTTGAAATTTTCAAAAAATAATAATAATAATAATAAATAAATTGGAAAATCAAACAAAAAGGGAATTAATTCAAACCCATTAAACGAAAAGAAGTAATGGGCTTTGTTAAATGGACTCTCCAATAATTATTGGGCAAAAATATGGATTTTTAAAAGATGAATAATAAAATAATACCCAAAATTCATTTATTTAATATTTCCAGGAAAGAAAGGGGGCTATTCAATCATTAAAATAGTGAATATGTGTTGGAATTGGACTCCTAACCCTACCCTAATTAGTTGGCTACAAAATTGCAACCCAACCTAACCCAAATAGGAGGAGGAAAGCTTGGAAGGTTGAGAGAAATTAGGAAATCTCGGAATTAAAGGGGAATTAGGGTCATAATAGGAACTGGAAACCAAGGGAGCTTAAATACTTCCCAATCTCTCTATGGCCGGCCCTAATGCGTTCCTGAGGGTTGCTGTGCGTGGAGAAGAGGCCAAGGAAAGGAGAAACTCATGGGGAGAAGGCTTGCTCAAAATTCAACCTTTGCTCTTCGAGTTCTAAGCCCTAGGAGACAAAACGACTCAAAGGTAGGCATTCTTATTGGCTAAACTCAATTAAATTCGTCTGTAGGTTGTTCCAAACATCAGGAACAAAATCTCTCTTGTTGCTCTATTTTTCATCTATCCAATATTTTTCTCTTTATTTTTGAAGATTGGCAATCACCTTGACCTCGAGCCATCACGTTAAATCTAGATCTCCATGTACTCTTGATCCCATGCCATGAAATTTTAACTGGAGATACTGATGGTTGTTAGGCATCGTTTGCCCCTAAAAGCCCCAATTTTCATCCAGTATCCTGCTCGAATAAAATCCTTTACCTTCACTGTACAATGTTCTGTGTTCATCGTGCATGTTCATGTTTAAAACCTGAACAAACCTTGATGATTTACAAATTCCTATTTACTGTGCATACTTTATCATGTCTAGGTTTGTGTAAAAGTGGTTTCGTGATTTTTCATCCACTGTACATTGAGTTCTTAATTTTTAACGAACTTGTGTCAAAACATCGAAACTTGGACCGCAATCCAAGGCATGGTCCTTTTCCCGCTCAGACTCAAGCACAGGACCTGAGAACGCGACGACCCGATAGGCCGCGTTCTCAGGGTTGATCCGACCAGCAACCTGTCGCGTTCTGAACATCACAGGCACTTGCGTCGTGTTCTGGCTCCCTGACCTGACCGACCCGTCACGACCCTTGATTGACCCTGTCGCATTCTATAAGTACCCTGTTGCGATCCTTACAAGGGTACGTCACGTTCTGAACATTTGCATGAAAACCCTGTACTTTGTAAATCTTGATGTTCTACAGTGATTCTACCTCTTGTGGACAGTCATATACGTAGTAAATAAATTTGTTATAAAATAAACATGTATGGAATGATTTAAAAGATTCTCACATGATCTTTTCATATCTATGATCTCTTTGTCACATGCACATACTTGTAACCATCCAATAAGACTTGACTTGGTGTGAAAATATCTCATAAAATATTTCAATAATGTATTTAAATTACCCTATTTTTAAAATGTACTTATCTTTATTTCTCGCAATGTTTTGGGAATACCGTTACCGACGCTCCACTGTTTTAGAATTCCTCTGGAATGTCGAGCACTTGTTTCTCTACACACTTTTCTCTTGACTTGGACAAACTCTCCATCGGATATTCCTTCTGTCGGAATAGTGAATCCTTGCTCAAAGCCTCCGTAAGACTCCTTTGTCCATAGATTCCCACATGGCCGACGAGCTAGTTGTACCCTAATACCTATGATACTCTTTAGGGATCAGTAAGATCCAAACGACCTTAGATTTCTCTCGCTCTTATCTTAAATCATGCCAGACCTCTGTACCTATGCATAACATGGCCACTGGAAGGGTAGTGTATTCCACCTGACTGTCGACACCAATTGCACATGTTGTGCAACTGTTACTATCGCCCGTTTAATCGCCGTTTCATGTGCAAAAACCTTTAGTTCTCATCTATACTCGACTCGCTCGTCTATTCACACTCTCTCTACTATCTCGTCTATTTATCTAGTACTCTAATCTATTTCTTGGTACTCTTTATTGGCCATTGACTGATTGTCTAAAGATAAACAATATAACTAATGCCTGGCAATATATAAAGGGCGCGGTTTGGTCCTGGGAGGTGTGCCCAAAAGTGCTATTTGCCCACGGGAGTTAATTAACTAGAGTGTTTGGCATTGCTCTCAAGTGCTATCTATCTCGACTATCTATATGACAATCAAAGTGCTATGCTATATACTCGACTCGTTGTGCTATCGTGAAATGTACTGTGCTATTTGTGCTATGGCCATCCTGCTCTTGTGCTATGCTCGACACTCGTGCTATATTTGGAAACTTGTGCTATTTCAATCACATGTTATCGTGCTATCTCTTACGTTACTTGACTCTCTCGCTCTATCTTTAGTTACTCTACCATTTAGTACATTAATCATTTAAAGCATGCTTGATCATGAGATTTAAGTCCTACTGGGCGTTATCGCTCACTCTGCGTTATTGGTTATGTGTTCTCAGATGAGACCGAGGATGATACTTACACTCAAGAGGACGGGAATGAGCAAGAGTGAAGTCAAGAGTCCCCTGGCATCATAGTATTATGATAGAGTCTTAGTTCAGTCATTTACTTTTATTTGATGTAATTGGGCCCTATAGAATGGCTCTGATATTAGTGGTTGTAATAGACATTTGAGGAATTATTAATGAGATGCATTTGCTTTCTTGTCTAGTGGTTTGATGTCTATTCTACGCTCTGTGCCTGTTTACTTGCAACTGCCTCACGTTCCGATATTCCGTGTCAAGGCGTGACAGTTCCAATTGTCACAGTGAAGTGTACGTGTGCAATGTACAACCAAGAGGGGAGGGGTGAATTGGTTGACTACCAAATTAAAATTTGATCTAATTTGATATGACAAACAAACACTATCTCACCATACACATTACCACAAACTAACCATGTACATACAAGAGGTAGAAGAAAAGGAACAAAGTATACAGTAGACAATTATTTAGGTGGTTTGGTCACACAATGATTGTGCGCCTCCCCTCACAGACGTGAGGTGGCAACACACTACTCTTAACTTGGCTGGAGGTATAGAGTGCAACCCCTCCACACACACATATATAGACACACACACTCATGTCTCAACAGTAATAAGGCCTTGTTGTCAAAACCCACACACACACACCACTCGGAAACCACGAGCACAACTCTCACTCACACAAGAATAAGTGTTGTGAGAATTTTCTCAATGCAAGGAACAAGACAATAGAATAAAGAAAAAAATAGAGGTTCATATTTCTCCTATTTGCGGTGTTGAGAAAAACATTGAAGCAGAAAACACAACAGTGGCATTAGCTTCCTTAGACGATGCACTGTTGTTACAGATCAACCTTGAGGTCCAAAACTTCAACTTGAATCAACAATCCTTGAGGAAGAAGCTCTGGTTCACCTGTGTGTTCTTGACCTGACTGGGATACCTTGACTTCTTCTCCAAGGATATATATTTATATTGCACCCAAGATAAACTTCTACCTTAAGACCCATGACCGAAGGACTTCTTTTGAACCATAGATCTAAGGATAAACTCGTGCAAATCTTAGATACGAAAGAGTCCTATCCAGAAGGGAAACTAGGTTTCCAAAGTCGGTCGACCGATTTCCCAAGATCGGCCGTCCGAACAGAAGTCTATCTTTTGTGTCGACTTGAGTCTTCTCTTGTGTCAGCACACAACACTAAGTCAGTCGTTCGATTTAGTGGAGTCGGTCGACTAAGTCTTCGACTGTCCCATGCCAAAGTCATTGGCTAGGTCGGTCGATTAGATCCTTCAAATCGATCGTCCTATCTTTCCTTCAACAATCATAACCTTGGTAACAATAGATTGGCCTTCTTTCCATCAATCGATTGCCCTTGTTTCCATCAATAGATTGCCCTATCCTTCAATCGATTGAGTAGTCCTTCAATCGATTGGCCTTTGATTATCGGTCGACTGATTTTCCAAAGTCAGTCGACCGACTTGCTGACTACTTCACTACCAGACTCTACTAGCTAAGTCGGTCATCCGATTACCCTGAGTCAGTCGACCGATTCCCTGCAAAAGTGTAGAAATCAAGTCAGTCTGAAATCTAACACTTGATGAAATTAAACACTCACCTTAGCCTTTTCTATGTGAACTCTAATCATCATGAAAGTCTTGTTAAGTTCATTAGCATATGAAATTAACCAAGGTAAATTTATCATGAGTACCTTACATAAATTTACATAAAATCCACAAAATACTCATAACCATATGCTTCAATATAAACTAATTTTGTCAACTTCAAAACATCAAGCACATAGAGACAACAATCTCCCCCTTTTTGATGTTGACAAAATATATGGGAATGAACATACTTATGAAGCATCAATCACACAAGAAGAACACTATTTTTGGATTTTTTGAATATTTGTCTTTTGTTTTCAAACATATTCATTCGTTTTTGTATTTTTACAAGGGATAGGTTGATGCACACTCACCTAGACACAAGTAGCCTCACATAACCTAAATGCATCAGGCAAGCACACATTCATACAATAAAAAGAAAAAAAATAAAAAGACACACATAATATTACATAACCTATATATCTAGATAACTTCTCCTCCTTTGTCACAACAAAAAGGAGGGAGTGGAATAACAGAAGCTGCAAGAGTCTCCTCAACACTGGAACACCTAAGAAATCACTAAGGTGGAGGCTGATCCTATGCAGAACGTAGGTAACCTAAGACTTCCCTAAAGAAATTAGCTTGGGAGTCCATAAGGCTCTGCTGGTTAACCCTCATCTCAGCCAAATCTCTAGTGAGATCTTTTAGTGACTCGCCCACTTGGCATACTTCCCCTCTCATAGAAACCATGTCCTCCTCAAGCCTGGTCAGACTGTGTTGGAACCACAGTGAAAAGTCTACACCTTCAGGACCGAGAGGAGGCAAGTCTTGTTCCATAGGAGCTGGATGTTTTGGATCTTCATGTTTTTCCCCAGGAGCATGTTCTTCACCTTCACTATCTCCATCATTTCCAGTTTCTAATTTTTTTGAACTATTTTCACTTTCTTCAATTTGATGAACACCCAAGTGTCGTCTAAATTGACCATCCACAATTCTATGATTTATGAACCACATAATATTCGGTTGATTGTACACAAGGGATGACGAAATATTCTCTGCTGTTTCATTTGAAAGATCAATACCAGCTTGTTCAAATATAACTGTGAGATGGGTTGCATAAGGCATAGATTACCGATGTTGGTTTTTCACCTACGTGATGAGTTGAGTCATCAGTGCAAGCAAGCACAGAGGCACATTGTGAAACCAATAGTGAAATATGTCTTTGTGCACTCTAGTAACTTCATCCCTACTACCACTTTTTGGAAATATGATTGTGGTGATGATGTAGTGGATGATCTGCTGTAGTGGGGGAAAAGCATTGCCATTAATTAGGGCATGATGTGCCACACACTCTGTTGGATCTCACCCCAACATCACTTGGCATAGATCAAGGTCACTGTACTGGACATGCTGCACAAAGTAGCCAGAATTAGGAATACTGAAAGCTTGACTAAACATTGCATCATTGACTAGAATTTCTAAACTGTTCATAGAAGTAAAAAGCCTTACGTTGCTTATATAAAAATTTGCATAGAACTACTGAACCAACTCTGGATAATACACCTTATGCCTGGATAGAAATCTAACACATCCTTGAGTTTGAAACAGGAGAGACAACATGGGTTCGACTTCATCCAAATCAGTAAAGTCGACATACCATAGAGGGAGTATCTTTCTCCTTCGATTATTCAACAACTCTCCTGGTGCCACTGGAACCTGTGCACCTGCTCCAGAACTATCGCCGACCTCCTGGCGATGCCTCGGGTTAACACGACCACTGTGGACCCGTGGGGCATCTCAGAACCATCGAAGGAATGGATCTTGTGAGGTTGCGACGCCTCCTGAGACTAGGATGATGAGGACCTCAGCAAGGATCGAACTGAGAAGAGGAAAGCTTCCAATGTGGAAGCCAAAGAGACTGGGTAGGAGAATTGTGAAGATGGTGGATCTCCCAATGGCTCTAGGGCTCAGAACTCTTGAGAAAGGGAAAAAAGTTCAAGGGTTTAAGAAGGGGCACTTGGGGGCTGAAAGGATGCGAATGGTAGTCCAAGAGTCACCTCTTGAAACCCCAAGGCCATATGAATCTGGGTTGGATTGCACCAACAAAGTCGGTTGCGACCGAAATGAACCGGTTGGACGCACGATCGAAATCGGTCGACCGACTTTGATGAATTGGTCGACCAATTTCCCTGTTTTCAAGGGAACTCGGTCCATCCAGTAGTGAACTGGCATGAATGGCCCTAGGAGTGGCAAATTAGAATGTCCCTATAAGATTTTCTAAGGCTAGTTTTCATGGAGACACAATAAATTGAAAGATAGAGAAAATCTGTAGGTCCTCCAATTTCCTTAACATGATTACTTCCAACTAAGTAATTGCCTACAAATATCACATATCTGGAGACTTGATTTGTATATCAAGAAGTTCAGTCTTAGAAGGTTCAAGGAATTGGGATATAAATATATATAGACACACACAAGCAAGAATTTTTTTTTTTTAATCAGTAACATAAAAAAAATCAACATGCATACATAGAAGCATCTCACATGCACCTCCCCCTTACTCAAAGCATATCTAGACTTTGCACAACCCCAACTCTCTTCTAAGTGTGGTAAACCTATCCTCACTGTAACGACCCTCCTTATAACGGTGCGGTTATACCAACCCACGTCGATATAGAGAGCGTCGCTACAGTGGGACATTTACCCAACACTAGCCGATAGGTTGAAAAGTACGTGGATAGTAATTGATTATAGCGGAAATAAATAATAACTAGACTTTTGATCTATCACCATCACACATTCCACAGTCTATATAGAAAAATAAAATGACAAGTCCACATTATTACATGATAAAAGAACTACATTGTCCAAATAACTATCCATACAAACGACTTTATTCAAGCTATAAAAAAACAAAAGTACAACTGATAATTGCTCCTCAAAAGCTACTCCTCCAAAAGATCAACCTTCACTATGTCTTTCTCTAATACAAGATCCCTGTCAACCTGTACGCCGAAGCAAGAGTGAGTCAATGACTCAGCAAGTAAAACAAAGACTTAATCTTAAACATATTACATTCATATTAAGCTATTTAAACACTAAAGAATACGTGCTATTATTTAAACTACAATAACATACATGGAACATACTTTTAACTATCAATACATTTCTAGATCACCTAGACATGCTTTATTCTATCACATTTTTATTCTAAATCATGGATACTACATTATACACTTGTACATATTCTCCACATCTAACATGTAACATGAATCATTCATTCACACATTAATTCATTTCATGATACATTTCTATAACTAGATCATAGAATTTGGTATAAAGAAATGAACAACCTAACATGATGACTATTCACTTTTCACATGCACTTTTCATATTTAATTTCACATTTTGCTTGTTGTTTTACTGTAAATAAATCTCATATGCATGGTTTCACATTTTATAGTATGAATTGAAGAGTTAAAACATAATCAAGTTGATTGTTAACAATAAGCATTTATAGCATGAAACTTTATACTAATTGAACATTACATCTAACATGGAACCTAAACATCCTTCCTTTTTTTATCACATTCATAACCATACTTTACTTGCTGTTTTGACATGACTTAAGCTCAATTACATTAATTTAGTCTTATTCACACACAATCCCATTCATTTAGTAATCTCACATGCTCATTTTTCATATTACGTAAATGATATGATGACATATGTTGATTCACATGCACTATCTCATGAAGAGAAATAAAATACTTGACATGATACTAAACATGATATTACAATTAAAGTAACTAATACATGAAATTATATGAACTTACTGCATTAACATATGAGTTTTCACAAGCAAGCAAATTCTTATTAATATTAACCTTTCCCTTACTTATCTCTTCACACAATCTTCATATTACTTACTCTTTCATTTTCACTTATCACATATTATGACATTTGTACTCATCACATGCCACTTTTGCATATTATTTTACACTTTATTCATATTCCAATAAATTAAAACGCCATGACACATAGTCCTAACTACCTATTAGAGGACATAAACCAATATCTCATACTCATAACTCATCGCATCTCATAACACAACTTCACATACTCATATCACATAACTCATATCACATAACTCATATCACATACCCACCACCTAAGCAATGAAGTGGTGAATCTTGGTAACTGCGCAGACCAGGAGAAGCCCTCTCCACCCTATCCAGTGGTACTTGTCCACCTCCGGATTTTTCCTAATGCCTTTAGGATAAACTTTTACAATGTAGAGCTTTCCATAGGGACTTTTCTATGTACAGCTCTCCATGCCTCTAGGGTAGCAGTGTCATTCTTGGCCTAATTAGTTCACATTCACTTATTCACATTTTCACACTTTATTTACATTGTTCACATATACTAATTAATCGCTTTATATATCTTATTTGTCAACTACACATGTCTCAATTAACCTAACCATGATACTACTGTTTTCAGAAATAAAACATCTTACATTACAATCCTAAACATGCTATACATTTACTGGATTGCACAAGATCAATTTCAACGCATTTAATATGAGCAATTTCCATGGTTTAACTAACAATTATACTCATTGTCATCCATTTAGTTCTAAATTTTTATCACAGGTTATTATCAGTAAGTATGTCACATATGAAATTTTCTAAATTTTTCGGACAATATACATAATTTCTACAATTAATTCTAGATTTCAGACATATTTATCGAAATATCATTAAGCATGGTACACATCAACATATTTGGGCATTATCAGAACAAAACCCTAATACCAGTATTCAATATGTCATGGAAAATTTATGAAATTTAATTCACAATAAAATCCATTTATACTAGATTTAAACATTTTCATATCATGCTTATTACTCAGTCACTGAATTTTAATAATTAACATGGTTCATAGAAAATTTAGGCAACCTCATGATAAGACCTACTGACAGTATACAATCACCCATGAAAAGTTTAGTACATACCTATGTCTAGAAATCATTTAAACAGCGAGGGAAGATTAAAAAGCACAATTTCAGGATACTGAAGAAGTAGACGTCAAGGGATGTTGCCGTTTACTTTCAACTGTGGCATCCCTTGCCGTCAACTCAAGAACTTGACTGCAACCTATGTTGCCGTCAACTTCTTCCCAGCAGCACATACAGACATCACTCAATACAAAGGGAAAATTGGGGTTCCAGGACTCGAGGAAAAATCTGTAAAAATCCTAAGACTTAAGGGGACATGTATAAGATCAAGATCTAGGTTTACTTGCCTCTAACAAAAATCTACGAAGATAGAAATATGCCGATGAAGCCCTTCTCGGCCCTACCAAAAAGGTGCTCAGAAACTCCTTCGATCAGGTTCTTCTGTTGATGTAGATGGTCCCTCGGAGTTGGGATCTCTTCTCCTATGCATAGGCTATCCTCCAGTTGGTGTAGCACTTCGAGAAACACCTCCAGTCGACGGATCCGGCCTTTTGAAGTTCAAATTTTCAGCATCTCGGAGCTAGGGTTTCACCAAATGTTAAAAAGCCTTTTCCCCGACCTAGGATGGGTATTTTATAGGCTTGGGGGTTGGGGTACACAATAGGGTAGGTTTCCTATGGGTTAGGATGGGTTTCCTAATTTGGAACCAGCCAAAACGCGAGCATTAACAATTCTGGAACCGTTACGCAGGAGGATATAGACGTCAACATCGGTTGTAGTCAACTGCACAGTTGACGTCAACATGCTAGCCGCCAACAGGGGGTTGGCGTCCAGGGGGTGGCCGCCCACTGTGGGTTGGAGTCCAAGTCCTGGCCGCCCACTGCACAGTGCAGTGAAAACCCTGCCAAACCCTAAAATAAAGGCATAAATGCACTAAAATAATTTAGTATATGCAAAAATAATTATATATATCTTTACCACATAAAGTAATTGCATTATATAATATTTAATTAAATACAACTTACACTAATCATAATTAACGATAATATGCATCAATAATATACATATATGCACATATACGTACACATTACATAATTACATACATTATGCATGAACCTATGATTGAAATGTGTTCATTATTAGTTAAATATTGCATGCACATTATCATTCAAGTACCTTACACACCATAAATAATTTAACATGCTTAAAATAGATAGATTTCATTTAAACAAGATTAGCATATGTATGTATACATATACGCATTCATGATACAAACAACAAGCATAAAATAATTAAATACAATGGGCATCTCAATAATCAAATAATTCATACACATTTTAAATATACATTGCATGCGCGTAAATAAACTCATAATTATTTACAAAATGTATGATAATACTTTCTTACTATGTGTACAACACGTACAATATGCATGAGATCTACATACACTGATAGCTAGCTAATGCATGCACATTATATATATATATATATATATATATATATTTATTTATACTTGTACGAAAATAACTCTCACGTACTTACATGATCCACAGTTAAAGTTACCTATCTCATGCACAATGCTATTTAAGTACTATTTATATATTATAGATGATTTGATGTACATAGGATTAGATAGATAGATATCACATGCATAAGATAACATACATATTTACATTTATACTTCATATACTTACACACAATATCCATGGAATAGATAATATAATATGCACTTCAAGATTTAGATAGTAATATATGCACGGTGTCTTTTAGATGCAATATGCAATAAGTTGGCTAAGAATAATCTACACAACAATAATTATTTCTTGCATACACACACTTGAATTAACATATGTATAAATATACAGACATATACAATATGCACCTCGGTAATTAGATTAAACATGCATAATATTACTTAGTATTTTAGTATACACAATATACACATAATAGTTAATTGCCTATTTTCATATGAAATATCATATATATACATGCATATGTTCATGACAAGTATAGAAATGGTAATATGCACAATTGAATACATATGCTATACACGCAACAAGTAAAGATACATGGACAATATAAAAGAAAGAAAATTTCGGGGTATCACACTCACTCAGGGATATAGTGAAAGTGTCAGCAATTTGTGCATTAGTTTCAATGAATTTCAACTCAAAGTTGCCTTTCCTAACATGATATCTCAAGAAATGATGTCGGACCTCTATATGCTTGATTCTAGAGTGTTGAATTGTATTCTTTAACAGATTTATTGCACTTGTATTATCACACATGATAGATACACAATTTAGTGAAACATGATAATCAAACAACTGATGTTTAATCCTTAGCACTTGGGCACCACAACTACCGGCAGTAACATATTCTGCCTGGTAGTGGAGAGTACCACGGAATGTTGTTTCTTAGAGGCCCAAGTCACCAAGTAGCCTCTAGAAATTGACACATGCCACTTGTGCTTTTTCTATCAATTTTACATTCAGCATAATCCGCATCGATATATGCAACTAATTTGAAGGAGCAACTGATGGGATACCAGAGGCCTAATTTTATTGTGCCCACAAGATAGTAAAAAACTGTTTAACAGCCATTAAATGAGACTCTTTAGGACACGACTTAAAATGGGCACATAGACCAACGTTGAACTGGATGTCTGGTCTAGAAGCAACAATATGTAGCAAGGATCCAATCATGCCTCTATATAAGGTAGGGTCCACGGGTTTACCTTTTTCATCGCTTTCCAATTTAATTGATGATGATGTGGGGGTTGGAAAGGATTTAGAATTTTCAAACCTATACTTCTTGAGTAGTTCAATGGTATATTTTGATTGGCATATGGAGAGGCCTTCCTTGAGTTGTTTAACCTATAAACCAAGAAAGAAACTTAGCTCACCCATTAAGTTCATTTCAAACTTCCCTTGCATGAGATCTGCAAATTGTCTACATAGGATGGAGTTAGTTGAGCCAAAATGATATCATCACATAAACTTGAACCATAATAATATCTTTACCAGAACTCTTGATGAATAGTGTTTGGTATGCCTTACCTCTTTTGTAATTCTTTTGTAATAAGTTACTTAACCTTTCATACCATGCCCGTGGAGCTTACTTCAACCCATACAATACCTTCTAAAGCTTGTAGACATGATGAGGTTTATTGACATCTTGAAAACATGGGGGTTGCTCTACATACACATCATCTTTAATGTAACCATTCAAGAATGCAGATTTTACATCCATTTGGTACAATTTGAAATTTAATGAGGACGCATAAGAGAGAAAAATGCGAATAGATTCCAGCCTGGCCACTGGTGCGAATGAGTCATTGAAATCAATGCCCATTTCCTGGCTATACCCTTTGGCTACTAGCCGGGCCTTGTTCCTAACTACCATTCCAAATTCATTTAATTTATTTTTGAAAACTCAACGGGTTCTAATCATAGAATGGTCCTTAGGATAGGGCACAAGAAACCACACCTCATTCCTTTAGAATTGCTGCAACTCATCATGCATAGCCGTTATCCATGATTCATCCGCCAGTGCCTTGTCCACATTCTTGGGCTCCACTTAAGAAACAAAATGGTTAAATCTTGATCTACCACTTGTCTCAATAAGGATCTTGTCCTCAAATTGTGTTCAAGACTTCCAATCACATTACTTGGAGGATGATCTTTCATGAATCTCCACTCCTTTGGAAGTTCAGGATCCTCCGTTGAAATTTCTTGAAGTTCTTCAAGTGGTGGATCTTCAGATTTCTCCATGGTATTTAAAGGATTCAGTATACCTTTACTTGATGTTGTTTCACTTTTGGGAGGATTTCTTTGACTGTTCTTTGTATCCTCTACATCATTATCAGTCAAATGTTTTGTAGTTAGGTTCAAGTTAGATTCATCAAAAATGACATGTGGAGTTTCCTCAACTACGAGAGTTCACTTATTGAATACACGATAAGCTCTTGAATTTATGGCATAGCCAAGGAAAATTCCTTTGTCACTTTTCTCATCAAATTTTTCTAAGCTTGACTTACCATTATTTAAAATATAACAAGTACACCCAAAATATCTGAAGTGGGAGATATTGGGTTTCTTACCTTTGAAGAGCTCATAGGGGGTTTCCTTAAGTATTGGTCTTACCATGGCACGGTTGATAATGTAGCATGCAGTATTTACCGCTTCATCCCAAAAGTACTGTGGAAGAACTTTTTCACTTATCATAGTTCGTCCCATCTCTGCCAAGATCCTATTTTTCCTTTCAACCACACCATTCTGCTCCGGTGTCCTTGGTGAAGAGAATTGATGACTGAACCACTGTTCATCACAGAAGGACTTGAATTCTGAATTTTCAAACTCTCCTCCGTAATCACTTTGTATTATGGGAATGAAAAATATTTTATCATGCTGCACTTTCCTACACGACACTTAAAACTCCATTAATGCATCATTTTTATTGGCCAGAAATAATACCCAAGTAAAGCGTGAAAATTCATCAACAATCACAAATCCATAAGATTTTCCAGCTAAACTAGATATTCTGGTTGAGCCAAAAAGGTCTAAATAGATGAGTTAAAGTGGGCGTGTTCTACTCACAATAGTTTTATTTTTAAAAGACATTCTTGTTTGTTTTCCTTTAGCACATGCTTCACAGACTTTATCACTTTCAAATTTCATTTTAGGCAAACCACTTACAAGGTCTATTCTAGACAATTTAGATATAACTCTAAAACTAGCATGACCCAAGCGACGGTGCCATAACCATGCATTCTCATTATGATTAGCCAAGAGACAAAATTTTCATATTCCATTAGGTCCAAGTCAACAGTATAAATATTATTTACTCTTTGACCTATGAATTTTACTTCATTGGAGTTCTTCTCCATTATAGCACAGGGAGATTTTTTAAAGACAATTTGGTATCCCTTATCACACAATTGACTTTTGCTCAAAAGATTATGGTTTAAGCCATAGACAAGAAGTACATTTTCAATATGGTCTTACCTGTTCCAATGATCTTACATTTGCCCTAATCTCCAAAGGTTACCTTTCCTCCTTCTTTCAGTTAAAGCTCTATGAATTTTATTTTGTCTCCAGTCATATGTCTTGAACAGCCACTATCCAAATATCATATATCGCTCTCAGCTCTGAGGTGTTGGGTTGAGTGTGAATATAATTCATTTGTCCTCACATTTTGATGATGACAAGTTGTGATTTTAATGCATAACCATTGGAACATGTAAAATACATCACCTGAAATTACAATATTCAAAAAGCATGTTTCCAAGCACATTTATCATTGATATTCATGATAATATATTTATCTAATGATTCATGTGTTTATTTTCTCAGGAACAAACATTTTCTGCAAAGGTAGTGTCGACACAACCATCCCTGGTGTCGACACAATGGTTCAGAACAAAGGCAGAAATGTGAAGAAAAGTCCATCTCAGGTCGACACGAGTCCAGAGCAGGTCGACACTAGAGACAGATTCCAGAGAAATATGTGAACAGATTGCCATCTCAGGTCGACACCAAATCAGGCAGTGTCGACACTAGATAGCCTTCCCAGAAGGCCAGTTTTGCTTTCTGGGCCAGTAGGTCGACACCAAATGAGATCAGTCGACACTAGAGAGCCTTCCCAGAAAGGCTGCTTTGTTGTCTGGGTCATGAGGTCGACACCAAATGATATCAGGTCGACACTAGAGACCTCTCCCAGGGAGTTGTTCTGCCAGTCTGGGAGAGTGTGTCGACACACCTCATGGGCAGGTTGACACACTCCGGAATCTCTGTGATTTAAGATTCCTCCTGGACACGTGGCACCCTAGGGAGATGTCAGATCAACATTGGATCATGTGCCCACGTACCCCAAGGGTATCTTTCGGATATTTAGGGTATAAATACCCTCCTTAAGGGCACTCATCCCAAGAGAATCTCTTTAGAGCCTCCAGAAACCTGCAAGCGGCGGCAAGAGAGTCTCACCTCCCTGTTTTGCTCTCTCTTGTGCTTCCACACCTCAATTCACCCTTCTCCAAGCACAAGGATCGAAGTTTGATCAACATGAAGCACTAGGATCAACTTCAAAGGAGCAGATCAAGTAGAAGCCAGCATTTGCGAAAATTGCAGAGAGCACAAGTTGTAGATCACCATCAAAGTTGCAGAGCATCGACCAAGGGACTTCAAGTGATCAAGATTCTTCCAACTCGGCCTCTACAAGGGAGCTTTCTTGAAGAACAAGAATTGTCAACCTCGAGTCTAAAGTCTTTCTTGTTTCTTCCTGGCTATTCTAGAGATTGTGCATAATCTATTGCATCAATTCTCTTGAATTGGCCTTAATAGATCAGATCATTGCTAGAGGATCTGCATCTACTTGTTTGTGTTCTAGCAAGTGGTTGTGAGCCTGTGTGCTCAGGTTTTTGAGTCGTCGTACTCAAGTTGTGTGGTTGAGCAGTCTTGCTCAGAGTCTAGAGTAGTCTTGCTCTAGGTAGTGTGTGAGTTGTCTAACTCATTTGTGGAGTTGTCAGGCTCTAGTGTGGGGTGTGTAACCCAGGTTGTTAGTGGATCCTCACTGCGTGTGAGGGGTGGTTGTAGGAGTCACATGGTGTGATCTCCGAACCACCTAAAAATCTCAGTGCATTGGTCTGCTTGTGGTTTGATTCTTCTCTTCGTTAGATGAATGCATAGGAACGTTTGAATCCATATAATCAACTTGTTTACTCACTCAAATTGCTTAACTCACTTAATTCTTTTCAGATCTGTGAAATTTGCTTTCAATCTAAATCTGATTCAAAGGACTTTCAAAATTGGTTTTAGCTTCCGCATCAGTTGGCATAGATCTATTCAACCCCCCCTTCTAGATCTTGTCCACATCTTTTATCGATTCTTCATGAGGCATACCTGCAGAGACAAAATATAATTCTAGTTGGATTTTGCTACCCAAATCCTCTTGGGTCCACTGGTGTTAGTCAACGATGATATCAAATCTTTTCTAATCCAAACCATTTTGATATTTTGAAGATTTCTTTTAAAGGGCATATGACATTGGTATGACCATTACCACCATAATAAAAATAGGTAATTTTGGACATTTGTGGTGACGACTTTGAAAAAATAGTAAAGTTGTGAACAACATGCTTGGTCCTCTGAACCTTAGTTTTCTTATTGAATTGAGTATATTTAGCATGGTTGGGCTTAGAGAATTTCAGATTGTCAGTTTCTTTAACAAATGAAGTTTTAGTTTTAAACTGAAAAGTCTTTTTCTTGTCAGGTTCATAGCCGAGTCCCTCTCTCTAAAAATTCACAGGAATTGAGAGGAGCTCGTCTAAGCTTTGTTTCCCCTTCATTAGTCTAGAAACAACACCTTTTTGTTTAGTCACTTCTTTCTCAAAGGTGCTCAGTTTAGTATGCAATTTGGCAATCTCAGTTTTCAGTTCAGTGTTTCTTTCTCAATTTGAAGAATTTTGTCATTGTCCTTTTCACTGTTCATGCACTCAATTTCATCTTCATATAGAGCAAGATTAGCAAGTAAGTTTTCATGAGATTCTTTCAAGATTTTAGATTCACTCTTCAATACTATGCATGTTGTGTAACGCCCCTCTTAGACCCGGTACAGTTGTACCAACTCACATCAGATCCAATAATGGTGTTACAGTGGAAACATCCAACATTAATCGGTTTAGATTGAGATATACACAAATGAAAATTAAATTCCAAGACGTTTGCAACGAATATGAAATTTACTTTTCAATCAACATTGTATTCAAATACCAAGTCTAAAGCATAAAAGAAGAACTACAATAGTCCAAAGTAATAACAGTTCATAAGTCCATAATAACACAATGTTCAAATTACAATTTATTCTCACATACATAGTCACTCAAACACACTCCCAATATAAGAATTAAGCCTCCATGTACTCACGCTCAGAGTCAGAATGGACTAACTCCTCGGTTTCCTCAGCCTCTCCTGAAATGTTAATCAAGTGTGAGTCTACTAGACCCAGCAAGCAACAAGGAAAGACAGTTCAAGATTTATCATATAATTAATTTTTAAAACATGATAACATATCCAATTTATTATCCTTGGTATGGTATACTCTTACTTATCAACATACTCTAAATCATTTGTCAATCATTCTTTACATAGGATGGTTACTTATCATGTAGAGTGAGACAATTCAAATAACATGTGGAATTCATCATATAATAAGAAAAAGCATTTAAACTGTAAGACCCGGCTTCCCGGTTTTTCGTCCGGTGTCTGGGATGACTGGCCACTAACGCGTCCAGGCTGGGCGACGCGTTAGTGTCGCATCACGGGTGTCCGCCGCGACAGTCATCCGTGTCACAATGAGGGTGTGCGTCGCATTCTTGTCTTGCCCGGGTTCTCCATCGCGTCTTCCTGTCACGATCGGTCAGCGAGTCGCGATTGCTTTCTGTCCTTTCGGTCGTCTGACGCCTATCAGAGTGGTAGGTGTGTCAGTATGGCTTGTCACGTTGTCGCGGCGCCCTTGCGGGGCGCGTTCTTGTCACGGTCCATTGACCCATCGCGTTAAGGTTCGTAACGCGACGGGGCAGGCCGTCGCATTTTGGGTGCGGGGAGCTTAAGGCGCTGGCCGGCTACTCCTTTCCCCTCTCTCTCCTCTTCTTCCCTTTCCCCTCTTCTCCGGCGATGGGGAGGCTCCCCTCCGGCGATCCAGGCGTGGAGCGGCCGGCGGCTCATGGCGGAGCGTGCGAGCGGCGTCGTGGAGCGAGGAGGAGGTGGATGTGCATCGTGAAGGCCCTTCGTGGGTTCGGTTCTTCGTGAATGGTAGGATTTCTTATGCCCTTCTCGATCCAAGTGAATTGGGACCCCTTGGGTTTATAGATAGCTTTACTGCTTTCCCCATGCTACCCTCCCCCTTGTGGTGTGTTTGTATGGGTTGTGGGCGGCCCGGGATTGAGGATCCCGTTGGTCTGCCTCCCTGCTGAAGTCGCGACGGCTCGGCGCGTAGCGACACCAGAGGAGGCATCGGCCCGGTCGGGCGCGACCTTATCGCGACGCGGTTGGCGATCACGATAAGGCCGTCGCGACGTGCTTCCCGGTCGCAACAGGGTCGCTGTTGCGATGCGATTCTAGGTCGTGACAGGGTCTACTGTCGCGGAGCCTTGTCTCGTCGCGATAAGGCTGTCACAGTGCCCTCCCCCATCGCGATGGTGTCGCGACGGCCTTGGGGGTCGCAACAATGTCTGTGTCACCTCGGGTGTTTTCGTGGGCCCGGTTGTGTGTCGGCATGTGTTTTCCGTGTTGCTGGTAGTGTTCCGAGGCTCCGACTTTTTCGTGCATGTTTGGTTGGCCGACGGCCCTCCTGGGGGTCTGTGCGTGCCTCGTGCTTCTTGGGCCTGTCATGTGTTATGAGCCAGCAGTTTGGCGTGGTTCCTGTTGTGCTGCCCCGCCTGTTCGCCCGGTGTTAGGCACTTGTGGGCTTGTCCCGTTCTGAGAGGTTGTTACTGTTGCCTGGGACCCCCATCCTCGTGAGCCTATTGAGGGTGGCTCCGGGCTACGAGTGTGCTCAAGTTGGCAGCCTACGTGAGCAGACTCTGGTGCTGAGGGTAAAATAGTGGTTTGGACAGCGGCATTGAGTCATTTGTAGAGCTCCCTTGACTAGGCCTAGGACACCGAGGGCGGCCGGAGTTCTACCCGGTGCAGGCTAGTCAGTACCTTGTCTCACTGCTTCGCTCTACATCGGTTCCGGAGCCGAGTAGGGAGGTTAAGCGTGAGGCCGCAGCTTGGCCAGGCTGCAGTGTTGCATGTGTTGTGTGTTTCTGTGGCGGCTCTGTCTCACCCTTACGCAGGGGTGGAGGCAGGAGCTAGGCTAGCGAGTAGAGCGTGTGGACTGTGGGTCCCCGTCATGGCTACTTGCGGCGGCGGCTTGGTTGCTATTGTTGTGATGGTGTTTCCTCACGACGTTTCCAAGTGTTATCCGTTGCCCTAGGTTGCACGACAGTTATAGCCTGGCTGTGCCTAGTTTCCATGGGCGTCGTTGGTCTGGCCTTATGCAGATCAGTGCTTCTGGTGGTTTCCGCTTCGGCATTCTCTCGGCTCCGTGGTCCCGTTCTTGGGTGCCAGCCCGTGATGGCACCAGCGTGTGTAGCTTCCCAACCTTGTGGTGTGTCTGGGGTCCGGGGTGGTTCTGCTTGTGGGCCCTCGACCTTGTGGAGGTCTGAGGTGGCCATGCCTGTGGTAAGACGTTGTTCTCACTTGGTTGTTCCGTGGTCTTGACAGGTGTGCCGAGCTCTGCTTCTACTGTGTGCCCGACTCCATTGGTTTCTGCGGGAGTCGTGTGTGTGTCCCGACCTCGGTTGGTGGTCGTGGCGTTGCGCTGTTCTCTTCCACTACTTTGTTGTATCATGTTGTAGGGGCTTCTCATTTTACAACTTTCTAGTGTAGTTTTCCTATTTTCAGAGTTCTTGTTGCTCTGGCCATTGAGGGACTGGTAATCCCTACTGGGCCTTGTTCACGAGGCTCACCCCCCCTACTTCCTTCAGCTAGGGGCTCGTCGTCGCGGGAGCTCGGTGTCGGACGGATTGCGGAGGCGGCTGTGGCGCCGTTTATTGTCAGCAGCAGTGACAGTGAGCGTTGTGAGCTCTTGTAGCCGAGTGAGCTGAGAGTTGTGCTTCGTAAGTCCTCGGGATATGCCCCTTAAGGACTGCACCTTTCTTCTTGTACCTGTGCTTTTGCTTGGGACACGTTGTACAGACCTTTGTATATTGTACATATTGTTATAGTTATTTAAATTCAGTACATATCTCACTAGACTATTTCTTCTAACCCTTCCAGATCTTCGGATCCGTGGGTGGTGGCACGACCCTCGGGACCCATAGCTAGGGTCTGGGAGGTCGGGTCGTTACAGTGGTATTAGAGCGAGGAGTCTACTGAGATTGGTAATGAGTTGATAACTATATCTGTCTCAAAGAAAGGTACTAGTGTGCTGCTGACACCATCCGACTAATGTTAGGCTTGTGTTTTCAAATGTTTAGCAGGTGTGCGGTTTCCCTACATGATTCGTGCGCATGCTGTAAGTTGCAGTTGTTGTTGTGCCGCGTGCGTGGTGAATGTGGTCACTCGGTGTGTTCATGTAGTAGCGGTGCGGTTGGCACTGGACTCCCTGGTAGTGGTCTTCCTTGTGTGGAGGATGCTTGCAGGCAAGTCCAAGTGCGGTGCTCCTGGTCGTCTTCGGCACATTTGAGCATGTGTGCGTCGCGAAGGCTGAGAGAGCCTGCGTGTGGTGTGGCCTTCACCGGTGCAGAGTTGTTGTCTGTGGAACCAGTGGAAGGGGTATCTACCTTGTTGGCTGCCCCTTTGTTGTTGGGGTGTGTGTTGTGGTTGTTATGTGTGTGGTCTCTTGCCTGTGCACTATTGTGCGCCGTGCTCTGCTTGGTCGGCATTGTTGCTTGGGCTAAGTAGATGTTCTGTGTGCCGTGTTGCATCGCTGGTTGAGCGATGTGACACTTGCTTGTGGTTGTAGTTGGCCTGGTGCTGGCTGGTTGTGAGCTTTGGTGAGGTGCTCCTGGAGTCCTTCTCTGTTGGTTCTGGCGGAAGTGTGGTTTCCCCAAAACTGTGTTGTGCTCGTTTCTGGGTGTTGTTGCATTGCCCTCTAGGCTGAGGTGCATCGCTTGGTTGCCCTATGTTCTGGTGAGGTTTCCTCAGAACCGTTTGTTGTTGTCCTAGTGAGGGTTTCTCTCAGGACTATTTCGCGCTCGTTTCTACTATTGTCGTGCTACCTCAAGTCTGAGGTATGTTGTTGGTCTGGCTGGTGCGTTCTGACGAGATTTCCCAGAGCGGTGCCTTGGTGGTTATGGTGGAGGTTCTCCCAGGATCTGCTTGCGTTGCTTCTGCAGTCCTGCTTGCTGCAGTGTTCTCTCTGATGGTCTGTGTGTTCAGTCATTTGGGTGTGCATTCTAGTGAAGGTTCTTCCCAGGATCGCACTTTGTCGCTTCTAGTGGAGGTTCTTCCCAGGAGTGCTCTATGTTTGTTTTGGGCCACCGTTGTGTTGCCCTTGTGGTTTGAAGTGTGTCGTTTGGTTGGGCTGCATTCTGGCGAGGTTCTCCCAGGACGGCTCTTGGCTCTTTTGGCGGAGGTTCTCCCCAAAGTTGCTTGTGTTCTTTTGGTTTTCACTGCTCTCTCTCTCTGTAGAGATGAGCTGTCGTTGTTGCCGGTTGGACTGTTTGTGTTACAGTCTGCCTGGGTGTTGTCGGTCAAGGTGTGGTGCGCTTGGCCATGCGTCTGGCTGCTGCATTGGCCAGCTTGTCTCGTTAGTCATTTCCAAGTTTCTCGGTTGCGCTGGTAGGACTACGTGTCCCCGTGGCTCGGATGGTTTACTTCGTTTCTCTCGCCCTGCGTGCTCACCCAGATGGTGGTCTGGTGAGTGTAGTGGGTGTTTGGCTGGCTGTGCTTCTTATGGAAGCATCAGTCTTGCGTTGTGGTTTTCCCTCTCGCGCGTGGAAGAGACTCGTTGTGTTGCGTGTCTCCTTCCTTTGTTTTTCGTTGGTTGCTCGGGGTGGTGGTGCTCCACTGTGGTGTAGTGTTGCCTGGGTGCGCATCATTGCGACCTTCTGGTGGAGTCATCTCCCTTGAGTTGTTTTTGGGTTGAGCTGGTTGCTCCCCATGTGCTGTCATTTTCTTGTGGCACCGTGGGTCGGTGGACATGTTCCTGCCATCATCGTTGACTGTTTCTTGCTGCCTACCTGAACAATTTGGGGCACTGGGTCCCTGTTGGTTTAGTGCAAGGTAGTACCGTTTCCTGTTGGGCTGCAGGTGTGAGCGTTGCTCTGCTGTGCACCGGTCTTCTTTCTTGGCATGCTCGTGCGAGCGTTTCTCCGGTGTGTGTGCTCGATTGTGCCTCGGCTTATGCCTTGGAGGCTTTTTCGTGTCGTCATCTTGGTGTTTGGCCTCTCTATCAGTCGCGATAGAGGTATTGCCTCTTGCTCTTGTGCGCTAGGGAGTCGCTGTGTTCTTTTGCTTCCTATGTGGCAGAGTCGATGCTTCATGTTTTTGTGCCTTAAGGGCTGGGGCCGGCGTGGCATGTTGTGCCCTCTCCGGCTTATGGTTTTTACGTGTGGCTTTTGAGCAGGTCTCTTGTGGAGAGTGCTTCCCGTTAGCCCGTGTTGTTTCGACTGCTGGTGCACCTATGTTGCACTTTGTTTAGTTTTGGGTGCTTGTGGTAGCATCGTGTGCTCGTGCTCGAGTGTTTTGGTTTTGTGCCGTCTAGAGCCTAGGTGCATTGCATTGTACCTTGGTTGGCTCCCGGTGCTGGTGTTAGCACCATGTGTTGTGTCGGGTGTCTGTTCGTGAGATTTGTGTGTCGTCTCACGACTTCGCTCGGTGTTGGAGGCGTTGAGCTTTTTGCCTCTGGGACGCTTTGTGCGGGCCTATGCCTCGTGGTCATACCGTTACCACTGTGGGGTGGCTGATTTGCCTTGTCTAGGTAGCCCTATTGGTGGTACGCCAGACTTTGGTCGTGGCCAGTGTCCCAGTTTTCCCTCTCGCTCCGGGGGCGAGTGTGTTTGGCTGTGGTACCCTGCTTCGGTCTAGGTCCCTCTAAGGTCGATGTGCTGTCCTCAACCTCTGCGGTTGTTTCGGTTCCCGTATGGTTGTGCATCTTTCTGGTGGTTGGCATGCTAGTACCCGCGATGAGCCCTGTGTGCACATGGCGGGTGTGCTGCCAACTCCTCGTTGATTCTCTGTTGTGCATGGTGTTGGTGAGTCTGGAAGCCGATGGCGGAGTCTCCTGTCGGTTTGTTCGGTGACAGTGAGGCCTATTGGCTTGCTAGTACTCGACCACGTGGGTTGTCGACGTTGGGAGGTGTCTAGCTCTGGCTCGACCTCAGACGTCTTTCGTGTTTCCGTCGCGGTGTGCCATGTTGTGGAGTGTGTAACTCCCAGGTTTTGTGGCTCTGCGTGCATCCGGTGTCCTTATCGGACCATGAGGAAGGTCTGAGTGAGACCTAGTGGTGGCAGTGGATGCCGTTTTCACGTGTTGAGGTTTCTCCGCGTGCATTTGCTGTCCCTGTTGGATCGCGAGGAAGGTCTAGTTGAGGCCTAGCGGTGATAGTGGACGTCGTCCCGTGTGTTGCGGATCCTCCGTGAGCATGATGTTGCTCTGGTTCTTGTCGCTCGTGTGGCATCTTGGTTGGGCTGGTGACGGGTGCTAGCTGCTGCTAGCAGCGTGAGGCCGATCCCTTGAGTGTCGTGCTTGACTCTCAGGCATTTCTCGTGTGGTTGTTGGCAACTGCGTCCTCTGTCAGGTTTTGCTGGTGACAGAGTGGGTTGCCAATCGGTTGGTCCCAATAGCGAGGTCTGTTGGTGGCCGCAACCGTATAGTTTTGGCTGGCGTCTTCCGCTGTTCGGGCTGGATTTGGCATCGCTCGGCACCGGTGGGATTGTCGTTCCGTTTGGGCGCCCCACGTATGGCTGGAGTCAGCCGTTGGTTTCTCGGCTTGGTGCTCCAGATGTGTTGGATCATGTTGTGAGCCGTTGGGTTTGATTATGTGCTTTCCGTGTGTTTGGGGCTCGTTGTGTGAGCCGTTGGTTTTCCGGCTTCGTGTGCCGCGCGTGCTTGGTTGTGTGATTGATACCGCGAGGAAGTCGTGTTGAGACTTAGTGGCTTGATCGCATTGGTCTTACGTTTACTCGTTGTGTTTCGTTTCATGCCTCGGGATCTTTTGGGCTTGCCCCAATTTTGAGGACAAAATTGTTTTAATGGGGGTAGAATGTAAGACCCGGCTTCCCGGCTTTCCGTCTGGTGTCTGGATTGACTGGCCACTAATGCGTCAAGGCTGGGCGACACGTTAGTGTCACGTTGCGGGTGTCCTCCGTGACAGTCATCCGTGTCATGACGAGGGTGTGCGTCACGTTCTTGTCGTGCCCGGGTTCTTCGTCGCGTCTTCCTATCGCGACCGGTCAGTGGGTCATGACTGCTTTCTGTCCTATCGATCGTCTGACGCCTGTCAGAGTGGCAGGTGTGTCAGTACGGCTTGTCGCGTTGTCGCGGCGCCCTTGGGGAGCGCATTCTTGTCGCAGTCTGTTGACCCATCGTGTTAAGGTTCGTAACGCGACGGGGCGGGCCATCATGTTCTGGGTGCGGGGGGCTTAAGGCACTGGCCGGCTACTCCTTTCCCCTCTCTCTCCTCTTCTTCCCTTTCCCCTATTCTCCGGCGATGGGGAGGCTCCCCTCCGAGGATCCGGGAGTGGAGCGGCCGGTGGCTCGTGGAGGAGTGTGGGAGCGGCATCGTGGAGCAAGGAGGAGGTGGCAGTGCATCGTGAAGGCCCTTCGTGGGTTCGGTTCTTCGTGAAAGGTAGGGATTTCTTGTGCCCTTCCCGATCTGGGTGGATTGGGAGCCCCTCGAGGTTTATAGATAGCTTTACTGCTTTCCCCATGCTCCCCTCCCCATTGTGGTGTGTTTGTATGGTTTGTGGGCGGCCCGAGATTGAGGATCCCGTTGGTCTGCCTCCCTGCTGGTGTCGCGACGGCTCGGCGCGTCGCGACACCAGAGGATGCGTCAGCTCGGTCAGGCATGACCTTATCGCGACGCGGTTGGCAGTCGTGATAAGGCCGCCGCGACGTGCTTCCCGGTCGCGACAGGGTCGCTGTTGCGATGCGGTTTTGGGTCGCGATAGGGTCTACTGTCGCGACACCTTGCCCCGTGGCGATAAGGCTATCGCGCTGCCCTCCCCCGTCACAATGGTGTCGCGATGGCCTTGGGGGTCGCGACAGTGCCTGTGTCGCCTCGAGTGTTTCTGTGGGCCCGGTTATGTGTCAGCGCGTGCCCCAGGGTAGGCCTTGCCCTTAGGACCTTTTGGTAGGGAACGCGGCTGGTTGCCTCCCTGCGTTCAGTGACCGAAGGTGACACCTTCGTGGCCGTGTCCTTCCAGTGGTGCCAAGAGTGTTGCGTCTGTGTAATAATCAATTGACCGACGGTCAATTGATTATTAGCAGAGTGACGAGTTTCTGTGTTGCTGGTAGTGTTCCGAGGCTCCAGATTTTTCGTGCGTGTTTGGTTGTCCGACGGCCCTCCTGAGGGTCTATGTGTGCCTCGTGCTTGCTGGGCTTGTCGTGTGTTATGAGCCAATAGTTTGGCGTGGTTTCTTTTGTGCTGCCCCGCCTGTTCGCCCGGTGCTAGGCACTTGAGGGCTTGTCCCATTCTGAGAGGTTGTTACCGTTGCCTGAGACCCCCATCCTCGTGAGCCTGTTGAGGGTGGCTCCACGCTACGAGTGTGCTCGAGTTGGCAGCCCACGTGAGCGAACTCTAGAGCTGAGGGGAAAACGGTGGTTTGGACAGTGGCGCTAAGTCGTTTGTAGAGCTCTCTTGACTAGGACTGGGACACCGAGGACGGCCAGAGTTCTTCTCGGTGCAAGCTAGTTAGTACCTTGTCTCACTGCCTCGCTCTACGTCGGTTCCGGAACCGAGTAGGGAGGTCAGGCGTGAGGCCGCAGCTTGGCCAGGCTGCGGTGTTGCGTGTGTTGTGTGTTTCTGTGGCGGCTCTGTCTTGTCCTTACGCGGGGGCGGAGCCACGAGCTAGGCCAGTGAGCAGAGCGTGTGGACTGCGGGTCCTCCTCTTGGCTGCTAACGGTGGTGTCTTAGTTACTATTGTTGTGACGGCGTTTCCTCACGATGTTTCCAAGTGTTATCTGTTTCCCTAGGTTGCACGACGGTTAGAGCATGGCTGTGCCTAGTTTCCGTGGGCGTCGTTGGTCTGGCCTTATGCAGACCCGTGCTTCTGGTGGTTCCCGCTTCGTTGTTCTCTCGTTTCTGTGGTCCCGTTCTTGGGTGCCAACCCGTGATCGCATCGGAGTATGTAGCTTCCCAACCTTGTGGTGTGTCCGGGGTCCGAGGTGGTTCTGCTTGTGAGCCCTCGACCTTGTCGAGGTCTGAGGTGGGCATGACTGTGGTGAGACATCGTTCTCAATTGGTTGTTCCGTGGTCTCGGTAGCTGTGCCGAGCTCTATTTCCATTGTGTGCCCGACTCTGTTGGTTTCTGCGTGAGTCGTGTGTGAAGCCTGACCTCGGTTGGTGGTCGTGGCGTTGCGCTGTTCTCTTCCGCTGCTTTGTAGTATCATGTTGTAGGGGTTTCTCGCTTTATAGCTTTCTAATGTAGTTTTCCTATTTTCGGAGTTTCCTGCTGCTCTGGCTGTTGAGAGACTGGTAATCCCTACTGGGCCTTGTTCGTAAGGCTCACCCCCCCTTCTTCCTTTAACTAGGGCTTGTCGTCGCGGGAGCTCGGTGTCGGACGGGTTGCGGAGGTGGCTATGTTGTCAGCAACAGTGAGAGCGAGCGTTGTGAGCTCTTGTAGCCGAGTGAGCCGATAGTTGTGCTTCGCATGTCCTCGGGGTATGCCCCTTAAGGACTGCACCTTTCTTCTTATACCTGTGCTTTTGCTTGGGACTGTTGAACCACTCTTTATTACCTTCATATTTTGGTGCTAACAAAATTTATGATGTAACTTAAATTGAACATTTTGTTTCATCTGTGTCACATCAATCTCATAGCAAAATGCTGAGTCTCACATTGATGCAATAAGGCGCACTAAACAGCTAAATCGATGTTCATTTAATATACATCGAATTCTATTCAAAGTGCCACAACGATTTCACTAACAACGATTTCATAAGTTACACAACGATTTGATCGTGTAACGATTCGTTAAGTGAAACATCGATTTTATCGTGCAACGATTTCATAAGTGAGAACAACGATTTGCTCTCACATCGATTTGCCTTCTATAACGACTTGCTAAGGCTCATAACGATTTGATAAGTGAGCAACGATTTGCTCTCACATTGATTTGCCTTCTATAACGACTCGCTAAGGCTTACAATGATTTGATAAGTTTCACATCGATTTGCTTGCCATAAAGATTTGATCATCATAACGATTTCATAAGTAAGAAACAACGATTTGCGTGTGATTGAACATCGATTTGGCCATCAATTTGCCTATACTTATAACATCGATTTGTTTTCACGTAAACATCGATTTTGTCCAAACATCGACTTCATGTAAACATCGATTTCCTTTATATTCATATGTTTTAAATATGTTTGGAGCCTAAAGTCAAGTCAAATATCTTGTAACAGAATAAAGTTGCATGCATATTTCAGAATCTTGTTAGAAAAAGATATGAACTACTATTTTCATCATGATAGCAAAAACACAGTGGCATGCACTGTTGATCATAAACACTCTTTTATGCTAACACTCTCTTCTATGCTTACAGACCTCGAAGACCACCAGAGTCTGATTAAGACAAATGAAGAGAAGATCAGCAACGTCTAGAAGAGCTCCAATGGATCTCTTCAACAGATCTATTCAAAGCCTCGCATATAAAAGATGAAGCAAGGCTGAAGATCAAAGTGAGAGCTTTTCTGAAGATCTTTGAAGGAGTGTACAACCAGTGAGGAACCTGAACTCCAAATACACTCAAAGGAAAAGGAGAAAGAGCCTGAGCTCAAGAAGAAGTGTTCAAGCATTTGAAGCATTCGAGCTTTCAAGCTTCCTTTCTTCTCTCTTCATTTTCTCCCTATGCTCATTATAATCTTGGGGGAGAGTCTGTGACTGTAAGCTAAGTCCTGAGTGTTCATCTTGTAATAGCTCTCAGTCTGATCTTTCTTTTCTAAGAAAGATTTCTGTCCAGCTGTAGGACTGTATACAGTGTGTAACCCAGCTAGGGGTTTGTGTCTAGCAGAACTGCACTGGGGTTTGTACCAGTAGGTTTGCTTCTGAGCCTAGAAAAGAAGTGGGCTGCCTTCTTGCCCGGGAAAGAGAAGAATACCAGCTGGGGTGTTGGGTGTTGTAGTGTCCTTGAGGGGGACTATACCCTTGGTTAGTGAAATCCCAAGAGGTTGCTTGGGGACTGGACGTAGGACTTCCATGTCGGAAGGGCCGAACCAGGATAAATCTCTTGTGTCCTTTGTGTGATTGTTCTTTTGCTTTCGCACTACCACTCTTCATCACACTAACACTAACCAAACTTTTAAGTGTTCACATTTTGATTTCAGATTTCAGAAAAACCTATTCACCCCCCCCTCTAGGTTACCTTACTGCCACACCAAAAGGGCCAACAGGGACACGTTGTACAGACCTTTGTATATTGTACATATTGTTATAGTTATTTAAATTCAGTACATAACCCTTCCGGATCTTCAGATCCATGGGTGGCGGCGTGACCCTCGGGACCCCTGGCAAGGGTCCGGAAGGTCGGGTCGTTACATAAACAATATCATGTGGCATGGCATATAGACAAAATCTTATAACATGTAGTTAATGTCATGTGGTATATAGTCAATGTCATGTAGCATGTAGTCAATGTCATGTAGCATGTAGTTATAGTTGCCAAGACATAGCCCCACTATTAATAGAGATCATGTAGAGTGTAACATTCACTTATCACCTAGGCAAAATAGTGATGAAGTCTTGGTTATTGTGCAATAGCGGGGAAAGTCCTTCCCACCTTAACCAGTAGAATATGTCTATCTCCAGGATTTCAATCTGTTGCCCACGGATTTATGTAGTCAATTTCATGTAGGTGAACCATTACCATAGGGGCATTCTATGGTGTAGTTCCATGTAGGCATCTTCATAATAACAATGTCTTATTGGCCATATCATTTCAGAAATCTAATATCATGTTTTCATGCAATTAATATCTATATGAATTTCTATCATGCTTTTTCATAAAATCATGCATAATTAGCAAGACAACAATGCAAAATTCCACAACACATTTCCTCAATTCTGAAATCATAATTTCACTATACAACATCAACCTATCATGATACTACTTTTATTGATTTCATCAAGATTCAACATTCATGTCTCTTTTTCTCCATCTATTGATTTCTATGTGCACTTTTATCATTCAGAAAATTATAACAGTAAGTACAGTGTTTCAAAATTTTTGAAATTTGGACAGTAATTCTATTCCTAGTCATGCATCACACATACAAATTTTCACATTTTTCTGAGTTTAGTATCATTTCTTAGGATTATTTTTCTTAACTTGGACTAATTAACATGGCACAAAATGTAAATGATTCATACAATTACTGTGTGAAAACTGAGCATAATAGGTCTGTGATTCCATCTAATCAGTAGTACAAACTCTTAATCATAACATCATAACATGGATTAATCTTGTAACTATTTCACTATCTCCTTACTTAACCAAAGAAAACCTTTTAAAATAACTATGTAAAGCCCATACAGCATTGCCATGACATTCCTACTACATAACAGTAATGATTTACACATAACAGAACCTAATCGAAAAACCCAACACATGCATAGATCACAATTTATAAACAATAATCAGATCTGCAGAAAACAACACTGATGAACTTAACGGCAAAGTTTGCTGTCGTTTACACAGGTTAACGTCAACATACCCTGTCATTAATATCAGTTGACAGCGGCACAGAGCACCATTAATATATATATATATATATAGACGTCCAATAGCTTGACGTTAACATGAAATAAATGGCGGTCGATGTTGACGTTGAGTTCATCCGGCCAGAAAACCCAGAAACCACAAATGAAATAACGGAACTTTAACCCCTTCCTACTATTTTATTCATGGGTTTAAAAATCCATAAAAATGATAAATTTATAGAATCTACTATTCTAAACCATTCCCCCATGTTACTTGCCTCTAAACCTCCTTCTGGAGTCACGAGGAAAGAGTTGAAGATGTCTGCCTTGGTCACAACGTAGTCTCTTCCACCGTCTTCAATCATCCAATCTGTCCTCCAGAACAGCAACAACGCTTGGAGAACCTTTTGCACACGATCCTTCAAGTTCCCCCACTGTCCAGCTTGCTTTGGTTTGCACAAATCATCACACAACAACTCCTCCTTCGACCCTCTTTTCTCACCTCCGAACTAGTGGAAAAACCCTTTCCTAAAGGCCAAATCGAGGTCTTATAAGGACTCATACGGTTTGTCTAAGCTCCAATCCTAACCCTTGAACCAAAAATGCCCCGATCCATTGATTAAATGCCATGAAAACGATCTATCTTTCCTCCCTGGAATGGTAACAACAAAACTGGCAAGTCAGGTTAACGTCAACTTATGTTGTCGTTGACCATGAAGTAGACGGAAATCGATCATGGCGTCAAAAGATTTTCCTGAAAAACCAAGTATTTTAGAAAAATATAAATGGCACAATCTTCTATTGTTAACAGACAGTAGACGACAATCGATCATGCCGTCAACTGTAGTCAACGTCAGTAAAGCTTGACGTCAAGTTCATCAAATTTACAGTTCAATGTTAGATGCATAAAACACACACACAATTGTATATTTCAATTCAGCAAAAGATCTAGGGCACTACATGTTGGGCAAGGTATTTCATAATGAAGAATGAATTCAATCTTACTCTTCAGCATTTTGTTTTCAGATTTCATTTTCTTGAATTTTTTAAATAAAGAAGTATAGATTAATTTCCATTGTTCTAAAGAAAATTTTCAGTTTCGTCATTTACCTCTTCAGCTTCCTTGCCATGAGCCATGAGACACAGGTTCTCTGAATTTCCTTCAGGATCAGTGGATGAGGAGCCTGAGTCCACATCACTTCAGGTAGCCACCATGGCTTTAGTCTTCTTGAAGTTGCCTTTATTGAATTTCTTCTGCAATTCTGGACACTCACCTCACATGTGCCCCGGTTTCTTACATTCATAGAAAATAACCTCCTTTTCTTTGCTACTCTCACCTTTTTATGGGAATGACTTTCTGGCTGACCTCTTTGGTTTGGTCTGGAAGGACTTTCTCTTGCGGAGGAAGTTTCACATTTTCCTGGTCAGCATAGCTAACTCTTCCTCTTCTCCGTCCATATCACTATCTTCATCAGTGCTGCTTTCTTGATGAACGGATGCGGCCTTAAGAGCAATTCCTTTCCCTTTCCTAATTTCAGGCTCATTTATCTTCATGTTGAGCTCATATGTCATCAAGGATCCAATTAACTCCTCGAGTGAGAGAGTTGCCATGTTTTTGGAGTCCTCAATGACAGTTGCCTTAGTATGCCAAGCCGGAGGCAGTGACCTAAGGATTTTTTCTGACTAACTCAAAACTGGTGTGGTCTTTCCCAAGAGCCTTCAAGCCATTTTTTATGGCTGTAAACCTTGCAAACATCTCAAAAATTGTTTCTTCTAGTTTCATCTGAAACAACTCATATTCGGAGACCAAAATATTTTCCTTTGTCACGCCCCGACATTTAGTAGCGGATATAAATATCGAGAGCGTGAGCGATACAAGTATGAGTATCACAGTCGAGTAATTTAGAGAGACATCTAAGTATAAAAATAGATTTAAGACAATAATAATGCCAACCAAATAACTCTTTATTTCATTTCCAACAACGCTAACATAAAACCTCACATGATCAGAGCCAACCCTAGGGCCCCTTTATTGTATTTCAAGTACATCCGACTCAAGAATAGTAAAAATTACCTATTACAGACTCTTATAACTTGAATCATCTTGGCTGACGTGCCAAAACAGACGGGTACATTTGAGAAGCTCGTCACTCTTCCCCGGTCCCATCATTCTCTAGTTCCTCATAATCATCACCTGAAAATATTAAGGAAAGCAGGTGTGAGCGCACTAGCGCCCAGTAGGATTTATATCTCATGGTGCGGACATGCTTTACGTAATTAACATGTTAACAGGTAAGATAATAACATGCAATACTCATGACAGTAACGATAGTGACAATTCCAAGCTGTAACATGTACGAGATCGATTCAATAAACAATTCCAATGACAATTCTCATGTATGAAGGAATGATTAACAATGAGATGGATGATAGTACGATCGTTTATTAGATACAAGAGATTCAATAATATATAGCATGTACGATGGATATCTCAAGCTGAAATCCTTAGAATTCCAATGGACCATTATAGGATTCAGTAACGATGACATATATAATAGATTTGGTTATTTCACATATAACAATTCAATCAATCAATCAATAACAGTGTGGAAATTACCTAGATCAATCGTGCATTCAACTAGGTGATTTCCAGACACCTCAATGGATCATATACTCTCGCGATTTATAAGTATTTCAGGTGCTCCTCCCAGGACCAGACTGGGCCCTATTTGCACAGGCATGGTTATGAACCGAAGTTCCTATAGTTTCTGGTAATTGCATTCATTCATTTATGGCCATTATGATTTTCAAGCAATAGACAGTATGTACTAAAGATCATGTCAATGATTATAGAGAACAAGGCATGTGGACATGATCAGGAGTAAATTTTGGCAGAATAACGGCTTATTTACTTATTTCAATCTTTACATTCAATGGCTTAGTTTCAATGTGTCAAATCACTCTCACGAGAAGTAGATAAGAATAGAGGTGCTTTCTATCTTCTGGGAACTTCAGTGGTACAACCAACTCAATGTCCATGAGGGAATCCATGGAGTACGGACAATTATGGAGGTCTTCGAGAAAAGGTCACTAGTCTGCCGATACGGAATGACCGGCCGAGAGTTTCCAAATCCTCAAGAGAGGGCTGCCTATATGTGCAATGTGTCATATAGAACGTGTTTGAATCCACAATCCATCGGTTTAAAACAAGGCGGAAAGCAATTAACATGGGCACATGACATGGAATGCAATTCAATCTATCAAACGATTTCTGCACTTTTTGCATGTAACAATTCCAGTAATGATCAAACTAGAGTATGGACATAGCTCATATCAATCACATGATAGATGGAATCAAACAATCATTAAGAACACTTAGAATAGAAGTTCATAATCTTATAGCTTTCATGTAGGTTGATCACTTTTAGGCTTTTGAAAAATTGCATGACATGATATGACAATAGGACATGCATATGGTTGACTATACAACTCAGTAAAATAGTCTCGGGTTGGTTTTTAAATCACGACGGGTTCAGACATCACACTTAAAAGGACCGTACATAGTTAAACTAGGACTCTGTGCAAAGTTACAGAATCACGATGGACCTATCTGTCATGTTCAAATTGCTACAGGACATATCGTCGCCTTTTCTAATAGGAATCGATTGTCGGATCGATTAGTAGATCAGAAATGCGATGGTTAGGTCTATCGCCTTCATGTCGCGAAAGGCCAATATGTTTCCATGACTTTGAATCACAACGTCTACATATTTCACATTCAAGGATTGACTTCAAACTCCGCATATAAAAATAGTGCAAAAACTTGGGTGGGAAAACGACCAAATCGCGATGGCACATGCTGTCGCGTTCAAGATGGGTACAGAAACCCATGCGGCACATAGTTTTATATGTCAGGGTAGACTGGTCAAACATGAAAACGTGACGGGGTGTTTGGTCGCCTTCACCTGAATCGTGACGTAGATGTACGTCGCATTCATGCAAAGATAAACGTGACGTCTGGAGTGGTCACGTTCTTGGATCTTGTCCGAAACCCAGAAAAAAATGGTACAACCCAAAATATAGGGATATTTGGACAAAATATTGAACATAAAAAGTGTCAGGGACAACGATTAGAAGAGAGTACGATTTTGGTTTGACCCAATTTGACGTCAATTTGCGTGAAACATAGTATGAACGCATAAAGCCCTAATTATGCACGACTCTTGGAAAACGCTTAATACGACTCACATGGTTCATAAAAATTGGGGAAAACACATGCATATGAAACTAGACTCGATGCTCTTTCCATTGGTATGTGCAAGGTTTAAATTAAGCCTGAGAAAACCTACCTTTGAGTGGATCTGAGAGGGGTCTATTCCGAGTCGAAGCAGAGAACGGTTGGAGAAGATGCTGTGTTCTTGGTCGTTCTCCTCCTCTCCTGGTGCCCTAGCTCACCTCCTCACGACCCCAGCACAATGTTAAACTTTCCCAAGGAGTCTTATGGCGATTATTTATAGGATTAGAATTAATTTCAAGTTCTAATGAGACTAGGGAGGGTGGGTTATGGTTTTGGCTTGGCTCCTTCCATGTTTTGAGGATTCTTCACCCAATTGGAGTAGGAATGCCATTAGGAAACCTTCTAACATGCCTGGGTATGAATTTGGTTGCTATGAATGGCTAATTACCTTTGTTTTAGCCCTAATTTACCCCTTCCTATTTTCTTCATAATTATGATTACGAATTTTGGGATTTAATGTCATTGGGTTTTCTTCTTTGGCCGACTAAGAGTTGTCCTGGCCCAGAATAATTTAAATGGTTAATTCCACTTCTTGGAAGTTTAACTATGACTTTTATTTTATTTTTATTCAACATTTTTATTTATTTTCTAATTTTCTTATATTTTAAATCAATAAATTTCTGGGGCGTTACATCCTCCCCCACTTAAGAAAATTTGGTCCCCAAATTTATACACGATGGTTTAGTGTCATACTTGACAATAGTTCTGGGTGATTCTTCTTCATCCTTTCCTCTGATTCCCATGTAGCATTGGTAATTCCTTCCCGACTCCACTGGACCTTCACCATAGGTATGGTACGATTCCTTAGTTGTTGTAGTTTTCGATCCAATATCTTGATCGGTTTCTCCTCATAGGTTAGATCCTCTTGAATGTCCAGGTCTTCATGTTGGATCATATGATCAGCATCGAACACATACCTCCTCAGCATGGATATGTGGAAGATGTTCTGTACATTTGCTATTTGTGGAGGTAGTGCTAGTCTGTAGGCTACCTGTCCAACCCTTTCAAGAATTTCGAAAGGCCCGATATATCTAGGACTCAACTTTCCTTTCATCCCAAATCTTTGGATTCCCTGTGAAGGTGAGACCTTCAGGAAAACATGGTCGCCAACTTAGAATTCCAACTCTCTCCTTCGTTTATCTGCATAACTTTTCTACCCTGACTGTGCTATCTTCAGACGTTCCCTAACAATTTGAACCTTCCTGATAGTTGCTTCTACTAAGTCGGGTCCAATCCATTGGTTTTCTCCAACCTCCTCCCAACAAAGAGGTGACCTGCAACCCCTGCCATATAAGGCTTCAAATGGTGTCACCTTTCCTAGTAGCTATTGTTATATGCAAACTCAATGTAGAATAACTGTTCATTCAAGCGTCCCCTAAAATCGATCACACAAGCCCTGAACATGTCTTCCACTATATGGTTGGTTCTTTCAGTTTGTCCATCCATCTGTGGATGAAAGGCAGTGCTAAAGTTCAGTTTGGTACCCACTGCTGCTTATAACCCTTTCCAGAAGTGTGAGGTGAATCAAGGGTCCCGATCAGATATTATGGTGGATGGAACCCCATGCAATCTAACCACTTCTTTGACATAGAGTGCAACCAACACATCTACTGTCAATGTGCTCTTAATTGGCAAGAAATGAGCTAACTTAGTCAATCTGTCTACTATTACCCATATTGCATCCATACCACCTCTAGTCCTTGGTAATCCCATGATAAAATCCATACAATACTATCCCACTTCCATTCTGGGATGTCTTGTGGCAACCCGATAATTTCAAATGGAGAAATAAATAGAAATATTAATAAAAATGATTTAATTAAAACCCAATAAAACAACAAGAAGTAATGGGCTTGGTAAAATAGATCATATAAAAGTTATTGGGCCAAAATAGGAGTATGGATTCTGGAATAAAGAGAATATACTCAAAAATTCGTAACCCAAATTTACCAAAATTGAAAAGGGGCAAGGAAATCAATTATATGGTTAGAATGCACTTAAATTGGACTCCAAAACCTACCCTCATTGTCTAGGTTCGAAATTGAGACCCCAACCTAACCCAATTAGAAGGAACAATGGTAGGTTGAAGAATACAAGGAAATTCGAAGTTTAATAGAAGTTAGAATTGTATTAGGACTTAACAAAGCTAGATATATAAAAACACCCCAAATCCTTCGTGGCCGGCCCTAATGCTCTACTGAGGAGTTCTTGGATGAGAAGAGGAGGCCACAGGAGGAGGGAACCTTGGGGAGATAGAAGCTTGAAGCTCTATACCCTGCTCTTCGCTTCAAGAAAATCATAGGAGTTTCATCAAGCAAAAAGTAGGTATTCTCGGGCTAAAGATGAACAAAACTCATACCATCATGTAGATCATCATGTCTAGTTTCTTTGGCACTTGTTTTGCCTAATTTTCATCAAGTATGATATGAGTTATTTGTGTTTCCCAACATCATGCAAGTCTAGGGCTTTTCGTGTTCATACTATTTTACACGCCTATCGAAACCAAATTGATTAGGTCCAAAGGCATAGTTCTCTTCTATTCATCATCCCCTACAACTTTCATGTTCACAGCTTTGTCCCAAGAGCCTTGGATTTCGAGTTATAAGCCATGCATGTAAGATCGCTTCATGTTTTACTGTTCTCAGTCTGAACGTTGAATTGCGACCGACACATACGTCGCGTTTCTTCGACTGGTATCACGACAGATGAGACCGTCGTGATTACCTTAAAGGTGACCACCCATGTCATTGCGTTTTAGTTTGGTTCTGACAAATACCATTGCATCAAACTGTGTGCCCTCTCATTGTTAGAAGATGTCTAAACCGCGACCACCACGGTCGTTGCGTATTTGGATTGTTTCCCGCCTTTTTTTTTGGATTTGTGTTATTTCAAAAATAGAGTTGTGCATGAATGCGTTGGACCTTGTCGTCGCGATTTTGTCTTGATTAGCATGAATGCGTCAGACCTGTACGTCGCGTCTCTGTGTCACCAAATCGATTCACCCCTACTAGTTACCCTAAATGCGACAGCCAACGTCGTCGCGTTTCTATCATGAGTCGATATTCAGGAGTCGAAGTTCAGGAATCGATGCTGTTAAATGTGTCAGCCAACATCATCATATTTCTGTCAGGAGCTGATGTTGTTAAACGCATCATCCAACATCGTCGCATTTCTATCAGGAATCGATCTTGTTAAATGCGACCATTAGACCTGTCGCGATTTAACTGTGTGTTTCCAGTAGTTTTGTAGTTCTATTTAATTTGATTATTTAGGCTTTTTAAGCATGATTATACCATGTAACACTATGTGATGAATAGTAAACAACCATGTTAATTAATTTTTATATATTTCACATGCTTCTTTAATTAAAAGACATTGTGCACAACTATCATATGCTCTCTTGATTTCTTTCACATGCACACACCGAACGTTTATCTTTGCCATGAGACCATGCAAAAAATACATCAATAATATATCTGGTAACTTACTTCAATCAAATCATTACCCCACAATAATAATGACATTGTCTTCATTTCTCACGTTGTTTTGGAATACCGTTACTGCTGCTCCACTGTTGTAGAATTTCTTTAGAACATCGAGCAACTTGATTTCCTTACACACTACTCTCTTGACAAGTTGGAACCTCTCTGTTGGACATTCTATTCTGGCAGACTAGGAACCTTTTGTTAAGACCTCCGTAAGACTTCGTACTCTGTGGATTCCCTTATGGAGACCGAGCTGGTTGTACCCTAACACCCATAACACTTTTAGGGATTAGTATGATCCAAACGGCCTTAGAAATTCTCTCTTATCTTGAGATCATGCCAAACCTCTGGACCTATTGATAACATGGCCAGCGGAAGGTTAGTGAATTGTACCTAACTGCCAACACCAATCATGTGTGTTGAGCAACTATTACTATCGCCTGTTTAACTGTCGCTTTATGTGCAATGACCTATAGTTCCCGTAGCATCTCGAGCTTTCCGGTTACCTTCACTGCATTGTGGATGACGGGCCACTAATGCGTCCGGCTTGGGCGACGTGTTAGTGTCGCGACGGAGCGGCCCGTCGTGACAGTCATCTCTGTTGCGCCAGCTTTCGGCGTCGCGTTCTTGTCGTGCCCGGTCAACGGGTCACGATTGCTTTCTTCTTTTTGGTCATCTGACGCCTGATAGAATGGCAGGCATGGCAGATTGACCTGTCGGGTTTTCACGGCGCCCAGGTGGGGCGCATTCTGGTCACGATCTGGGCGGCCGTCGCGATAAGGTTCATATCACGACGCCCTGCCCCATCGCGTTCTGGGGGTCGGAGGCTAAAAGCCTTGGCTGACTCCCCTTCTTCCTTCTTTTCCCTTTTTCCTTCCCTTCCCCCACTCCGAGGTGGGAAGCCTCCTTCCCCTTGTTCTCCGGCGATTGGAGCTTGGAGGAGCGGCGGCAGCTCGTGCGGAGCGCTGGAGCAAGGAGGAGGCGGTCATGGCTTTGTGAAGGCCCTCCTTGGGGGTTTCGGTTGTTCAAATCAGTAGGGATCTCTTGTGCCCATACTTGTTGGTGTAGATTTGAGCCCTCAGGGTTCTTTGCATGCTTTTAAAGCTTTCCCCATGCTCCCCTCCCCGTTGTGGTGTGCTTAGTGTAGTTGTGGCGACCCCGGGATGTAGCATCCCGGCGGTCTGCCTTCCAGATGATGTCGCGACCACCGAGCGCGTCACGACATCAGAGAAGGCGTCGCCTCGGTTGGACACGACCTTATCACGGCGCGGGTGACCATCGCGATAAGGGTCATGTCGCGACTCAGTTTCTCATCGCGATAAGGTTACTGTCGCGGCCTGGTCAGGCATCGCGACAACGGTGTCACGACTTGGTTTCCTATCACGATAGCCCTATTGTCGCGACCCGCTTCCCCGTCGCAACAGGGTCTTGTCGCGGTGGCCCTGACCGTCGCGATGGTATCACGACGGCTTAGGAGGGCGCGACAAGACCTGGCCTGCCTCGGGTGTTTTCCGTGGCCACGGTTGGCATGTTGGCTTGTGCCCCAGGGTAGGGTTGCCCTTCGGACCTTCTGGTAGGGAACGCGGCAGGTTGGCTCGCTGCATTCAGTGACCGAAGGTGACACCTCCGTGGCCGTGTCCTAGCGGTGTCGCTAGGAGGCTCGCATTTGTCTGATAATCGATGGTCTGGCTACCAATCAATTATTAGAAGAGCATTGGTTTCTGTGCTGCGTGGTGGTGTTCCAGTTTCTCGGGCCATGCCGTGTGTGCCGGCGTTGGCCGACGGCCCTTTTTGGGGGTTTCCTAAAGGGGTTCCGTGCGTGCCTGTGCCTGTTGGGCTTGTCGTGGTTACAAGCCAACTGTGTTGTTTCTGTTGGTGGTTGCCACGCCAGTTCTCTTTCGCCTGGTGCTTAGCACTTGATGGCTTGTCCGTGAAACAGGTTGTTACCGTTACCTGGGACCCCCGGCCCTGCGTGCCTGTGTTAGAGGGAGTTGCTCTAGGCGGCGGTGAGCTCAAGTCACGGACTTGGAGAAGAAGGGGAAAACGGTGGGGACAACGGCGTAAGTCATTTGTAAAGCTCTCTTATCTGGTCTGGGTCTCCGAGGTGGTTTCAGTGCTCGTCTGGTGTGGACCAGCTAGTCTTCTCACTGCCTCGCTCTGTGTTGGTTCCGGAGCCTTGTAGGGAGGTCAAGCGTGAGGCCGTAGCTCGGCCAGGCTGCGGTGGTTTGTGGTTGTGTTCTATGTTGTGGCTCACTAGCCTCACTCTACCGGGGAGGTTGTAGGGGGGAGTCGGCGGCCGACATGCTGGAGGAGTGGACTGTGTGTCCTCCTCTTAGCTGCCTGTGGCGGTGGCTTGTGTGCTCTTGCATGACGATGTTTCTCACGTTGTTTCTGAGATCGGGTTTCGCATCGCCCTAGTTTACACGGTGGTTGTAGCCTAGCCGTGTCTAGTTTCGTGGGTTTGGATGGTTTGGCCTCGTGGGCCGTGTTTAGTGGTTTCCGCTGTGCTGGATCTCTTGGGGTGCCTGGTGCAGGCACCCAACTACTGTTTTGGTAACCCATTCCTTGGTGCCGTCTGTGGTGGCACTGGAGTGTGTAGTTCCCTGACCTCGTGGCGTGTTCGAGGTGCAGGGCGGTTCTGCTTATGGGCCCTCGACCTTGTGGAGGTCTTGAAAGATGTGCAGAATTATCCAGTATGGTAATCTAGAAGGGGGGGTTGAATAGATTACAACTAACTCTAACCACAATTACCTTTTTTTCACTGAAAACACAAACTTATCGAAATCTTAAGCAGATTCAAGATTAGTTTGACTTGCAATTAGTGTGCTTGTTGTGAATAGAACATGAACAGCCAATCTAACGTGTGTAGAACCAGCGTGCCTACCAATCATCTATCATGAAAATGTGCAAACCATAGAACACGAAGATTTAAGGTGGTTCGGAGTGCACAACTTGTGTATCCTACGTCCACCGTCCACACACACATGCAGAAACGACTGTTTATGAGAGAGTTTCACTCTACAACACACACACTCACGTTGTCTTATGTTAACACACGATCAGAACAACATGTTCCACGTGAATCAAGCACAAGAGACACGACCCACCAACACACACACCGAGTATGAAAAATAGAGACAGGGAAGAGTTCTGAGTTGAAGAATCAAATCTTGAGATAGAACTCTTCACGATGGTCATCCATATGTGCTTCAAACTTCGTCTTGACAGGTATTAGTTGATGTAGAAGCTTGAACGATGGACAAACCGGCTTCAACTCCATTTAGAAGATGGTTCTTCTTCGCTCTGGATGGAGTGCTGAAGCAGAGCAGCAGAGAGAGACTTTTCTCTTGAGATTTTGCTAGGGTTTTGTATGGTGGCTTCTTCTGTACAAGAATACCTTCAAAACATTCCTTATATATGGGTGTTTAAGTATGGAGAGTCGTGGTAGATGGAAACACCCAACTTGGAAACATATGGAAATCTTGTATTTGAAGTTTCTCTTTGTCTGTCGACAGCAAGATATGCATTTGTTGACAGGTGCTGACAGAGTTACAAAAAAACCAGAGAACTGAGCTTCACGGGTGACAGTTTCCTGTCAGTGGCTGTCGACAGGTGATTTGCTTCTATCGACAGGCACACTAGTCCTGAAGCCAGTCTTGTCTTCCTATTTGTATCTGTCGACAGGAGCCTTTGGGGCTGTCGACAGGCACATGCTTCTTGAGTTTCTCCTTGAGCTTTTGATCTAGTCTTGGTACATTGTCTTGCATGCAGTCTCACCTACATTTAGGAACATTATTAGTGAGATACTATGAACATATAAATGAACAAGTTAGACATGTTTTTCTTGATTAGGATTTGCTTGACTTGACATTCTCATCATGTTTCACATATTCACATAACATCAATTTGTATTGTTCATGAATTGCTCATCATCAAAAACAAACATACTAAATGTAAACCCAACATTCTCCCCCTTTTTGATGATGACAAAATTTTCAAATATATGCACAATTCACAATTTGATGTTTCTCCCCCTTTTGACAACATCCAAAAAGACACGTCATGCAAACATGAGTAGAAAAGAAGCAAATAACTGTGAATTTCAGTGATGTGACATTCAGTACACACAGTTACAAAAGTGATTCATGACATGACAAAAGGAAGTTCTAGGAAAGAAAATATCACGACTGAGAGAACAACAAGACAACAGTGACAAGACTATGACCAAAAAGAATAGAATTCCAGACTGTGAACACCTAGACTCTCTAAACATCGTCATGGCCAGGTGGTGCAGAGGCCTGACGAAGCTCATGAAACTCTGTGGAGAGCCTGGTAAGCCTTATCTGAAGCTAGACTTGGGTGTCAGCCAGTGCTTCCATGCTGGTATCAACATGATCCGATCGAGCAGTAAGATGTTCGAAACTGGTGGTCATCTGGAGCTGCATTTGTGCCATTTGAGCAGAGATGAAATCTCAAAGAGAGGACTCATCGGGCGCTTGGTCATCAGCAGCAACATCAGCTTCATCTCCTTGAACATCCATTGGCTCGGATTGGGAGTCTTCATCAGCATCATCTTCATTAGATTCATCTTCATCAGTTGCCTGCTCCTTACCCTTGAGTTCCCTTGTGACAACTCCATCAAGCAGCTTATAGCCCATTCGATGGGCAGCAGTGAGATCAAAGGCACTGCGAGATTTGAGGGCGACAAGCTCACTATCAGGAATATGTATCCCAATGAAGAGAAGAAGGGAAGTGATCGGGCAAGCATATGGCATTGATCTCCTGGGGTTGTAAAAGCATTGACAGATCAGGTGAAGCATGAGTTCGGGCAAGTTGATTTGTTCGCACTTGAGGAAGAAGTAAAAGAGACATTTATGAACCTCAGTGACGAGTTCCCGACTGCCATGCTTTGGAGCAATTAGGGTGGTGATGATGTGATGGATCATTCTATTCAGTGGGGGAAAGGAGTTGGCATTCAGTTTGGCAATTTTCTTAGTTGCATCATAAGGTTGGAGGGTGATGAGATGATAGTATTATATGCAGAATGGTGGCTGAGAATCACATCAGCCCCAGAGTTAGGAATTTGAAGTGCAGTGCTGATGAGGTTGGAGGTGATCTTGAAAGAAGTACCTTTGACAGAGGTGTAGAGATCCCCATCCCCAGGCAGACCAAGATTATTGAAAAACTCTGTGACGGCAGTAGGAGAGTAGTTCAAGTGAGAATAGAGAAATACTGTCCAACCTTGGGTGTCAAAGAGGGGTAGGAGATTGGGGAACATGTCTCCCAAAGAAGGAAAATCAACATAGCGGGCTGAACGAATTTGATGAAGGTTCCCGGAACCATGGTGAGTTGCAAACCTCGGGGAATGACAAGCTCAGGCAGCCGATCATCACGATGCTTGGTTCGGCGCTCGGAAGAAGCCCCAGAACCCTCGCCGGCTTGGGGAGAGAAGGGACGGCGACGGGAAGCAAGTTTCTTGCCCTTGGGAGCCATGAGAAAGAGAGGAGATCGGAGTGGAGAAGAACTAAGAAAGAAGAAGAAAAACACGAGGAAGAAAGAACCAGGGGGGGTAGAATCTGGGTCTGGCGCCCTAGAGAAGAAGGGTTTAGTGGAGAAGGAAGGAGGAGGAAGTTTTGGAAGTAGAAAAGGGAGGAAAGGGTCGTGGGTTCCCTTTTAAAGAGTGGAAAGAATTTCAAAGGACAGGGACCCACAAAATCCAACCCTAAAGAGACACCCATTGGGCTTTCAAAACAGACCTTGTCGTCGACTGTCGACAGATGCACAGTCATCTATCGACAGGCACACTCAGAAATGCGCCAGAGAGGCATTTTGACAGAATGTTTTGGGGCAATGAGTGTCCAATGTGTACATAAGGTGAAAAATAGGTAAATACACATTATAAAATCTCATACCCACTAATATTAGGACACGTCAAACATCTACAATGGTTGTGAAATAACATTCCCGGAATCTCAAGTTGCAGCATGAAGAATACATTGGACAAAAACATATGAAAATAAGAGAATCCTCTTGAATAAAACCATTGCAGAAAAAAATATTTCTTAGTGGGTGACAGTCAAAAGGTGTATGAAAAAGATGTCTACATGGGCAATGAATCATTAACAACAAATTGGCCTTCATAAGAAAAATGAGGAGGCTTCACTCTATTTCTCCTTTTATGATTTGTTTCTGAACAAACAGTAAGAGAAAAAGTGGTAATTAGGATCACTATGACCATTTTACGTGAAGATAGACATGGGTAATGTTCGTATCCCCAGTTACTCAGTGGAAGTGACCATCAAACCATTATACAGAGTTAATGAGTAAGCTTTTTGATGCGAAGATAGACATTTGTGATGCCCATGTCCCCGGTTACTCAGCAATACTCAGCATTGCTCTGCCTTTGTTCCCTTATTATATTTTTGATACACATTTTAGTGTTTGAAATAGGTAGCTTTTCTCCTTTTAATTTGTTATTAGAATTTTTTTTTTTTGATCAAGGTCAAGAGTTAGATAAGGTTTAAAAGCCAATGCAAGACAGAACCTTCAATGACCTTTGGACTTATCACTTGACTTTGAAAAATGATAGTCCACAAGGGAGTTATTCAAGTGAGTTAGGTTAGACTCATGTGATTTGTTAAATGTACTCAAAATGATGCAACCTAGACTCACAAAAGAATAGTATGTCAAAATCATTGTGATTTAGACAATATCGTTGGTATTATGTGGATATGAAAGATTATAACACAAGTAAGTCACCAATTTTCACCTTAAATGCAGTAGAGAAGTATGCTCATGAAATAGGTTGAGAAAGGATATGAAGAACTCAGAGAAAGGTTTATCTGTCGACAGCTATAGTGAGCCTGTCGACAGCTGCTAATAGTGTTGAACTACGGAGTTCAGGAAGGGTGCGTCTGTCGACAGATACAATGTTGTCTGTCGACAGATGCTAACAGACTGAAAGATGTTGAGTTCGGGGAGAGGAAAACCTGCTAGTGGTTGTCCACAGCAATAAATGGGGCTGTCGACAAGAGCTGTGAGAAAGCTTTTTGAAGGCTGAGATGAGAGATATGATTGGAGCTCCATGCAAGGGAAATAAGGCAAATGAAGAATGGATAGTTTCCCTCAAAAATTCACTCATCTAACTTAACTTTACTCCCCCATAGTGTGTGCATGTAGAGACTCAACATTCAAGCAATTCAAGACAGACTTTCATATGTTTAACAAGTAATTGCACACAAGTTCATAAAAAAACATTCCAACACAGAAATCCATTTGTTTGCAAAAATGAGTGGGCAAAATGAAAAGAAACCATATACCTTATTTGAATTGATTGACCTTTATGTGCAACTTGACTATGGATACATGGCGGAGAATATTTTCTCATGCATAATAATAGTTTCCAAACAAGCATAACTTGTGCTTCCACAGTTTACCATTTGATATACCTCATAGTCAGTGCACACAAAGAACATATACTTCAAAGTTTGGTAGGGGCTTCATTGCATTTTGCACAATCCCAATTCTCTTCTCAAGGTTGTGAATCTATCCTCAGCCAATGGTTTTGTGAAAATATCAGCTAATTGCTTATCAGTGGGTATGAAGCTAAGCTCCAAGGATTTGTTGGCTACTTTATCTCTCAAGAAGTGATGTCTACTCTCAATGTGTTTTGTCCTAGAGTGTTGGACTGGGTTCTTTGAAAGATTGATGGCACTAGTGTTGTCACATAGGATAGGTGTGCATCCATTGTCAATGTTGTAGTCAGATAGTTGACTTTTTATCCACAACACTTGAGCTGCACAACTTCCTGCAGCAACATATTCTGCCTCTACAGTGGAGAGTGCAACCGAGTGTTGCTTCTTGGATGCCCACGAAACCATGCAACCACCAAGAAATTGGCAGTACCCACTAGTGCTTTTTCTGTCAATTTTACATCCAGCATAGTCAGCATCAGAATATGATATCAAATCAAAGCTACTTCCTGCTGGATACCAAAGACCCAAAGCACACGTACCTGAGAGATATCTGAATATTCTCTTAACTGCAACCAAATGACTTTCCTTTGGACTAGATTGATATCTAGCACAAAGGCAAACACTGAATTGTATATCCGGTCTACTTGCAGTAAGATAAAGAAGTGAGCCAATCATACCTCAGAATTACTTTGCATATACCGGTTTACCTTTCTCATCATTTTCCAATTTTATGCTTGTGCTCATTGGTGTTGAAGCAGGCTTAGCTTGTTCAAACTAAAATATTTTGAGAAGCTCCTTAACATATTTTTCTTGGTTGATAAAGAAGCCATCTTCATGTTGTTTAACCTGCAAACCAAGGAAAAATTGAAGCTCCCCCATTAAACTCATCTCAAATTCACTGTGCATGTGTTTTGAGAATTCTTCACACAGTGATGGGTTAGTGGAACCAAAGATGATGTCGTCCACATGAACTTGAACAACAATTATGTGATTGCGAACTTTCTTAGTGAAAAGAGTTTGGTCCACTTTACCTCTTGAGTAGTTTTTACTCACCAAAAAATTGCTTAGTCTGTCGTACCAAGCTCGGGGTGCCTGTTTCAAACCATAAAGAGCTTTGTGCAATTTATAAACATGATTAGGCTTTTCATGATCCTCAAATCCAGGTGGTTGAGAAACATAGACTTCCTCTTTGATGTAGCCATTCAAGAAAGCAGTTTTAACATCCATTTGAAAGAGTTTGAACTTGTGTGAGCATGCATACGCCAACAAGATTCTAACTGCTTCAAGTCTAGCTACATGAGTAAAGGATTCTTCAAAGTCTACACCAAATTCTTGATTGTATCCTTTTGCTACCAGTCTAGCCTTATTTCTCACCACTTTACCCTCTTCATTTAGATTATTCCTAAATACCCATCTAGTGCCTATGACAGAAATCTCAGGGGTTCTAGGAACTAAACTCCAGACATTGTTTCTTTGAAATTAACCAAGTTCCTCATGCATAGCATCAATCCATAAGTTTTCTTTTAGAGCCTCTTCAACATTTTTAGGTTTCACTTGAGAGACAAAAGCTAAATGATCATGTTCAACCATTTGTCTAACCTGAGACCTAGTTTGAACTTTATCATTTACATTCCCTATCAAATTCTCAAGTGGGTGATCTTTGGAATACCTCACATTGGTGATTGTTGAAGGACTAGGCTGATCTTGGACTTGTGGAAGTTGTTCTTGAGGAGGGCTTGCTTGAGGGAATTCACCTTGAGGTTCTTCCTCCTGTGGATCTTCATTAGGCTCATCATCTCCCTTTTTGAAAAGGATTTGATGGTCATCATCATCGTACTTGCAAAAATATCCACTTTTAGTTTTTGGTGCTGCTTGAGAATCTCTTTTTGCTTTTACTTGTTGTTCTTGGAGAATTGTTCCATCATTTCCATCTTGAGTCCTTGATCACTTTTGGCTTTTAACAGTTCATAGGGAGTTTTCTTCATCACAGGTCTTACCATGGCTCTATTGAGAATATAGCAAGAGGTGTTCACTACTTCTGCCCAAAAGCTCCTTGAGAGTTGACTTTCGACCAGAAGAGTGCGAGCCATTTCCACCAGGGTCCTGTTCTTTCTCTCCACTATGCCATTTTGTTCTGGAGTCCTTGGAGAGGAAAACAAGTGTTCTAACCCGTGGAGCCTGCAAAAATCAGAAAAAGAGTTGTTATCAAACTCTCCCCCGTGATCAGTGCGGATTGAGCATATCTTATGAACATTTCCATGCTCAATCTTATTAAAGAAATCTTCAAAGACTTTAAGTGCTTCATTTTTGTGTGCCAATAATTTGACCCAAGTGAACCTAGAAATGTTGTCCACAATGACAAAACCAAACCCTTTGCCATTGAGACTTAGAGTTCTAGTAGGTCCAAAAAGGTCCATGTGCAACAGTTTATAAGGTTTAGAGGTGCTTACCGGTGCTTTTGATTTGATGGATTTCTGGGTTTGCTTTCCCTGTGCACATGCATCACAAAAACTTTCATTCTTATTTAAAGAAATTTCAGGAAGTCCACTTACCAATTTCTGCTTCATAATCTTATGCAAGACATTGTAGCTTGCATGGCCAAGCCTACGATGCCACAAAGTAAGCTCATCCTATTTATTTGCAACAAGACACAAATTTTCATTTTTTGGATCATCCAAATCAACTAAATAAATGTTGTTCACCTTTTTCCAGAAAATTTAAGACTTCCTGTTTCCTTATTAACAATTTGACATGAACTTGATTCGAAAACAACTTTATGACCTTTATCATACAGTTGGCTTATACTAAACAAATTGTGATTAAGACCATCAACTAACAAAACATTGTCTATTGAGTTAGAGGCATACTTACCAACCTTACCTGAGCCAATGATCTGACCTTTATTGTTACCCCCGAAGACAACTTGACCTCCGTCTTTTTCCACCAGCAAACAAAATTTATCTTTGTCGCCCGTCATGTGCCTCGAGCAGCCACTATCCAAGTACCATTTGTTTTGATTTTGGGCTGCTAGGCATTCCTGCATATATGGATCAGACAAGAGGTTTTGGTACCCTAATTATTTTGGGTCCCAATGTATCATTCATGCCAAAAAGTAAATGCTTTGGAATCCATATTTGCTTGCATTTTTGTTCATTTGAGTTATTCTAGCATTGATTTTCTTTATGACCAAGTTTCTTGCACACATTTCATGATGGGGAATTTTTTAGAAAAATTGGTTTGTTATTTTGTTGACCATTTATTTGAATTTTCCTTTTGGTTGCCTGGTTAACTGACCCTTGGCAACATTTTTCAAAACCTGTCGACAGCTTTCATTGAGCATGCCGATAGTTGGCTTGTTCTTTTGAACACCTGAGGGCTTTTGTTTATCCTTGGCTTGATTTTTCTTGTTCTTAGGAGGAACTTGTTTGCTTGTGCTTGGGCTCGTGCAGAGCGCTGGAGCGTCGCGTGGATCAAGGAGGAGGCGGCCGTGGCTTCGTGAAGGCCCTCTGTGGGGGTTTCGGTTCTTCAAATCTGGTAGGGATCTCTTGTGCCCATACTTGTTGGTGTAGATTGGAGCCCTCGGGGTTCTTTGCATGTATTTAAAGCTTTCCCCAAGCTCCCCTCCCCGTTGTGGTGTGCTTAGTGTAGTTGTGGCGACCCCGAGATGTAGCATCCCGGCGGTCCGCCTTCCAGCTGATGTCGCGATCGCCAAGCACGTCGCGACATCAGAGAAGGCGTCACCTTGGTTGGACGCGGCACGGGTGACCGTTGTAATGAGGGTCGTGTCGCGACCCGGTTTCCCATCGTGACAAGGTTGTTGTCATGGCCTGGTCGGCCGTCGCGACAAGGGTGTCGCGACTTGGTTTCCTGTCGCAACAGCCCTATTGTCGCGACCCGCTTCCCCGTCACAACAGGGTCTTGTCGCGGTGGCCGTGACCGTCACGATGGTATCATGATGTCTTAGGAGGGCGCAATAAGACCTGGTCTGCCTCGGGTGTTTTTGTGGCCGCGGTTGGTGTATCGGCTTATACCCCAGGGCAGGGTTGCCCTTCGGACCTTCTGGTAGGGAACGCGGCAGGTTGGCTCACTGCGTTAGTGACCGAAGGTGACACCTCTGTGGCTGTGTCCTAGTGGTGTCGCTAGGAGGCTTGTGTCTGTCTAATAATCGATGTTCTGGATACCAATCGATTATTAGAAGAGCATTGGTTTTTGTGCTGCGTAGTGGTGTTCCAGTTTCTCGGGCCGTGCCGTGTGTGCCAACGTTGGCCGACGGCCCTTTCAGGGGGTTTCCGGAAGGGGTGTCGTGTGTGCCTATGCATGCTGGGCTTTTCGTGGTTACAATCCAGATGTGCTATTTCTGTTGGTGGTTGCCACGCCAATTCTCTTTCGCCCAGTGCTCGGCACTTGAGGGCTTGTCCGCGAGACAGGTTGTTACCATTACCTGGGACCCCCAACACCACGCGCCTGTGTCAGAGGGAGTTGCTCCGGGCGGCAGGCATGCTCAAGTCACGGACTTGGAGCAAAAGGAGAAAATGGTGGGAATAGCAGCATGAGTCATTTGTAGAGCTGTCTTAGCTGGTCTGGGTCTCCAAGGGGGTTTCAGCGCTCGTCCGGTGCGGACCAGCTAGTCCTTTTCACTATCTCGCTCTGCGTTGGTTCCGGAGCCGCGTAGGGAGGTCAGGCATGGGGCCGCAGCTCGCCGGACTGCGGTGATTTGTGGTTGTGTTCTTGGCTGTGGCTCGCTAGCCTCACTCTACCGGAGAAGTTGTAGGTGGGAGTCGGCGGCTGGCGTGCTGGAGGAGTGGACTGTGTGTCCTCCTCTTAGCTGCCTGTGGCAGTGGCTTGTGTGCTCTTACGTGACGGTGTTTCTCACACTATTTCCGAGATCGGGTTTCGCGTCGCCCTAGTTTACACGGTGGTTGTAGCCTAGCCATGTCTAGTTCCGTGGGTTTGGTTGGTCTGGCCTCGTGGGCCATGTTTAGTGGTTTCCGCTCTACGGGATCTCTCAAGATTCCTGGTGCAGGCACCCAACTGCTGTTTCGGTAACCCGTTCCTTGGTGTCGTTCGTGGTGGCATCGGAGTGTGTAGTTCCCTGACCTCGTGGCGTGTCCGAGGTGTAGGGTGTTTCTGCTTGTGGGCCCTCGACCTTGTGGAGGCCTGAGGTGGCCGTGCCTGTGGTGAGACGTTGTTTCTCACGTGGTTGCTCGGTGTCTCTCGTGGTGACACCTGGTTGTTCCATCCCGACCTTGTGGAGGTCCGGGATGTTGGTGCTTGTGTTGTGAGACTCTGGTCTCACATGGTTGCTCCAGTGTTCTGTGAGCTTCATTGTCTAGGCGGTGTGTGCCGAGGTGTTGCTTCCGCATTGTGTTGACTCCGCTGGTTCTGCGGGAGTCGTTTTTCGCCTGACTCGAGTTGTGGTCGAGGTGTTTCTCTGTTCTGCTGCTTTGTAGTACTCTGTGGGAGGCGTTACTCGCTTTACTGCTTCCTAGAGTAGTTTTGCTTCTGCTTTTGTTGGAGTTCCTGCTGCTCTGGCTGGTAAGGGACTGGTAATCCCTACTAGGCCTTGTTCGCGAGGCTCACCCCCTACTTTTTCCAAGTAGGGACTCACTGTCGCAGGAGTTCGTTGTCGGACAGTCGTGGTGGTGGCTTGTTCGCCGTGTGTTGCCAACAGTGTGAGTTGTGAGCGTGAGTGCTCTTTGTACCGTGAGTTGAGAGTGTCCTTTTTGCAAGTCCTCGGGATATGCCCCTTAAGGACTGCACCTTTCTTTCTGTACTTGTACTTTTATTTGGCACATGTTGTACATAATTTCTTTATTAATGTATGAACTTTCTGTTATAGTTATTTGAATTCATTGCTTATCTCACTGGACAAAATTCTAACCCTTCTGAGTCTTCAGATCCGTGGGTGGCGGCACGACCTTCGTGGTCCCTGGCGGGGGTCCGGGAGGTCGGGTCGTTACAGTTCCCATCTATACTCTACATTTCAGCATCAACATGATCTTTATTCTTATGTACATTGACATGAAACATGGGAGCATGCACAAACTTATCAATTCTATGCCAACATTCCCTAGAAGTATGCCAAATTTATGACAATGAAAGCATTGGACTGATTTGGCATGTTTATTAAAATTTTGATTTTTGTTCCAGCAATGTTTAGCAAGATGACCAGGTTTATTACAATTAAAGCAAATGAAAGCATTTCTTACCTGGTTCTTACCTTGGCATGTATGCATTTGTTGAAATCTCCTTTTCATGTGAGGAGACTTACCATGAGGAGAAGGAGGTACCTTTTGGTGGCTCTTGGCATTATGTGAATTTTGAACTTGCCTTGGAGCCCTTTGGACTGACGGAGGAAGTAGATGACTCTTCTTGACAGTAGCATTCTTCTTTTTCCCTGTATGTTTTTGAACAAGAACTTTCACAAGTTTTCCATTAGAATAAGCAGAGTTCTTGTTTGCAGCAGCTTTAACAAATGTTATTGTGGTTTTCTTTTCATTTTTCTTAGTTTTCACAGAAGCAATACTTGTGTTTGTAGTGTTCTTCAATTCATGTTGAATCTTCTATTTTTCAACTTTTAATGCAACAACTTCTTTTTCTGAAATTTGAAGTTTATTTAGCATGACATCCAAACCATTTTTCATCTTGTTCTTTTCATTTTCAAATTGAGCAATTTGTTTTTCCAAATTGGCAATTTTATTACTCAAATTGCTACATTCATGTCCAATGGTTTGTCATGGTACAAGCATTCAATCTTTCTTTTTAAATGATAATTTTCTTCAACAAGTTGTTTGCATCTTTCATTTATTTGATGATCATGAGTCATATTAGAATTTGTTGTTTAATTGATCATTATCAAATTTGAAATTGTTTTGAGATCAATCAATTCTTCTTTTCATTTTCCAGATCAATGACTTTTGATTTCAATAGCTCATGGTTTTCTTTCAATCCATTCAGTTTATTTTCACAGATTTGGACTTCATCTTCCAAATTCTCTTTTTCAGAATTTAATTTTTTCAACTTCATTTTTCAAATTCTCATTTTCTTCTGAAAGATCTTTATCATTGTTCTGGTGCAATTCAAGTGTATTTTTCAAATTTTCACTTTCTTTATGGCAATATTTAAAGTAATTTTCAAATCTTTATTCTTAGTGTTCAACTTTGCATTAAGATTTTGTAACTTCTTACAGAATTCAATCAATTCAACTAAGACATGTCTTCATCTGCATCAGAATCAGAATTAGAATACATAAATGGGTCTGGAATTGATTTACCTGACCTTGTAGACTTATTTGAAGTCTTGTGTTCTGAAGAGGATGAAGAATGCTCTGATCTAATGGAATGTGCTGTTAGAGCCGAAGTCTTTTGAATTGTTGATTTTGTAGATTCATTGAGGATCTTCTTTGCCATTGAGTGCTTATGAGTTTCTTTTGTTCTTTGTCTTTGTTAGTCCTTTGAGAAATCCAATGAAAATAAGCTTGGGGATTTCTCTGAAATTATAACAGGAAATTCATGTAGATTAAGGCAATTTTCCATTATACCAAAACTCAAAAGACTATTAGATCTAATCACAGAGAATCAATGTAACAAGGAATTAGATCTAACAATTAGAGTGGTTAACCTGCTCTAATACCAAAGGTAGGAATCAGAGCGATTAAGCACATAGAGACAGTGAAAGATCAAGCAAACAGTTCAAGCAATTAACACAGAGATCAAACAGAAGCAATCAAATCGGATCAGTAACAAACATTAACCCGCTCTGATACCAATAACTCTAAGATTAGAAACCAAGATTTTAGTGTTTCTAGTCTTCAGAAAAATGCACCCAATATAAAATCTTTTTGGATTCAGAAATCATTGTTGAAAATTCATGGAAGATCCTTAGGACCCAAACAAGTTTGGGTTCTGAAATGTGCTGCATGAATGCTGGATGCAGGGATCCTTGTAGTCAATTTCAAGATGAAGGCTTAATGACTAAGGCTACAAGGAAAGTAAGTGAAGAGAATGAAATAAAATGAAAAGCTCATCAGGTAAATTCTTATGAGAGATTCCCTGCTAAATAAAAACTGAAGTCAATTGAAACTCTTATACAAAGATCAATTGGTATATTAAATGGTGAACTGTGGAAGGACAAGTCATGCTTGTCTGGAAACTATCATTATGTGTGAGGAATAACCTCCGCCAAGTACCAATGATCTTCCTTGTGTAAGAGTCATTAACTTAATTAAAAATCTAAAAATTAGAAAACTTCATGAAAACATAGATGCATTGAGCAAGGCAAAAAGAAAATTTGGAACTAATTCTGTTCATAGTTCTATCATTGAAAGAAATGCATCTATACAAAAAATAAAAGCATTTTGGATTCAGAAATCTTTGTTGCAATCTAACATTGATTTCATTGCAGGACCCAAGCAAGTGTGGGTCCCAAAACCAGCTTGATCAGCAAGCTGAGGAGTCTTGCAGCCATACATTGTAAATGGATTCAAGATATTGGCTGTGCAAGACTAGAAATAATTGGAGAACACAGGTAAAATATTGAGAAAGAAATGAAGATGTTCAGGTAAAATTTCTTTATCATTTCAAACTTGAATTGCTTGAATTGGAATGAATGTTTAATTTTTATCTGAACAATGTGAAATATGTTTCAATGCTACTCCCAACAATGAACTTCATGTCATAACAATTGGAATCATGCTTGTGTTATCATGCTTGCTTAACTATAACCATGATTCTGTGTGCATGCCAACTGATTTGACTTTTTGGTATATCAAATGATGACATGTGAAAAAACAAGTTATGCTTGTTTGGAAACTATCATTATGCGTGAGTAAAATACTCTGCCAAGTACCAAAAGTCATGTTATGCTTAAAGCTAATGGTGTGCATAATCATCTGTGAATTGCTTGCTAGCTTTTTCATTCCATGCACATATTAAGGGGGAGTAAATTTGAAAAAGTGCACAAATGTTTTCAATAAATGCAATGAATTTCATGCTAAAAATAAAGTGTAATTGACCCTTTTTGCAGTGACTATGTGGTATATCAAATGGTGAAATGTGAAAGGACAAGTTAGGCTTGTCTGGAAACTATCATCATGCGTGAGAAAAATTCTCCGCCAAGTATCAATAGTCTTTTCTACATAAAGGTCATCAAGCAAAATGAAATCTCAAAAACTTTATTTTGAGTCTTTGCAAAACTCTTCTTCTTCAATAAATTGCCTGTTGAAATATGCTTGATCATGTTCATACTCTTTCTGTGCAAATTGCTTGGAATGAACTATCTGAATTGCTTAAATGATCATTTCATATCATGCATATCTTATGGGGGAGTGAATTCGAAAGAATCTTTGAGTGAAATGCTGGAGAAATTTGCTGGAAAAATATTCTGTCATATCTGATTCATCATCAACTCCCATTCAGTTTGTTGACAAATATTCTTGCTCATAAATTCCTTACTCTCACATTGCATTGGTATTCTTGGTATATCAAATAGTGATTTGAAGAAAGACAAGTTAAGCTTGTCTGGACACTTTCACTATGCGTGAGTATATGTCTCCGCCAAGTATCAAGATTCCTTTATGCAATTATTGAGGGGGAGTATTTGTTGAGGGGGAGTCATTGTCATATCTCTTGAACAATTGTTGTCTATCTTGAACCCCAAATTCATCAGAATTTTTGAGTCCTTGTGCTATTTTCTTATGAGAGAATTAAGACATTGAAAATAAACTTATTGTGCATTTAGTTTAATTTCAAAGATTCAGTATCATTTCAAGGTTAAGCAATCATAATACTGAATGTTTTTAAAATGATTTGCAAAACACTATTATAGGCACATGAGTGGCTTTAATATTTCACTTGTGTATGTTTAAGCCTTATTTTTACCACATGTTAAGTATAATCTTTCTAAATTCATAGTCTTGACTTCTCTAGTCAAAGCAAACATATTCCTGCAAAATATCAAAAGAAAAATGATCAATCTGGAAAGATACAAACAGAGCAATGCAAATGCTTGAACCACTGAGTAACCGGGCCATTTCACCTAACAAGTGATTTGTTTCGCGTCAAAAAGTGGAAATCAAAATTTCAACTCTGTATAAGATAATGAAAGTTAAACCACTGAGTAATCAGGAGGTCTTGCATCTGATCAATGTGATCTCTTGCACTGAAAAGTGAGATTTAACTAATTATTCTTGTATTCTTTCCCAGTTAAAATTGAAAGAAAATCAAAAAGACAGGATAGAAAAGCTTAAGACCATAATTAAGTTCATGTCTACTGAGTTTCGATCTATTATTTTACATTGTGTTAAACTTAAAGCTCCTAACATCCTTGTTAATATTTCTGCTCATTCATATAGGTCACTTTTCTTCACATTTGCATCATTATTTTAACCACATTCAGCTTATTATAATTTGCTATTCTTTGTGTTGAGTGTGTCTTTGTGATTAAACTTTGTTGCACAATAACAAAAACATTATCTGTTCTCTCATTTGACAATATCACTTTGCCTCACTTATTTTGATCATCTCTGAACCTTCATTTCCCACTTTTTATCTTTTGGTCTCCGACCTTCATTGTGTCTCTCTCTTATCCATCTTTTTGATGCTGTCAAAAAGGGGGAGAAAGTTCCTTGAAAGGGGGAGAAAGTAAAAGTTTTGAAAGGGGAGAAAGTAAAAGTTTCTAAGGGGAGAATGTTCTTTATGGGGAGAAAGTTCAAAGGATGCATATGGTCAAGGGGAGTTATTGCAGTCAAGGGAGATATGTTTTGTCATCATCAAAAAGGGGGAGATTGTTGGGTTGAGTGTGTTTTGGAACTTCCTAAAGTTGTATTTTAATGATATCCAATGAACATCACTCATACCTTGATTTTGATGATGACATACTGTGATCTTAATGATGACATACTGTGATATTGATGATGACATATCATGATGTTAATGATGAGATATTATGATCTTAATGAAGACATGTTGTGATTTTAATAATGACATATTGTGATTTTGATGATGACATATTGTGATTTGATGATGACATGTTCTGATTTTGATGATGATGTGTTGAATGTTATACATCTTATACATATCACAATAATGCTTAAACAACATATTTTTGATGTTTAATATCTCATATTTTAATTATAATATCTTGTACTAATGGTTTATGGTTAAATTTTCAGGTTCACACATTTTTGTCTTGGTAGTGTCGACACTAGATCAAAGCAGGTCGACACTAGTCCCAGATTCCAGAAGACCCAGTTGCCAGACTGGGACAGCAGGTCGACAATAGATCAAAGCAGGTCGACACTAGTCCCAGATTCCAGAAGGGCAGGTCGACACTAGCTCAGGGTAGGTCGACACTAGATCCAGTTTCCAGCAGACCAGTTTTGCAGAAATGGGACAGCAGGTCGACACTAGTTCAGGGAAGGTCGACACACTCCAGAAACTCTGTGACTTAAAATTTCTCCTGGACACGTGGCTGCTTGGGATTTAGGGGATTTGACCTAGGGTTCCGTGCCCAAGTACCCCAAGGCACTTTATGGACATATGGGGCTATAAATGCCCATGTTCCTTGTACCCCAAAGGCAAGAGAGCCCATACACTTCTAGAAGAAGCCTTTTGGCGGCCAAAGGGGGTTTTCCAGATCTGTCTCCATCTCCAGAAGCTACAAGCCATCCTTTCAAGAGGAAGGACAAGGGATTCAAGGGGAATCCCTGGAGAGAAGCTTGTTGTGCAAGGCAAGGGAGCAGATCCAACTGAAGAGGCGTAGGAGAAGAAGGATTTCTGGCATTTCAGATGCCATCAAAGCAGAGCATCGCCAATTGAGGAGAATCTCCATCGATTTCCATCAAGCCTACTCAATTGAAGTCTCTGCAAGGCCTCTTCATCGAAGAACACTCTTTCTACATCTATTTCCCTCATCTCAGAGTTTGTTCTTCCTTATTTCGTCTGTGAGATTTGTGCATGAAATTCTGCACAAATTTTCTGTGTACGAATCTGTTTTGAATCAGATCATTGCTAGAGGATCTGATCTCTTTTGTGTTTGATCTAGCTTTTGTACTCTGAGCCGTCGAGCTCTGGGTTGTGAGTCGTCGTACTCACTGTGTGTTTTGAGCCGTCGTGCTCAATTTGGAGTCGTCGTACTCCGGTTGTTGTTTTGAGCCGTCGTGCTCAGTTTGGAGTCGTCGTGCTCCAGGTGTTTCTTGAGTCATCGTGCTGAAGGGTGTTTGGAGTCATCGTGCTCCATGTGTTTCTTGAGTTGTCGTGCTCAAGGGTGTTTGGAGTCGTCGTGCTCCTGTGTGAGTTGTACTCAAGGTTTTGAGTAGTGTGGCCTCACTATGTGAGGGGTGGACGTAGGAGTCACTGGAGGTGATTTCCGAACCACCTAAAAATCCTCTGTGCAATTGTTTGAATTATGGTTTGTCTTTGTATCTCGCTAGATGCATGCATAAGGATTTCGTTCACACTAGTAATTGATTTTCTCACACACACTAATCACACCTCAGATCAGTAAACTGTTTGGGTGAATTGATCTCTGATTCAAAGTAATTTTTAATTGCTTAAGCTTCCGCGTTAATTGGTGTTAGATCTATTCAACCCCCCCCCTTCTAGATCTGATCCATCCACCCATCCGATCCCCAACAATTGGTATCAGAGCTTGATAAAGCTTCATCAATTGACTTTGGTTCAATTTGGGAAATTAGAGCAAGTGGGTCTTCTTCAATTGCAAGCAAGAAAGATGATCTAGTCCTAACTCTATCATGCCAATTACCAACTACATTATCCAATGGGTGATCTCTCAAAATGCGATGATCAGTAGTTACCTGTTGAGGGTTATCTAAATTTGGAGCAATGTTACCTGATCCACTTGAAGATGGTGAATTGTTGTTCAAGTTCTCACCACAGTCTTCAAGCTCCTCAACAGTTGGTGAAGAGTCCACAATGAAGTCATCCTCTTCATTATCTTGTTTTCCCCTGCAAGATTTAGAAGTGTTAGTGGAAAAGGAATTTTCATCAAATATAATATGAGGAGACTCTTCAACAGTTTTGTTTTTCAAAATGTACACTCTGAAAGCTCTTGACACTTCAGAATAACCAAGGAAGATGGCTTCCTGACTCTTAGCATCAAACTTGTCAAGATTTTCTTTATTATTGATGTGTACATAACATTTGCACCCAAAGATTTTGAAATAAGAAACAATTGGCTTTTTGTTTTTCAATAATTCATAGGGGGTTTTCTTGATTTTTGGTCTAACCAATGCTCTATTGAGAATGTGATTTGCTGTGTTTACAACTTCAGCCCAGAAGGATTTGGGCAAATTACTCTCAAGGAGCATGGATCTAGCCATTTCCACAAGAGTTCTGTTCTTTCTTTCCACAACTCCATTTTGTTCTAGAGTTCTTGGTGAAGAAAACTTGTGGAAAATTTGAAGTTCAGCACATAAATCAGAAAAGGATTGGTTTTCAAATTCTCCCCCATGATCAGTCAAAATATTTTTGATTTTATATGAATAATTTGTTAAGGCAGTGGTACATAATTTCCTGAACTCAAGGCAAGTATCACTTTTGTGGGACAAGAAAATGACCCAAGTAAATCTAGTAAAATCATCAATGATTACAAACCCATATCTCTTGCCACTTAAACTTAGAATTCTTGTTGGGCCAAAAAGGTCCATGTGAAGTAGTTCTAGTGGCCTAGATGTGAGTACCTCATTGAAGTTCTTAAAAGATTTCCTTGTTTGTTTTTCTTGGGCACAGATTCCACAAACTTGATTTTCAACATTTGAAAAAGATTCAGGAAAACCCTTAACCAGATTCAGCCTTAACAATTTATTTAAAGTTCTGAAACTTACATGGCCAAGTCTTTTGTGCCAAGTCCATGCAATTTCATCTTTATTAGCAACAAAGCAAAGATTTTCAGAAAAGTTTTTATTAAGGTCGATCATGTAGAAATTGTTTTCCCTTTTTCCACAAAATTTTATTTTATCAGTTGATGAATCAATGATTTTACAGAAGTTGGATTCAAACACAACTTTGTGACCTTTGTCACATAGTTGGCTAATGCTTAGCAGATTGTAATCAAGACCATCAACTAATAAAACACTATCAACAGAGTTTGAGGAAGTTTGACCAACCTTTCCAGATCCAATGATCTTTCCTTTATTTTTACCTCCAAAAGTTACTGAACCTCCCTCCTTCTCTAGCAGGAAAGAAAATTTAGCTTTATCTCCAGTCATGTGTCGTGAACACCCACTATCAAGGAACCACACGTTTGAATTGGGTGCATGACCTTCCTGCAAGATCAATCAATGAAGAGAAGATTTTGGTACCCAAACAGTGTTGGGACCATCAGAATGTTTGGACATTTTCATCAAATCTTTTCTTATCCAAATTTGATTTGTTTTTTATTTTGATTTTATGGCATTGGTGTTCTCTGACTTTTTCATTTTCTTCTTTTCTTTAGGAATGAAACACCAGAGTTTTTGGTAGGAGGGGTGTTTTTCATTTGAGCATGAGAATTCAGATTAGGAGGTGGAATCCAAGGATTTTGTTGGTACATCAGAAAGTTTGGATAGAAAAATTGAGGATGATACCAACATGGATTGTTATACCATTGGCTCCAATCAGCTTGATAACTTGTCTTGGAAGTCCAAGGTTCTTCATGAATGACTTCCTTTGACTTTTTCTTATTTTTCAGTTTTTTATTTGAATTTTTTATTTTATTCTTTGTTGAGCAGGTCGACCTCTCTTTGACTGGTGTCGATACTACAGCCACAGAAGCCTTCTTCTTGTGGACTGGTGTCGACCTGTCAGAAGATTGTGTCGACCTGGTTGCCTTGTCTTTGTTCTGAGCTTTTGGAATTTTTTGTGTTTTGCTTGATTTTTGTTTGACTTCTGTATTTTCAAGACTAGGGCCCTTAACAAATTTGATTAATGGTGCTTTATCCTTCTTTTCACTGGATTTGTCTTTCTTAGATTTTTGTTTATCAAACCCTAGTCTATGAGAGATTGATTTCATATTTGTTCCCAACAAGGCCTCCAAATTATCTTTGCCATTTGTGAATGTTTCAATGACTTCATCTTTTTGTCTTAGCTGGTTTTCCAAGATTTTAATTTCTTCAATCTTTTGTTGTTTATCTTGATTTTCTTTTTCCAGCTTTTCAGATAAGTCTTTGAATTCATTGGTGGCCTTTTGAGAGGCTAGCTTGAGTTCATCAATCAGATTCAGAAGATTTTCTTTTTCTTCATTCAGTTCTGTTACTTCATTTTCTAGTTCACAAATTCTTTTGTTTGAAGATTGGTTATGATAAATATTTTCAATTTTCTTTTTGAGATGCTTATTTTCTTTCCTCATTTCAGTATATTCTTCAACTAATTCAGCATAAGCATCCTGCCAATCTTCAACAGAAAAATCTTCAAACGAAGTGCTTACCTTTCCATCTAAGCTGTTTGCCATGAAGCAAATCTCCTCACTTACAGAGCTTGAGGATTTTTCTTCTTCTTCATTTTCACTTGTGTCCTCATTAGACCAAGTGGCTACCATGGCCTTCGGCTTCTTGAATTTGTGAATTTTCTTGTGCTTCTCCTTCTTGTTCTCAGGACATTCTCCCTTCATATGTCTTGGATTGTTGCACCTGTAGCAAATGACAATATCGTCAGATTTTTATTCTTGTTAGAGTTGCATTAGAAAAGGATGTGTTTCTTTTACCTGAAGAGTATTTCTTTTTACCAGAAAATTTTCATTTCTATATTTCAAGAATTTTCTGAATTGTCTAGTCATGAGGGCAATTTCATCCTCATTTGACTCAGACTCATCAGAACTAGTTTTATCCTGACTTTTGTCCTTGTTACTAGATGAGGCCTTTAATGCTACTGGCTTGGTTTTGATTATGTGTTCTTCATTTCTCTTTAAGTTGATTTCATATGTCATTAAAGATCCTATTAATTCATCCAAAGAGATTTTGGACAGATCTTTAGAATCTTCAATAACAGTGGCTTTTGTGTGCCAAATTGAAGAGAGTGAGTGTAGAATCTTTCTTACCAAGTCAGCATCAGTATAGTCCTTACCTAAGGCCTTCAGTCCATTGACTATGATCATGAACCTAGCAAACATTTCAGAGATTGTCTCATTAGACTTCATCATGAACAATTCATATTCTGAGACAAGTATGTTAGCCTTGGTTTCTTTAACCTGAGATGTTCCCTCATAGAGTACCTCAAGTTTATCCCACATCTCTTTGGCAGATTTGCACATTGAGATTCTTGAGTACTCTTTGGGGTGAACAGCACATTGAATCATGTTCATGGCACTATAATTCAATGTAGCTCTTCTTATTTGTTCCCTAGTCCAGGTTTCTTCCTCTCCCTGGTTTTCATAGGGTCCTACTTCCACTACTTTCCAGATTTATTAGTTTTGGGCTCTTAGAAACACTTGCATTCTATTTTTCCAATAAGAATAGTCCGTTCCATTAAAGAATGGTGGCCTATTTATGGAATGACCCTCAGCTATGAATCCTCTGGAATCCATTTAATTAAACATATGGTGCAAGGAAGGAAACACTCAGCAAAACAAACAAGCAAGCAAACAAGCAACACAGAACACTCAGAAACTACTCAGATCAGATCAGATCAAGTGTAAACCCTCTCTGATACCAATTGAAGGATCGATAAAAGATGTGGACAAGATCTAGAGGGGGGGGTTGAATAGATCTATGCCAACTAATGCGGAAGCTAAAACCAATTTTGAAAGTCCTTTGAATCAGAGTTAGATTGAAAGCAAATTTCACAGATCTGAAGAGAATTAAGTGAGTTAAGCAATTTGAGTGAGTAAACAAGTTGATTATATGGATTCAAACGTTCCTATGCATTCATCTAATGAAGAGAAAAATCAAACCACAAACAGACCAATGCACAGAGATTTTTAGGTGGTTCGGAGATCACACCATGTGACTCCTACATCCACCCCTCACACATAGTGAGGATCCACTAAACAACCTGGGTTATACAACCCACACTGGAGCCTGACAACTCCACAAATGAGTTAGACAACTCACACACTACTTAGAGCAAGACTACTCTAGACTCTGAGCAAGACTGCTCAACAACCCAACTTGAGTGCGACGACTCAAAAACCTAAGCATATAGGCTTACAACCACTTGCTAGAACAAAAACACAAGATCCAGATCCTCTAGCAATGATCTGATCTATTAAGGCCAATTCAAGAAAATTGATGCAATAGATTATGCACAATTTCTAGAATAGCCAAGAAGAAACAAGAAAGACTTAAGACTCGAGGTTGACAATTCTTGTTCTTCAAGAAAACTCCCTTGTAGAGGCCGAATTGGAAGAATCTTGATCACTTGAAGTCCCTTGGTTGATGCTCTGCAACTTTGATGGTGGGATCTTCCTTGAGAGCTTCGCAATGCTGGCTTCTACTTGATCTGCTCCTTTGAAGTTGATCCTAGTGCTTCATGTTGATCAAACTTCGATCCTTGTGCTTGGAGAAGGGTGAATTGAGGTGTGGAAGCACAAGAGAGAGCAAAATAGGGAGGTGAGACTCTCTTGCCGCCGCTTGCAGGTTTCTGGAGGCTCTAAAGAGATTCTCTTTGGATGAGTGCCCTTAAGGAGGGTATTTATACCCTAAATATCCGAAAGATACCCTTGGGGTACGTGGGCACATGATCCAATGTTGATCTGACATCTCCCTAGGGTGCCACGTGTCCAGGAGGAAATTTAAGTCACAGAGATTCCGGAGTGTGTCGACATGCCCTTGAGGTGTGTCGACACACTGTCCCAGACTGGCAAAACAGTGATGACCAAACTGTCCCCATAATAAATATTTCCATTTATTTAATATTAATTTTGATGATTAACAAAACAACACTAATGGATTTCATGAGACTTGAGAACAGGAAGCAAAAGAAAAATGAAAGATCAAGACAATCTGGTAAGTCCCATCATTTCTATCTAAGTCCCTGTAACGACTTCTTTGATAAGCAGAACGACTTCCTCTTTGACCGGAACACTCGAATCGTTACCGTAACGATTTCTTTAGAACTCGCAACGACTCTCTAGCCGTAACGACTTCTTTAGACCCGTAACGATTTCTTTAGAACTCGCAACGACTCTCTAGCCGTAACGACTTCTTTAGAGCTCGTAACGATTTCTTTAGAACTCGCAACGACTCTCTAGCCGTAACGACTTCTTTAGAGCTCGTAACGATTTCTTTAGAACTCGCAACGACTCTCTAGCCGTAACGACTTCTTTAGACCTCGTAACGATTTCTTTAGAACTCGCAACGACTCTCTAGCCGTAACGACTTCTTTAGACCTCGTAACGATTTCTTTAGAACTCGCAACGACTCTCTAGCCGTAACGATTTCTTTATTAGTCATAACGATTTCGCGTAACGACTTCTTTATTAGTCATAACGATTTCGCGTAACGATTTCTTTATAATTCATAACGATTTCGTGTAACGACTTCTTTATTAGTCATAACGATTTCGCGTAACGATTTCTTTATTAGTCATAACGATTTCGCGTAACGATTTCTTTAAGTCATAACGATTTCGCGTAACGACTTCTTTATTAGTCATAACGATTTCGCGTAACGATTTCTTTATTAGTCATAACGATTTCGCGTAACGATTTCTTTATTAGTCATAACGATTTCGCGCAACGACTTCTTTATTAGTCATAACGATTTCGCGTAACGATTTCTTTATTAGTCATAACGATTTCGCGCAACGACTTCTTTATTAGTCATAACGATTTCTTGCAACGATTTCTTTAGAACGCGCAACGACTTCATAAGTTATCACAACGATTTCTTTACAGTTCATAACGACTTGCTATAACTCATAACGATTTCATAAGTTATGAAGTCAGCAAGATTCTCTTTATCGAATTTCTTGATGCATCAGTATAATGCTTTTTAATAGCGTTGAAAAGTCAAAGTCATATCTTGTCCGTTGACTGCTTTGCATTAAATGCTCTCCGATCGTATCTCCCATGCATGCAGACAATATCTTCCATTTCTATGCTACTCTGTCTACGTACTTTTTCTTGGACAGAAAGGAGCTTTGCTATATACTGCAATATCTGTTCCATCTCAACTAACAATAGACAGCAGTCCTAGCTGTCTTCTATTTATTGATGATATGCTTACAGATATCTGACAAGACTCATCTGGACAACGTTGGACACAAGATACAAAGTTCTATGACATCTCTTTGGCGTGTACACCAGGATAAAAGACTGACGATCAGAAGCTTCCTCAGTAACCAGTCTAACGTACACAAGGATAAGAGACAACGGGCACTTCAACGTTCGAATTTGAATCAGCAGTTTAAATAGAAGACTCAAGACGAAAAGAACAGAACTGATAGAGCAACATCGCTTGATTTTAGAAGAAGAAAGGAATCCATCTCTCTCAATCTTTAGAACTTTGAAGAAGAGCGAAGCCTCCACTCCAAACCTTGTTCTAAGCTCTTAGCTCTCTGTGCTCAAAGAAATCTTCTCATTTGTAAGAGCCTGTGTGGTCCTTGGAGAGAAAAACCTTGTTAAATCTCTTTCTCTCTCGGGGCTTAGGAGCTTCAGGTTGTAGCTGGTCAAGCTAGAATCTGAAGCCTGTTTTCACAACCTTTTTCTGATTAGTTTGTGTTCCCTTCTGGACGAAGGAAGACCTGGTGGTATCCAGGGTGGTTGTTGTTCCCTTCTGGACGAAGGAAGACCTGGTGGTATCCAGGGTGGTTGTTGTTCCCTTCAGGCTGAAGGAAGACCAGTTGAGGCTGGGTGTAAGGATCCTTAAGGGGGATTGTACCCTTGATAGTAAAATCCTGAGGTATTGCTCAGGGACTGGACGTAGGTCTCCTGTGGAGAGGAGTTCCGAACCAGGATAAAATCCTTGTGTCTTGTGGATGTGTTTTGTGTGATTGTTATCTTGTTTGCTCTAACTCTAACCTTGTTATTAAGTTGTGCAATCTTTTCAGTAAACAGGTTTTAATCAAAGATCGAAGTTTTAATAACCCATTCACCCCCCCTCTGGGCTAGCTAGCTGGGCAACAAGTGGTATCAGAGCCCGTCTCTTCGACAAAGAAGAAGATCCAACGATCTGAAGAGCAAAGATCAATGGCAGCCCAAAGTCACTTCGAAGGTCAGTCTGTCAACAGACCTCCTTTGTTCGATGGTGAAGATTATACGTATTGGAAGACCAGGATGGAATACTTTCTACAAGGCCACGATTATCAAATCTGGTCAATAGTGGAAGAAGGTGATCTGGTCGTCACAAATGAGAAAGCACAATGGACAGATGAAGATAGAAAGAAAATCTCCTTGAACTGTAAAGCTAAGAGCATTCTATGTTGTGCTCTAAGCAAGAAAGAGTTCAACAGAGTTTCAGCATGCAAATCCTCCATGGAAATGTGGGAAAAGTTAAAGATCACATATGAAGGTACAGACAAAGTAAAGGAGACAAGAATTGACATTCTTGTCACTCAGTATGAAAGATTTCAAATGCAAACAGGTGAGTCTATTACCCAAATGTTTAGTAGATTTACTGACATTACTAATGGCCTAGCAAGTCTAGGAAAGTCATATGAAAATGCAGATATGGTAAGGAAGATTCTCAGATCCCTGCCATCTTCATGGACGGCAAAGGTCACAGCTATCGAAGAAGCTAATGATCTTAAGAGAATGTCAGTAGAAAAACTCATTGGGTCTCTCATGGCCCATGAAATAAACATGGAAAGACTAGGAGAATCCTCCAGTAGAAAGAAGCAGTCAAATGCGCTTAAAGCTAATGGGGACTCATCAGAAGAATCCTTAGATAACAGTGAAGATAGCAAAGATAGTGATGATGAAGAAGCCATGCTCTCAAGAAGATTGCAGAGAATCTTGGCAAAGAAGAAGAAGTTCCAGTCTGGTAGGAGGTACTTCAAGAAAAACAAAGATCTCAAGAGACCAGATGGAAAAGATCAGAAGAGGAATGAGCCACTTTGCTATGAATGCAAGAAACCTGGACATATCAAGGCAGACTGTCCAATGTTAAAGAAAAATGATCACAAGAAGAAGGACAGCTCCAAGAAGTTCAGAAGATTCAAAAAGAAGGCCATGGCAGCTGCATGGGACAACAGCAGTGACTCAGATAGTGAGTCAAGCTCAAGCAGTGAAGGTGAAGAAGCCAACTTGGCTCTCATGGCGAATACCGAGGATAAGGTAACATCTGACTCTTCTTTCGATTCCTGTAATGACTCAGATTCGGATAATTTGGAAAGTGCATTTAATGAACTCTACAATAAGTATAAAGAAGTGTGTAAACTACTTAAGCTAAGCAAGAAAAATATCACATGTTTCGAAAATACCAACTCAGATTTAAAATCTGAAAACGAAGAACTAGAAAAACAAATAGTTGAGCTTAAGAGAAGAAATGAACTATTATGTGAAAATTTAAAAGACAAGAACAGAAAAATCACTGACCTAGAAAAACAGGAAAACTCAGATGATTTAAGAAAAACTGTAAATGAATTAAATGAAGAAAACAATACACTAGCAAGCACCCTAGAAAAATTTACCAATGGTAAAAACTCTTTAATATTAAAAGGTGCTAGGAGATCGGGTAAAAAGAAAAATGGATTAGGATATACACCCCCAGATAATGAAGAAACCATAATATACCCTAAAACATATCCAACACCAAAATTTGTACCCGAACAAGATGTAGCATACAAAGCTGATTTCAAATACATAGAAAAAGTAACTAAGTTATCCTGCTGCAGTCACTGCAACAAGTTAGGACATATTAAAATGACATGCCCAACAAGACATAAAAAATGGATATTAAAAGGTAAAGTTGATGATACTAACCAATCAGGACCCAAAAAGAATTTGGGTACCTAAAGCTTGATGTTTTCATTTCAGGTTAACCCTCGAGCATCCAAATGGTATTTGGATAGTGGGTGCTCAAGGCATATGTCAGGCAACAAGAAGATATTTGTTGATCTCCAAGCTGAAGAAGGCACAGTCACCTATGGAGATAATGGAAAAGGGACTGTGATAGGAAGCGGGTCTGTGAACATCAAAGGAAAATCAGTCATAAAGGATGTAATGCTGGTCAAAGGGTTAAAGCACAATCTCATCAGCATCAGCCAGTTGTGTGACAAAGGCCATCAAATTCAGTTTCAAGAATCAAAATGCAGTATCTTAAAAGATGGTGAAGTCATATTTGAAGCCTACAGAGAAAGAAATTTGTATGTTCTATATCTCGATGAACTCAAGGATCAAGATGTGTGTTTGGCAGCTAGCAAAGATAAATCAACTGAGTTGTGGCACAGAAGATTGGGCCACTGCAGCTTGGATGGGCTGAACAAGCTCAGAAAAAGAAAACTAGTTGAAGGACTGCCAAAGGTAAATTTCAGATTGGATAGCATTTGCAGACCTTGTGCAAGAGGAAAGCACACCAAGAGCTCCTTCAAATCAAAGACTGTAGTAACCACCTCAAAGCCCTTAGAACTACTTCACATGGATTTATTTGGGCCAATGAGGACTACCAGTTTGGGAGGAAAGAATTTTGGATTTGTAATAGTTGATGATTATTCAAGATTCACTTGGGTATCCTTTTTAGAGCACAAAGATGACACATTTGAGAATTTTGTCAGCTTCAGTAAGAAAGTTCAGAAAGATCAGAAATTCTCAATTGTCTCTATTCGATCAGATCATGGTGGTGAGTTTCAGAATGAAAATTTGCGAAGTTCTGTGATGATCAAGGAATTGAGCACAACTTCTCAGCTCCAAGGACACCTCAACAGAATGGAATTGCTGAGAGGAAAAACAGAACTCTTTTGGATATGGCAAGATCAATGTTATCAGAATATGATCTGCCAAGATATTTCTGGGCCGAAGCTATCAACACTGCATGTTATATCATAAATAGAGTGATGATCAGGCCAATTCTGAAAAAGACTGCTTATGAACTCTACAAAGAAAAGAAGCCAAAGATTAGCCATTTCAGAGTATTTGGATGTCCTTGCTTCATCCATAACAATGGAAAAAGGGACATTGGTAAGTTGGATGCCAAATCAGATGAAGGCATTTTCATGGGGTATTCCTCTAAACCTAAAGGTTATAGAGTTTTCAATAAACGTTCCTTATTAATTGAACAATCAGTACATGTTATTTTTGATGAATCTAACCCTTCCTTGAAAAAGGAAGAAATTAGTGACATTGATGATGCAGATGTCCTGTCCGAAAAATTAAAGAAAACTTCAATTAAGGACAAAGAGGATCCAACTCTGGAAGAACTGCAGCAAACAGAAATCCAACATAAAGATCTTCCAAAGGAATGGAGACATCAGAAAGATCACCCTCCTGAAAACATCATTGGTGATCCATCTGTAGGGGTAAGAACTAGAGGTAATGTAATTCCATGCGACTATTTAGCATTTGTTTCTCAAGTAGAGCCTAAGACAGTCAATGAAGCTTTATCTGATGAATCTTGGATATTAGCCATGCAAGATGAACTAAATCAGTTCAAGAGAAACCAAGTATGGTCACTTGTTCCTAGACCATCCAATCATTCAGTTATTGGCACCAAATGGGTGTTCAGAAATAAACTGGATGAGTCTGGAATAATCTTAAGGAACAAAGCCAGATTGGTGGCTCAAGGCTACTCCCAAGAGGAAGGCATAGATTTCGATGAAACTTATGCACCTGTAGCTAGACTTGAGGCCATTAGGATTTTACTTGCTTATGCATCCGCACTTGATTTAAAACTTTTTCAAATGGATGTCAAATCAGCCTTTTTAAATGGTTTCATCAAGGAGGAAGTTTATGTTGAACAACCTCCAGGTTTTGACGACTCTGAATTTCCAAATCATGTATTTAAACTACATAAGGCCTTATATGGTCTAAAGCAAGCTCCTAGAGCCTGGTATGAAAGGCTCAGTAATTTCTTATTAAATCATGGTTTCACTAGAGGTAAAGTAGATAGTACATTATTTATAAAATCTAAGGTTAAACATATACTTCTTGTACAAATCTATGTGGATGATATTATTTTTGGATCTACTGATGAATCTCTTTGCAAGTACTTTGAAAAGCTTATGCAGGGAGAATTCGAAATGAGCTTGATGGGGGAGTTAAGCTACTTCCTTGGATTGCAAATCAAGCAAGGGAAGGATGGCACTCATATCTGTCAAGCAAAGTACACCAAAGAGCTGTTGAAGAAATTTGGATTTGAAGATGCAAAGCCATTATCAACTCCAATGAGCACATCAACCAGAATGGACAGTGATCAAAAAGGTAAAAGGGTAGATCAAAAGAATTATCGAGGTATGATAGGATCACTACTTTACTTAACTGCCAGTAGACCAGACATTTTGTTCAGTGTATGCATGTGTGCTAGATATCAGGCAGACCCTAGAGAGTCTCACTTAATCTCTGTAAAAAGAATATTTAGATATTTAGCTAGAACTCATGATTTAGGTCTCTGGTATCCTAGATCTTGTGAGATAAATCTAATAGGATATTCAGATGCTGATTATGCTGGTTGCAAAGTAGATAGAAAGAGCACCAGTGGATGTTGTCAGTTTCTTGCAGGATGCTTAATATCATGGACATCCAAGAAACAAAATTCAGTAGCTCTATCAACAGCTGAGGCGGAATATGTTGCTGCTGGAATTGCTGTACACAACTTCTTTGGATAAAGCAACAACTTGAAGATTTCGGTATTCACATCAAATCAATTCCTCTATTGTGTGATAATACCAGTGCCATCAACCTCACCAAAAATCCAGTTCAACACTCAAGGACGAAACACATTGAGGTAAGATATCATTTTATTCGAGACCATGTAGCTAGTGGTAATTTAGAAATTTCGTTTATAGATACAAATGGTCAATTGGCAGATATCTTCACAAAAGCCCTACCTGAAGAGAGATTTACATCTCTTAGAAGGGAACTAGGGATGTGCAATTTGTGAAAGAATTTCTGTGATTTATTGACATATAAATTTTTCAGATTAAATGAAAAGTTCTCTCTCCGTTAAAGTTAAACAAAACTCGAGTTATCTATATGCTTTGACCGCTTCTGTGTAGAAAGTTGTTTGACTTGTCAAACCTTTTTGTCGCTTTCTACCTTTGCCGCCTTTTGGCGCTCCCGTCATTAAATAATATTAATTTATCCAAACCGTTTTGAGATCGATTCGCCTTCCACCTTTACCCTTTTTATTCTCTATCTGTTCACCTAAAGCTGAAGCCCTAACGATTTTGGGATCGTCTCTCTGCAACTTTCGAAGCCTTCTTCTCTTCCCGCGAAGAACTCCTTCGAAAACTTCCGTCCCTTCCATCATCCTCCCTTCCAAAATCCTTTCTTCTCTGCACCCATGGCCGCTCCGTTGATCTCCGGAAGTGTTGGGGGCTACAGTGCTGAGTATTTATCCCCAAAGGAGCAAGAAAGATTTACTTTCGTGAAGACAAAGATTTGCGGAAATAAGGCAGTGGATGTTCAGAATCTCGAGAAGAGTGGCATGGCCAGGCTAGTTGATACTATAAGAAGATCGCAGTGGATGGATGTGGTCACATTCAGTGAGTAAGCTACCCGGATTTGGTAAAGCCTTCTACGTCTGTCTGAAGTCAGAAGCAGATGGATCCCTTGTTTCCTCTGTCAAGGGTATCCAAATCAGAATAACCCGTGAGCTGTTGCATGATCTGTTTGGAGTGAAGACCTCAGGATTTAGTGGCATTCACTCTGTGAATGATGAAGTCAAAGGTCTCGGGATCATCGGTCCAGGATTTAAGTTGAAGGATGGGAAGCTGGATATTAATCAGATGTCCGCGTTCAACCGGTTGCTGCACTTTATAGTCTGCCAAATCTTAGTTCCCCGTAGTGCTACCTTTTCCTCATGCACTAGGGCAGATTCAGACATAATGTTCTGGGCAATCCAGAACAAAGAGATAAACCTGGCCGCCGTGATGATTGAGCGAATGTTGTTTGCACATGCTCAATTATGGGAAACAAAGAGCAAGTTGAATGTTTCCCTTCCATATGCCCATCTTCTGACCAAGATCTTCAAGCACTTTGGAGTAGATCTGTCAGGGGCGGTAGCTGAAAAGATGGGCCAGTCTATAAGGTCCAGAAACCTGAAGAAAAGTGGCTTTTCAGTGCAAGAAGGAGTTTGGACGAAATCCTCTGTGGCTGAAGGAGAAGCAGTCATTGCAGATATTCCAGAGGCAGTAGAAGTAGAGCAAGAAGCAGCAAGTCCAGCAGAGCAAGAACCAGTTGAGTCAGCTGTGGGATGCCAATCCGAAGCTCAATTGGAGGAAGGGTGCAGCTGGTGTGGCAGATTCCTCGCCCACCACCTTAGTCACCTCTATTTTAAGAGAGGTATTGGACTCCATCCCCTCCATCTCAGTCTCTTCTCAGGCAGGTGGACCTGATGAAGATGCAGTCTTGGAAGAAGCTCCTGCTCAGGGGGAGCAAGAAAGTTTTGAAGTCCCTGCTCCCATTCAGGGGGAGCATGCTGAGAGTGAAAGGCCAGAGAATGTAGGCCCAAGTGCAGCTGAGGAGCCTGTCTCTCAGCCAAGTAAGCAGAAAAGAATTGCTCACAGGAGGTCAAGGAAGGGCCATAGGAAAATAAAGTTGAAGCATGTTATGGCCTTGCTAAAAGCCCAAGGAGAGATCCTGACATCAGTTCAGAATGGTATACAAGGAATTGTCTCAAATCAAGTGTCAACCTCCTCAGACGTATCCTCAATAAGAAATGCAATGAGGTACTTCAATAAGGAAATGTCTGATATGAAGATTTGCTGGCCAGTATTTCAAAGTCTAGTGGTGTCCCTCCTGCACCTACTCTGAGCCATCCAGCTGAAGTTCCTAGGCCACCAGGGCCTCAAGCTGAAGTTCCTAGGCCACCAGGGCCTCCAGCAGAAGTCTCAGGGCCAACAGGGCCGCCAGCTCAAGGGTCAGGGCCATCAGGGCCATCAGTTGTAGGGTCACCCGGACCAGTGGCAGCCTCAGGGTCTTCAGGACCATCTCCTGCAGTCAGAGAAGTAAGGTCAAAGGAAAAGAGCCTGTGTCTGTCTCCAAGGCCCCTGATTCTTCATCTCTTGCCACTCCAACCCTCTCCACACCTTCATCTCCTCCTACTGCACCTCCTGCTCCACCAACCATAAAACATCCCATGCCTCGCACCAAACCTTCCTCATCCTCTACTTCCTCTCAACCCTCCTTCTCACCTACTCCACCTCTCATCTCAGCTTCATCCTCATTAACTCCTCAACCTTCTCCTATTCAAACTCAATCATCTCAACCTCAATCAACCTCTTCCTTTAATCCTAAACACCTTTTCTATCCTCCTACTCCTCCTAATTCTGTTACCTTTCCTCCAGTAAAACCTCTGCCTCTTGGTATTTTTGACACCAATGTTCCCGACCCTTTTGAAAGGAACACTCTCCTCACCATTCTTTCCACAGCCTCTCACATTCACAGGACTGACCCTCCTAGTCCTGTCCTGAAAAAGAGAAAAACCTCTTCCTCTCTAAGCACTCCCTCTGCTTCTCTCTATCCTCCTTTATGGTACTCTCTTACCCTTGATCCTAAGAGAAGACCTATCTACAGAGAATACCTCCAGAAATGCATTCTTTCTACCATTTATGGTATTCCTTTTCTCAACCTCTCCGAACACCTAGCCATTGTTCTTCCTTTTACTCAGATATCTCAACCTTTCAAGTCCAAAATCTTTGAGGGCACTGAGTTCAAGACTGAAGATCAGTGGGCAGCCATCAAAGGGAACAAGGCTCAGTACTCCAAATACCTGACTGCAAGGGCCGAATCCCTCTCTCACAGAGATCACCCACTCACCTTCTCTGAGTGGTTCATCTTCCAGCACAAAACTCCTGGGGATCCTTCATTTTGAAGGAAATTCGCATTGCCAGAGCTTTTCAGTTGTACAGTGACTTCTGTTATTTGAAGAAAATTCCAGAAGTTCAATTTAGCCAGTTCAACTCACAGATTACTGTGCGGCAGTCAGAGACCCCTATCAACCTGCCTTTTACAGTAGATTTTGTCTCCTTCAAGGCTGAGTTTCCAGTTCTTCTGCCGAAGCTGCACTCTTTAGTGCTTAATTCAGATGCTGGATCTCATGCTCTCGACATGTTTGCAAGGCAGCTGGGCCGGATGTCAGCAAAGCAGGGCCGATCTCCCTCCTTCCTGCGGTTCATCTTCAGAGAATATCACTCTGGCCGCATCTCTTCCCTGACCTTAGCTCCACTCATTTCTGAGTGTGAACGACTCATCTCCTCAGAATGGGAGCTTCTGTATCGGGCCTCTAATCAGCAACTGGAAGCTATCAATCAAGATCTGGTTAGTCAGAGGAAGCCGACTCTCTCTGCAGAAGCCTTTATGGATCTCAATTCCATCGCACCCTTACCAGAGCTCTATACTGTCTGGGCAGCTAGATATTCTGCCTTCTATGACTTGAAGCAGGATCTGTTAAATCACCAACTTCACTATCCAGTTTCCTTGGACAGATTTCTCCATAGGGCCAGTTTTGGCAAGAGTACCTACTTCAGATTTATTTTGGACAAAACTCAGTATGGAGAGTTCCTAGAGCAGCAAAGGCAACTCTACATTCAGAGGAACATCCCTTCCATGGGACCCTCCTTCACAGTTACCTTTGGAGTGTTTCTGCAAATTTTTGAAGATCTTGAGATCAAGGCATGGGCTGTTATCTCACAGCATGCCTCCTTGTTGTCTCCTTTGTATTATCTTTCTCCTTCTTAATACAAATTCTTCTCTCTTCTTTGTCTCACAGCTTATCTTTTTGCCTAATGACAAAATGGGGGAGACAACTAACATAAATCTGAAACACATATTTCATTCTTTGTATGATATTTAGTATATTTTGTCATCATCAAAAAGGGGGAGATTGATGACCAAACTGTCCCCATAATAAATATTTCCATTTATTTAATATTAATTTTGATGATTAACAAAACAACACTAATGGATTTCATGAGACTTGAGAACAGGAAGCAAAAGAAAAATGAAAGATCAAGACAATCTGGTAAGTCCCATCATTTCTATCTAAGTCCCTGTAACGACTTCTTTGATAAGCAGAACGACTTCCTCTTTGACCGGAACACTCGAATCGTTACCGTAACGATTTCTTTAGAACCCGCAACGACTCTCTAGCCGTAACGACTTCTTTAGAGCCCGTAACGATTTCTTTAGAACTCGCAACGACTCTCTAGCCGTAACGACTTCTTTAGAGCTCGTAACGATTTCTTTAGAACTCGCAACGACTCTCAAGCCGTAACGACTTCTTTAGAGCTCGTAACGATTTCTTTAGAACTCGCAACGACTCTCTAGCCGTAACGACTTCTTTAGAGCTCGTAACGATTTCTTTAGAACTCGCAACGACTCTCAAGCCGTAACGACTTCTTTAGAGCTCGTAACGATTTCTTTAGAACTCGCAACGACTCTCTAGCCGTAACGATTTCTTTATTAGTCATAACGATTTCGCGCAACGACTTCTTTATTAGTCATAACGATTTCGCGTAACGATTTCTTTAGAATTCATAACGATTTCGTGTAACGACTTCTTTATTAGTCATAACGATTTCGCGTAACGATTTCTTTATTAGTCATAACGATTTCGCGTAACGATTTCTTTAGAATTCATAACGATTTCGTGTAACGACTTCTTTATTAGTCATAACGATTTCGCGTAACGATTTCTTTATTAGTCATAACGATTTCGCGTAACGATTTCTTTATTAGTCATAACGATTTCGCGCAACGTCTTCTTTATTAGTCATAACGATTTCGCGTAACGATTTCTTTATTAGTCATAACGATTTCGCGCAACGACTTCTTTATTAGTCATAACGATTTCTTGCAACGATTTCTTTAGAACGCGCAACGACTTCATAAGTTATCACAACGATTTCTTTACAGTTCATAACGACTTGCTATAACTCATAACGATTTCATAAGTTATGAAGTCAGCAAGATTCTCTTTATCGAATTTCTTGATGCATCAGTATAATGCTTTTTAATAGCGTTGAAAAGTCAAAGTCATATCTTGTCCGTTGACTGCTTTGCATTAAATGCTCTCCGATCGTATCTCACATGCATGCAGACAATATCTTCCATTTCTATGCTACTCTGTCTACGTACTTTTTCTTGGACAGAAAGGAGCTTTGCTATATACTGCAATATCTGTTCCATCTCAACTAACAATAGACAGCAGTCCTAGCTGTCTTCTATTTATTGATGATATGCTTACAGATATCTGACAAGACTCATCTGGACAACGTTGGACACAAGATACAAAGTTCTATGACATCTCTTTGGCGTGTACACCAGGATAAAAGACTGACGATCAGAAGCTTCCTCAGTAACCAGTCTAACGTACACAAGGATAAGAGACAACGGGCACTTCAACGTTCGAATTTAAATCAGCAGTTTAAATAGAAGACTCAAGACGAGAAGAACCAGAACTGATAGAGCAACATCGCTTGATTTTAGAAGAAGAAAGGAATCCATCTCTCTCAATCTTTAGAACTTAGAAGAAGAGCGAAGCCTCCACTCCAAACCTTGTTCTAAGCTCTTAGCTCTCTGTGCTCAAAGAAATCTTTTCATTTGTAAGAGCCTGTGTGGTCCTTGGAGAGAAAAACCTTGTTAAATCCCTTTCTCTCTCGGGGCTTAGGAGCTTCAGGTTGCAGCTGGTCAAGCTAGAATCTGAAGCCTGTTTTCACAACCTTTTTCTGATTAGTTTGTGTTCCCTTCTGGACGAAGGAAGACCTGGTGGTATCCAGGGTGGTTGTTGTTCCCTTCTGGACGAAGGAAGACCTGGTGGTATCCAGGGTGGTTGTTATTCCCTTCAGGCTGAAGGAAGACCAGTTGAGGCTGGGTGTAAGGATCCTTAAGGGGGATTGTACCCTTGATAGTAAAATCCTGAGGTATTGCTCAGGGACTGGACGTAGGTCTCCTGTGGAGAGGAGTTCCGAACCAGGATAAAATCCTTGTGTCTTGTGGATGTGTTTTGTGTGATTGTTATCTTGTTTGCTCTAACTCTAACCTTGTTATTAAGTTGTGCAATCTTTTCAGTAAACAGGTTTTAATCAAAGATCGAAGTTTTAATAACCCATTCACCCCCCCTCTGGGCTAACTAGCTGGGCAACAACAGTTCCATGGAAGAGGTCTCTAGTGTCGACCTGAGATGAGGTGGTGTCGACCTGCTGTCCCAGACAACAAAACTGGCCTTCTGGGAAGGCTATCTAGTGTCGACACTGCCTGATTTGGTGTCGACCTGAGATGGCAATCTGTTCACATATTTCTCTGGAATCTGTCTCTAGTGTCGACCTGCTCTGGACTCGTGTCGACCTGAGATGGACTTTTCTTCACATTTCTGCCTTTGTTCTGAACCATTGTGTCGACACCAGGGATGGTTGTGTCGACACTACCTTTGCAGAAAATGTTTGTTCCTAAGAAAATAAACACATAAATCATTAGATAAATATATTATCATGAATATCAATGATAAATGTGCTTGGAAACATGTTTTTTGAATATTGTAATTTCAGGTGATGTATTTTACATTTTCCAATGGTTATGCATTAAAATCACAGCTTGTCATCATTAAAATATGAGGGGAAATGATTTGTTTTTCACACTCAACCCAACACTCTCATCTATTCACATTCTCTCTACTTTCTCGTCTATTCATCAACTACTCTCATTTATTCTTGGTACTCTTTATTGGCCATTTGACTGATTGTCTAAAGATAAATAATTTGACTAATTCTTGGCAATATAAAGGGCCCGGTCTAGTCCTGGGAGGTGAGCCCAAAAGTGCTAGTGCCCGCGGGAGTTAATTGACCACAGTGTTTGGCATTACACTCAAGTGCTATCTATCTCGACTATCTAAATGACAATCAAAGTGCTATACTATACTCGACTCATTGTGCTATTGTTAAACATTGTGTTATTTGTACTATGGCCATCCTGCTCTCTGTGCTATATTGAAACTTGTGCTATTTTGATTCATGCTATCGTGCTATCTCTTACGTTACTTAGCTCTCTCTCTATCATTAGTGACTCTGCTTTTTAATACATTAATCATGTAAAGTATGCCCACACCATGAGATATAAATCCTACTGGGCATTGTCACTCACCCTACGTTATTTATTCATTGTGTTCTCAGGTGAAACCGAGGAAAATGAGTACACTCATGAGGATGGGGAGGACCAGGAGTGAACCACGAGTACCTGGCGTATTAGTACTATGTTAGAGTCTCAGTTTAGTCTTTTACTTTCATTCCATGTATTAGAGTCATTCGGGCTTTATGTTATGGCTCTATGTTAGTGGACGTAATAGACATTAGTGAATTATCAATGAAAGGTATTTGATTTTGTGTTATTTAATTGCCCAATGGTTGTTGTGTATTATACGCTCTATACTCGCTTAAATTGCAACTGCCTCACGTTCCGATATTCTGCGTCGGGGCGTGACAATTTTGTGGTATCAGAGCCTAGGATATCCTTACTAGGATATTTAAGTCTAGGATGTTCTAGGACGGACTGCTATGACACGTGTCTAAGTCAACTATCATACCTATGTGAGATTTGGGTAGAACCAGGGTTAAGATCTAAAAAGATATTCACACACGCACAAATTAAACTTCATAGCAATGTCTTAACAACAACTTACTTTTGTAGGAACTTAAGCAATTAAGATGACTGCTGAACATGCTCAGATGAGGGGAATGCAACAAACTATTCAGAAACTTACCGTGCCCTCTTGCAAGCTGCTCAAGGAGGAGGAAATCGTGGTGCAGGCGAGCTGCATCGTAACTTCAGGAGCTTGAACCCACCAAGGTTCAGTGGTTCTACAGATCCAGATGAAGCTGAGCACTAGCTGAAGGAGACGGAAAGAATTTTCCGTGTTATGCAATGTGTGGTAGGGGATAAGCTACTGCTAGCTACTTTTCAACTTGAGAAGGATGCCCGCTCTTGGTGGGAGTCAGTGGAAGCAACCAGAGTAAATGGTCAATTTACTTGGACTGAATTCAAGGTGGCATTCAACTCCAAATATTTCCTTGAGCTCATCCAAGAAAGGAAGGCCGCGGAGTTTGCTACTCTTAAACAGAGGAGCCTTTCTGTAGCTGATTATGAAGCACAATTTTCCAGACTGTCACGCTATGCTCAACACCAGGTTAATACTGAGAGGATGAAGGCTAATCACTTTCCCAACGGCCTTAAGCCGCAATACATTACACAACTGGCCCCTCTCGACATCCAAACTTATGCCAAGATGGTTAAAAAGGCCCAACTGGTGGAAGATGCTACGGACTTTACCGATCGTATCAAGGGAAAGTTCGTGAAGAAGGATCTAACACCCGGCTCTTCAAGTGCTAAGCTGATTATCGGCAAGAAACGTCCTTTCAACATTACGGAAGGATCAACTCAAGAAAAGAAGCCCAGGGTTTTTGTCCCCACTACTCCGACTAAAGGCAACTGCAAACATTGTGACAAGCCAGGTCACACTGTCGATGAGTGCTGGAGGAAAGTCGGCACATGTCTACACTGTGGCAGCCGCGACCATCTCATCCCTGAGTGCCCGCTGTTGAAGGAGAATGAGAGGCGCAATAACGTGCCCAAGAAACAGGGGAGACTACAAGCCCTGAGAGATGAAGAAACCACTGAAGAAGGTGGCGTGGTGGAAGGTACACTACAATTTTTCTCTCTATCAGTATTTGTTTTATTTGATACTGGCACAACCCATTCATTCATATCTCAAAACTTTGCTAATACTTTGAATATAAAACTTGTATTTATGGGATCGGAATTCTCTGTCACAACACCACTGGGAGAGAAAGAAAATTGAACAACTACTTGCCATTGGCCGACGTAATGATCGGAGAACTTAACCTAAGAGCCGACTTGGTGTGTGTGCCCATGGAAGGCTATGACGTGATTCTTGGAGCCGATTGGTTTTCCACCTATGGGGCAAGTGTCGACTGTAAGAAAGGGAAGGTTACATTTAGTGAGTTCCCTAAATTAGAATTCACTGGGATTAGACACAAGAGACGGATGTCTCTAGTCTCTGCCATATAGGCCCACAATATGATAAGGAAGGGTTGTGTTGCCTTCCATATGGCCATAGTAGTTGAAAAGAAGGGGTCTAAGATAGAAGATATACACATAGTCCAGGACTACTCTGATGTGTTCCCTGAAGAGCTTCCAGGAATTCCCCCTGAACGAGATGTAAACTTCTTTATTGACTTAATCCCTGGAGCTGTACTGGTGTCTCGTCAACCGTACAAGATGTCACCCGTCGAGTTGAAAGAACTGAAAGCACAATTGATGGAATTGTTAGAGAAGGGGTTCATAAGACCAAGTACTTCCCCATGGGGAGCACCTGTTCTGTTTGTTAAAAAGAAAGATGGATCTATGAGGTTGTATATTGACCATCGGCAACTTAATCAGCTGACCATCAAGAACAAGTACCCATTGCCTCGAGTTGATGAACTCTTCGACCAGATATCTGGAGCTCAATACTTCTCCAAAATTGATCTCGGATCTGGTTATCATCAAATGAGAATCAAGGACGATGACATCTACAAAACGGCTTTTAGGAGCAGGTATGGACACTATGAATTCATAGTTATGCCTTTTGGTCTGACCAATGCTCCTGCAGCTTTCATGCAACTCATGAACAGCATATACCGGCCATATCTTGATAAGTTCATGGTCATCTTCATTGATGATATTCTCATATACTCCAAAACCAAAGAAGAACATGAAGAACATCTGAGGATAGCTCTGCAAGTCTTACAAGACAACCAACTATATGCTAAGCTGAGCAAGTGCAAGTTCTGGCTCGAAGAAGTGTCCTTCTTGGACCATGTCATCTCTAAGGACGGCATCTCCATTGATCCCTCCAAAGTTGAAGCTGTACTTAAATGGGAGAGACCAACTAATGTCACAGAAATCAGAAGCTTCTTAAGACTGGCTGGCTATTACAGGCGGTTCATAAAGGACTTCTCCAAGAAAGTTGTTCCTCTCACTCATCTCACACGGAAGGAAAATCCCTACTCTTGGAGTGAAGAGTGTGAGAAAAGTTTCCGAACATTGAAAGAGTGTCTGACCTCAGCCCCTGTTCTCGCTCTTCCAATAGAGGGAGAAGATTTCGCAGTCTATACCGATGCTTCAGGAGTTGGGCTAGGCTGTGTACTGATGCAGAAAGAGAAAGTCATCACCTATTCTTCAAGACAATTAAAGATCCATGAAATCAACTACCCTGTAAGTGATCTTGAATTGGTTGTTGTAGTCTTCGCATTAAAGATCTGGAGACATTACTTATATGGTGAGAAATTCACTATCTATTCAGACCATAAAAGCTTGAAGTATTTATTCTCTCAGAAAGAACTCAACATGAGGCAGAGGAGATGGCTAGAATATTTAAAGGACTTCAACTTCAACATCCAATAACATCTAGGCAAGGGAAATGTTGTGGTCGATGCTCTTAGTATAAAGCCGATGGCATTCTTATCTAGTCTAATGCTTGGAGAAATGCAACTACTAGAACAATTCGCTAGGTTAGACTTGAATATTGAACATAGAGATGATCGAGTCTCGATTGCCCATATCAAGATTCAATCTGACCTACTTGTGGAAATCAAAGCCCAACAAGATAATGATCCATTCATGGTTCGTATCAACGAAACCTTGGCAGACAAACCAGACTTTTCTATGACCGAGGATGGAAGGTTAGTGTTTCAGGGGAGCACATGTGTTTCAAACAATGAAGAACTGAAGAGGAAGCTAATGGATGAAGCTCATAAAACCAAGTACACCATTCACCCTGGCAGTACCAAGATGTATCAGGACATGAAAAGAACATTTTGGTAGCCAAACATGAAGAGAGAAGTAGCCGAGCATGCGGCTCATTGACTTACTTGCCAACAAGTAAAAGCTAAACATTGGCGCCCTACTGGTGTACTCTGACCTTTAGACATCCCAGAGTGGAAGTGGGAAAGTATAGGCATGGATTTCATCATGGGTTTACCTAAGACTCGTGGTGGACTCGACACCATATGGGTCATCGTTGATCGACTCACTAAGTCTGCACACTTCCTGCCCATCAAAAGTAAGTGGTCTGTGGATGTGTTAGCAGCTCTTTATATCAAAGAAATCGTAAGACTGCATGGAGTTCCATCATCAATCATCTCAGATCATGATCCTAGATTTACCTCTCATTTCTGGAAGGGACTGTAGACTGCACTCAATACTAAACTCAATTTCAGTACCACATTTCACCCACAAATAGACGGACAGACTGAGAGAACCAATCAGATTGTAGAAGATATGTTAAGAGCCTGAACGATAGACTTCCAAGGCTACTGGAATGAGCACATATCCTTGATTGAGTTTGCCTATAACAACAGTTATCAGGCGAGTATTAAGATGGCACCATTCGAAGCACTCTATGGTAGAAACTGTAGATCCCATGCATGCTGGAATGAAGTTGGAGAGCAACAATGGTTAGGTCCCGACATGGTACAAAATACAACCAGGGATATACAGGTTATTCGAGATCGGCTCAAGATTGCTCAGTCCAGAAAAAAGAGCTATGTTGACAAGAGGAGGAGAGATCTAGAATTTCAAGTGGGAGATCATGTACTTTTGAAGGTATCCTGTAACGACCCTCTCATATCGGTACGGTTCCACCAACCCACGTCGATATAAAAGGTATCACTACAGTGGGACATTTACCCAACACTAGTACGATAGGCTGAAACATACACAAATATATATATTATATCTCATGACAGCGGAATTTAAAGAACTGAAAAGAAATTTTATTCCATCATCCACATTCTATCCACAGTCCGTATAGAAGGAAAGAGAGCTAACTATTCATAACTGAAATACAACAAATACATTGTCCACATGAGACTACGCAGAGTCTTTATTACATACTATGAATTAATGGAAAAGTACAATGCTAACTCCACAACACTCTCTCCTACTCTCGCTCCGAGTCGCTCCTAACGATCTCCTCGGAGAAGTAGAAACGTCTGCACCTGTACGCCGAAGCAAGAATGAGTTCAAAAGAACTCAACAAGTAACACCAGCACACTAAACATACATGCATCGAGTAATATCCATACTCTTAAGCTACATCATTTACACATAATGCATGGAAGTGACAATTTCTCAAATAAAAGTCTATTCATGATTTCTACACATTTTTCACAGAGGATTTGGTTTTTTTTATATACAATAAGCAAATCCTATCACATGATTTCTACACTTTTCACTATGCTAAACTGATTTCATCCATAAGCCACATGTTGGTCATTTTACACAATATTTACACATTTCATAACAATTAATTTAACATGAATTCTAAGGCAATTGTACACATAGATAACATATTCATATTAGTGAAAAGCTCGCTGTTTTACTACTATCATGTCACATTCATAAAAAACTTATCATTTTGCATGCTTTCATAAAAATTTTATGAACACATATTCACTTACACAGGTTCACAATTTACACATTTTCACTTTCACTTAAACACAATTTCACTTTCACTTAATGCCGTGACACATAGCCCAAACCACTTTAGAAGGACACACACTGATCACATCACATATCAATCACCTAGGCATTCCAGTGATCAATCTTAGTTACTGCGCAGAACCGGGAGAAGCACTCTCCACCCTAACCAGCGATACTTGTTCGCCTCCAGGATTTAATCCCAATGCCCATGGGACATCACACACTTTGAACTTTCCCGTGGGGACTTTACCACAGTACAGTTCCTCAGCCCTCTAAGGTAGCAGTGTCACACATTGGCACATTAATACATTTTCTCAATTTTAACACATTCTAAACACAACATAATCACACATTCATCTCATGTTCACACATTTACATTCTTCAGTATTACCTAGCATGGTACTACTGTTTTCAGTATTAATCAGATTTTTACAACAATCCTAATCATGCTGAAATTTTTGCATAATTAAACATTTATCATATTAGCATGTATTAACCATTAATACTTAACATAAAACAAGTTTATATAGCTACTGTCATCTGTTCAGTACAGAAATTTAACCAGAAATTCATCATAGTTTAACTATCATGCATACCAAATTTGCATTTTTCTGAGTTACACATATTTTCTGAAAATTCTAACAGTGATGATATCAATAGTAAAAATAGTCAAACTGATACCATTTTTCATTATTCGGATTCACAATTTATTTCATACATGAATACTGACAGTACAAATTCTATCACAAAATTCAGGGATTTAACTAGTTTCGCAAAAATTCTTAGCTTTTATGCATTGAATAGACATGTTAACTATTTTTCAGTCCAGAAAATTTAATAAACTGTACAGATATTATAAATTGCTCAAATTTTTATATCATGCATCAGATCTTATGAACAATGTACAGAAAATTTATGACACTAAATTTCTACACATAATTCATAAACGACATTTTCCAAGAATTTACATTCTATTGGTAACACATTCCAAAAATTCTAATAATTAGTGAACATTACAAAAATGCACAAAAACTCACAGTACACCCAAACATATATTTACATATCATATAAAATTTTTACCGTATATCCTCATGCGGAAAAACTCGAAAATTAGTTCATATAAGGACAGACTTGCTCACTGTTGCAGTCTGAAGAACTCGACGGCAAGGGGTGGCCGTCTATAGGTTAACGGCATTAGATGATGCCGCCAACACATGATATTAGCGGCAAGGGATCTTGCCGTTAATATCCTGTCTGCAGAACACAGACTGAAAGCCAATAATCACTTGAAAGGGGGTTCCAGGACACGAGAAAAATCTGAGAAAATCCTGGGACATACTAGACACATGTAGGGTTAATGTGTATGGGGTACTTGCCTTCTGTAAAATCTACCGACGATGATTTAAGCCGGAGAAGCCCTCCTCGGCCTGTGCCAAAGAGTCTCCAAATCTCTCCTTCTTCGGATCTTCTGATGATCTTCACAGCACACCAGCGTTGGGAGTCGTTCCCGGATGTTCAAGGTTGACACCAGTTGATGCAGATCGCCAGACGAAGCCTCCCGAAGCCGGATCTTTCAGATTCAAGTTAGGGTTTTTGCACAGAAAAGAGAGGTTTTTGACTCGAGCCAAAGGGATGGATCTGGCCGAAAATTGGATATTATAAAGGGTTGGGGGTCGGATCGGTTAAAGGGCAAGTCTCAGAGCCGTTGGGAAGGGTTTCCCAAACAAGAGGCTCAATTTCCGGAGGCGTTTCCGGATCTGAAAACGTAACAGATCTGGGATATTGGCGTCCATATCCATGGTCGCCTATCCAAAATGGGCGTCCATCGATATTGCCGCCTACCCCTGGTCAGCGTCAGCCGATGTGGACGCCGACTGGCCGACAAAACTCACTTTATTATGCAAATTTATAATACTACACACTAAATATATATATATATATATATATACATATATGTACTTGAATATACTATGTACATTTCAATAATACTAATTCATACAATTTATATCAATAAATACTTATACACAATAATCATACATCAATAGTATACACTTATACACACATACATATACTTAACAAACAAGGTGAAAGTCAAGGGCCTTACACCCTCTCCCCCTTAAAGAAACTTCGTCCTCGAAGTTAGACTGACACTACTCAAACAACTGAGGATATTTCTTTTTCATTGCATCCTCAAGCTCCCAAGTAGCCTCCTCTCGCGAGAAGTTACGCCATAAGACTTTTACTGACGCAATGCTCTTGTTTCGGAGATGTTGAACCTTCCGATCAAGAATAGCTACTGGTTGCTCTACATAAGAAAGATCTGGCTGGATCTCCACTGGCTCATGGCTAATAACATGAGACGGATCTCTGACATACTTCCTGAGCATAGATACGTGGAAAACAGGATGAACGCTAGCCAAAGCTGGAGGTAAAGCTAGCTCATATGCCACGTTGCCCAATCGTCGGAGAATCTCATACGGGCCAATGAACCTAGGGCTCAACTTACTATGCCTGCCAAATCTAACTACACCTCGCGTAGGCGAAATCTTTAAAAAGACATGCTCACCTACTTCGAACTCTAGATCCTTCCTCCTGTTGTCGGCATAACTCTTTTGCCTATCCTGTGCCGCAACAAGTCTCTTCCTAATGAGCTGGACCTTATCCGAAGTCTCCTGAACTAACTCCGGACCGATCAACTGCCTATCACCGGTCTCCTCCCAACATAAAGGAGATCTGCAAGGCCTACCATATAAAGCCTCAAATGGAGCCATGCCAATGCTCGCATGAAAACTGTTGTTATATGCAAACTCCACTAGAGGTAAATGGCGCTCCCAATCATCCTTCCAATCCAGCACACAAGCCCTCAACATATCCTCAAGCGTCTGGATAGTCCTCTCGGACTGTCCATCTGTCTGGGGATGAAATGCTGAACTGAGCTTCAGCTCCGAACCTAACGCATCCTGAAGACCCTTCCACAGCCTCGAAGTAAATCTCGGATCTCGATCCGAAATAATAGACTTCGGTACTCCATGCAATCTAATAATACTACTAACATACAGTCTAGCTAAACTCTCTACTGACTGCTTCTTCTTCATAGGCAAGAAATGCGCAGTCTTCGAGAATCGATCTACTACTACCCAAATCGAGTCATTACCTCGTCTAGATCGAGGCAAACCCGTAACAAAATCCATAGTGACAGCTTCCCACTTCCAAACTGGGATCTCCATCTTCTGCATAAGACCAGATGGTCGCTGCCGCTCGGCCTTCACTTGCTGGCATACTAGACATCTAGACACAAACTCGGCTACATCTTTCTTCATGCCAGACCACCAAAATGATCTCTTTAAATCCTGGTACATCTTAGTGTTACCCGGATGAATAGAGAATCTAGATCTATGAGCTTCTGCTAAAACATGCTCACGAACATCTACAACATCTGGAACACAGACACGATGATGGAATCTAATCACACCATCCTCATCACGAGCAATACCCGCTTTGCCCACTAACTCTTGGAGTCTAGGGTCGGCTTTCTGATGCTCTATCACTTCATCTAACACTGATGACCTAATGGACAGCTGAGCCACAAAAGCTCGGCATAACAATGGCTCCAACTCGGTCATCGAACACGCTGCATCCTCCAACATCTTCCAGTCCTGCTGGAGAGACGACCTCTTTCTACTAAGGGCATCTGCTACGACATTCGCCTTTCCAGGATGATACTGGAGATCGAAGTCATAGTCCTTCAGGAATTCAATCCATCTTCTCTGTCTAAGGTTTAATTCTTTTTGGGAGAAAAGATACTTTAGGCTCTTGTGATCAGTGAACACCTCAAATCTGACACCATAAAGATAGTGCCTCCAGATCTTCAGTGCATGAACCACTGCCGCAAGCTCAAGATCATGAGTTGGATAGTTTCGCTCATGCTCTTTCAATTGCCTCGAAGCATATGCTACTACCCTTCCTTGCTGCATCAACACACAGCCAAGACCAATCCGAGATGCATCCGTGTAGATAGCAAAATCCTCTACACCACTCGGTAGAACTAACACAGGGGCCGATGTGAGTTTAGTCTTCAATAATTGAAAACTACTCTCACACTCCTCGGACCAGACAAACTTCACTCCCTTCCTGGTCAGCTGAGTCAATGGGGCGGCGATGGATGAAAATCCCTCAATAAAGCGCCGATAATAACCCGCCAAACCAAGAAAACTCCGAATCTCTGAAGGAGTCTTGGGACTCTCCCAATCCATAACAGCCTGGACTTTCGCTGGGTCCACTGCTACACCAGCACCGGAGATAACATGCCCAAGGAAATGAACCTCGCGCATCCAAAAATCGCACTTGCTGAATTTTGCATACAGCTTGTGCTCACGAAGAACCTCTAACACTATCCTCAAATGCTGACGATGTGTGGCCTCATCTGGAGAGTAGACCAGCACGTCATCGATGAAGACTACAACAAAACTATCTAGATAGGGTCTAAACACCCTGTTCATGAGATCCATGAACGCTGCAGGGCGTTGGTTAGACCAAACGGAAGGACCAAAAACTCATAATGTCCATAACGGGTTCTAAATGCCGTCTTGGACACATCCTCACTCCTAATCCTCAACTGATGATAGCCAGAACGCAAATCAATCTTAGAAAAGACCGATGCATTCTGTAGTTGATCAAACAAATCATCAATCCGAGGTAAGGGATACCTGTTCTTTACCGTCACCTGGTTTAGCTTCTATAATCAATGCATAACCGAAGTGACCCATCCTTCTTCTTGACGAACAAGACAGGTGCGCCCCAAGGGGAAACGCTAGGGCGAATAAATCCCTTATCTAACAAATCCTGCAACTGCTTCCTTAACTCAGCTAATTCCGCAGGTGCCATCCGATAAGGTGCCTTCGAGATAGGAGAGATGCCTGGAAGCAACTCTAGAGTGAACTCTATCTCTCTAGCTGGTGGCAATCCAGATAAATCGTCAGGAAAGACATCTGGATACTCCCGCACTACATCTATCTCGGCAAGAGTAAGTGACTCATCAGCCTTGGGTATTAAAACCACACTGGCAAGAAATGCGTCACAACCCTTGTTCACCATTCTCATTGCCCTCATGGCCGAGATGACAAACTTTCCCGCTAGGTTCCTCGGCAAAGGATGAGAAAATTCATCCTCGCCAGGAATGCGGAAAACAATCTTCTTCCCACGACAATCTACCAATGCATAGTGCTCCTCTAGCCAATCCAGACCAAGAATAGCATCATAGTCCTTCATCTTAAGCAAGAAGAAACACCCTTCTAGGACTCTATCCTCAATGCACACCGGTAAAGACGGAATACACTTCCTAGTCGATACCGTACCCGCAGGTGTATGCACAGACAAAGGGACTTCTAAATCCTCAGACTCTAACCCTGACTCTAAAGCTAGCTGCCTAGCAAAACGCTCGGAAATGAACGAGTGAGTAGCACCCGTATCGAACAAAACCCGAGCATGCACACCTAAGAACAAAACTGTACCTTCGGTGACATGATCTGCCTGCTCGGCATCCTCACGAGCCAACGCAAACACTCGAGCTGGGAGCTCGAGGTCTCCCTGGTCGTCCTGTCGCTGGCGCTGCTGCTGCTGCTACTGGGGCTGGCCCCCGCTGGGCTCCCTGTTGAAGCCTCGGACAATCCTTAATCTTATGATCACTGCTCCCGCACTTTAAGCACTTTCCTGCTACCAGCCAACACTCCGAACCGCCATGTGCCCTCCCGCAATGAGGACACTCCTTCTTACCACTAGGGGAACGTTGAGAGGATACCTGACCACTGCCTGATGCCACAGGACGCTGCGGTGACTGGAAAGTCGCCTTCTTCCTCTCCTGCCTCTGGAAAGGAGCTGCTGGCCTCTTTTGGGAAGCCTTCTTCTCCTCCAGGTACTGCTCCATCTCCCCTTCCTAACGACATGCCGCGCTGAGCGCCTGCTCGAGAGTACGATGGTCGAAAGCCACAACCTCGTCCTCAGTGATGGTTTCAGACCCATCACGAATTTCTTCGCCTTCCTGCGCTCATCAGCTACAATATGAGGGGCGTACTTTGATAGCTCGGCAAACCTGGCCTCGTACTCCAGTACGGTCATGGAGCCCTGAGTCAACGAGAGGAACTCCTGCTCCATCTTGTCCTGGATGTGCTCCGGAACAAACTTGGCTCGGAAGAGCCTCACGAACTCGTCCCATCCGACTTCCACGGCACCATCCTCGAACCGAGTACGTAACAACGAGGACCACCAACATCGGCTCGCTCCTGCCAAAACCATCCATAAGAACTAACCAACCTAATTTATACTTAAAGTAATAATCAATAGCTTAGATTACACATACCTGTAGCATATAGGTGGCTAAAGTGACCTTGTCATCCTCAGCACACCTAATGGCCCGGAAGATCTTCTCAATCTCCCTCATCCAGTTCTCAGCCAATAATGGATCGCTCTCCCCCTTAAAAGAAGGTGGCGACATCCTCTTGAACCTTTCCATGATGGAGGGTCCACCATGGTCAGCCTGGGGAACTGGTACCTGAGCCTGCTACAACAAGCAACAAAATTAACATATATAACATAACATCATGCAATTAAAATACAGACTACTTTATCTTATTATTCTAACCTGAGCCTCCAACTGGGCCTGGAGTGCAGCCTGAGTGTGGGCCTGCGTTTGCATGGCCTGCACCAAACCCTGCATGAAAACTCCATAGTCTACTGGTGGCGGTGGAGGAAGTACAGGACCCTGAGGTGCAGGGGCCTGCTGCTCACCCTGATCCTCACGCCGAGGCTCATCTCTCCTCTGCTCGCCATCACGAGCAGGAACACCACGCCTACCACGCGAAGCCATATCCTGCAAAATGGATTAATCACCATTTAGAACTATCTAAATTCTAACTAATTACTTATCTATGTGGACATCTACACTGACTTAGTATACAATGAAGATGATGGTATATGCATATTTATGTACAATTTCAGCCTGGCTCTGATACCAATCTCTGTAACGACCCTCTCATATCGGTACGGTTCCACCAACCCACGTCGATATAAAAGGTATCACTACAGTGGGACATTTACCCAACACTAGTACGATAGGCTGAAACATACACAAATATATATTATATCTCATGACAGCGGAATTTAAAGAACTGAAAAGAAATTTTATTCCATCATCCACATTCTATCCACAGTCCGTATAGAAGGAAAGAGAGCTAACTATTCATAACTGAAATACAACAAATACATTGTCCACATGAGACTACGCAGAGTCTTTATTACATACTATGAATTAATGGAAAAGTACAATGCTAACTCCACAACACTCTCTCCTACTCTCGCTCCGAGTCGCTCCTAACGATCTCCTCGGAAGAAGTAGAAACGTCTGCACCTGTACGCCGAAGCAAGAATGAGTTCAAAAGAACTCAACAAGTAACACCAGCACACTAAACATACATGCATCGAGTAATATCCATACTCTTAAGCTACATCATTTACACATAATGCATGGAAGTGACAATTTCTCAAATAAAAGTCTATTCATGATTTCTACACATTTTCACAGAGGATTTGGTTTTTTATATACAATAAGCAAATCCTATCACATGATTTCTACACTTTTCACTATGCTAAACTGATTTCATTCATAAGCCACATGTTGGTCATTTTACACAATATTTACACATTTCATAACAATTAATTTAACATGAATTCTAAGGCAATTGTACACATAGATAACATATTCATATTAGTGAAAAGCTCGCTGTTTTACTACTATCATGTCACATTCATAAGAAACTTATCATTTTGCATGCTTTCATAAAAATTTTATGAACACATATTCACTTACACAGGTTCACAATTTACACATTTTCACTTTCACTTAAACACAATTTCACTTTCACTTAATGCCGTGACACATAGCCCAAACCACTTTAGAAGGACACACACTGATCACATCACATATCAATCACCTAGGCATTCCAGTGATCAATCTTAGTTACTGCGCAGAACCGGGAGAAGCACTCTCCACCCTAACCAGCGATACTTGTTCGCCTCCAGGATTTAATCCCAATGCCCATGGGACATCACACACTTTGAACTTTCCCGTGGGGACTTTACCACAGTACAGTTCCTCAGCCCTCTAAGGTAGCAGTGTCACACATTGGCACATTAATACATTTTCTCAATTTTAACACATTCTAAACACAACATAATCACACATTCATCTCATGTTCACACATTTACATTCTTCAGTATTACCTAGCATGGTACTACTGTTTTCAGTATTAATCAGATTTTTACAACAATCCTAATCATGCTGAAATTTTTGCATAATTAAACATTTATCATATTAGCATGTATTAACCATTAATACTTAACATAAAACAAGTTTATATAGCTACTGTCATCTGTTCAGTACAGAAATTTAACCAGAAATTCATCATAGTTTAACTATCATGCATACCAAATTTTGCATTTTTCTGAGTTACACATATTTTCTGAAAATTCTAACAGTGATGATATCAATAGTAAAAATAGTCAAACTGATACCATTTTTCATTATTCGGATTCACAATTTATTTCATACATGAATACTGACAGTACAAATTCTATCACAAAATTCAGGGATTTAACTAGTTTCGCAAAAATTCTTAGCTTTTATGCATTGAATAGACATGTTAACTATTTTTCAGTCCAGAAAATTTAATAAACTGTACAGATATTATAAATTGCTCAAATTTTTATATCATGCATCAGATCTTATGAACAATGTACAGAAAATTTATGACACTAAATTTCTACACATAATTCATAAACGACATTTTCCAAGAATTTACATTCTATTGGTAACACATTCCAAAAATTCTAATAATTAGTGAACATTACAAAAATGCACAAAAACTCACAGTACACCCAAACATATATTTACATATCATATAAAATTTTTACCGTATATCCTCATGCGGAAAAACTCGAAAATTAGTTCATATAAGGACAGACTTGCTCACTGTTGCAGTCTGAAGAACTCGACGGCAAGGGGTGGCCGTCTATAGGTTAACGGCATTAGATGATGCCGCCAACACATGATATTAGCGGCAAGGGATCTTGCCGTTAATATCCTGTCTGCAGAACACAGACTGAAAGCCAATAATTCACTTGAAAGGGGGGTTCCAGGACACGAGAAAAATCTGAGAAAATCCTGGGACATACTAGACACATGTAGGGTTAATGTGTATGGGGTACTTGCCTTCTGTAAAATCTACCGACGATGATTTAAGCCGGAGAAGCCCTCCTCGGCCTGTGCCAAAGAGTCTCCAAATCTCTCCTTCTTCGGATCTTCTGATGATCTTCACAGCACACCAGCGTGGGGAGTCGTTCCCGGATGTTCAAGGTCGACACCAGTTGATGCAGATCGCCAGACGAAGCCTCCCGAAGCCGGATCTTTCAGATTCAAGTTAGGGTTTTTGCACAGAAAAGAGAGGTTTTTGACTCAAGAGCCAAAGGGATGGATCTGGCCGAAAATTGGATATTATAAAGGGTTGGGGGTCGGATCGGTTAAAGGGCAAGTCTCAAAGCCGTTGGGAAGGGTTTCCAAACAAGAGGCTAATTTCCGGAGGCGTTTCCGGATCTGAAAACGTAACAGATCTGGGATATTGGCGTCCATATCCATGGTCGCCTATCCACAAATGGGCGTCCATCGATATTGCCGCCTACCCCTGGTCAGCGTCAGCCGATGTGGACGCCGACTGGTCGACAAAACTCACTTTATTTATGCAAAATTTATAATACTACACACTAATATATATATATATATATATATACATATATGTACTTGAATATACTATGTACATTTCAATAATACTAATTCGTACAATTTATATCAATAAATACTTATACACAATAATCATACATCAATAGTATACACTTACACACACATACATATACTTAACGAACAAGGTGAAAGTCAAGGGCCTTACATATCCCCTACCCAAGGAATTCAAAGGTTTGGTGTTAAAGGAAAGCTAAGTCCTAGATTCATCGGTCCTTTTGAAGTGCTCACAAGGGTTGGTAAAGTTGGGTATCGACTGGCGTTTCCCCCAAGCCTAGCATCCGTACACAATGTGATCCATGTCTCTATCCTCAGAAAATATGTGTACAATCCTACTCACATCATTCTCCATGAGAACTTGGTACAGAACAATGACATGACTTATAAGGAAAAGCCAATCAAGATATTGGAACGAAAGGTACAACAACTCAGGAACCGTCCCATTCATGTGGTCAAAGTTCTATGGAATAACCATGGAGTAGAAGAAGCCACATGAGAATCATCAGGCGAAACTGTCCCGACATTTTGGTAAGACATTCTCTCCATTATGGTCATGCGAATTTGGGGACCAAATTCTTATAAGAGGGGGAGGATGTAGCAACCCAATAATTTTAAATGAAGAAATAAATAGCAATATTAAAGAAAATAATTTAATTAAAACCCAATAAAACAACAGGAAGTAATGGGCTTGGTAAAATAGATCATATAAAAGTTATTGGGCCAAAATAGGAGTATGGATTCTAGAATAAAGAGAATATACTCAAAAATTCGTAACCCAAATGCTACCAAAATTGAAAAGGGGCAAGGAAATCAATTATATAGTTAGAATGCACTCAAATTGGACTCCAAAACCGACCCTCATTGGCTAGGTATGAAATTGAGACCCAACCTAACCCAATTAGAAGGAACAATGGTAGGAAGGTTGAAGAATACAAGGAAATTCAGAGTTTAATATAAGTTAAAGTTGTATTAGGACTTAACAAAGCTAGATCTATAAAAACACCCCAAATCCTTCGTGTCCGGCCCTAATGCTCTACAGAGGAGTTCTTGGACGAGAAGAGGAGGCCACAGGAGGAGGGAACCGCGGGGAGATAGAAGCTTGAATCTCTACACCCTGCTCTTCGCGTCCAGAAAACCATAGAAGTTACATCAAGCAAAAAGTAGGGATTCTCATAATAAAGATGAACCAAACTCATACCATCGTGTAGATCATCATGTCTAGTTTCTTTGGCACTTGTTTTGCCTAATTTTCATCAAGCATGCTACGAGTTATAAGTGTTTTCCCAACATCATGCAAGTCTAGGGCTTTTCGTGTTCATACTATTTTACACGCCTACTAAGACAAAATAGATTCGGTCCAAAGGCATAGTTCTCTTCTATTCATCGTCCCCTACAACTTTCATGTTCACAGCTTTGTCCCAAGAGCCCTAGCTTTCGAGTTATAAGCCATGCATGTAAGATCGCTTCATGTTTTATTGTTCTCGGTCTGAACGTTGAATCGCGACCGACACATACGGCACATTTCTTCGACTAGTATCGCGAAAAATGAGACCATCGCGATTACCTTAAAGGCGACCACCCATGTCGTCATGTTTTAGTTTGGTTCGGGCAAATACCGTTGCGTGAAACTATGTTCCCTCTTGTTGTCAGAAGATGTCTGAACCGCGACCACCACTGTCATTGCATATTTGGATTGTTTCCAGCTTTTGTGTTATTTCAAAAATAGAGTTGTGCATGAACGCGTTGGACCTTGCCGTCGTGATTCTGCCCCGATTACCATGAATGTGTCGAACCTGTACATCGCGTCTCTGTGTCACCAAATCGATTCACTCTTACTAGTTACCGTAAACGTGATAGCCAACATCGTCGTGGTTCTATCATGAGTCGATGTACAAGAGTTGAAGTTCAAGAATAGATGTAGTTAAACGTGTTAGCCAACATCGTCATATTTCTGTCATGAGTCAATGTTGTTAAACGCGTCAGCCAACGTCGTCGCGTTTCTGTCAGGAATCGATCTTGTTAAATGCTACCATTAGACCAGTCGTGATTTAACTGTGTGCTTCTAGTAGTTTTGTATTTCTGTTTAATTTGATTATTTAAGCTTTTTAAGCATGATTATACCATGTAACACTGTGTGATGAACAGTAAATAACCATGTTAATTAATCTTGCTATATTTCACATGTTTCTTTAATTAAAAGACATTGTGCACAACTATCATACGCTCTCTTGATTTCTTTCACATGCACACACAGAACGTTTATCTTTGCCATGAGACCATGCAGAAAATATAACAATAATATACCTAGTAACTTACTTCAATCATTGTACATCATTACCCCACGATAATAATGGCATTGTCTTCGTTTCTCACGTTGTTTTGGAATACCGTTACCGCCGCTCCACTGTTCTAGAATTCCTTTAGAACGTCGAGCAACTTCATTTCCTTACACACTACTCTCTTGACAAGTTGGAACCTCTCTATTGAACATTCCGTTCTGGCAGACTAGGAACCTTTTGTTAAGACCTTCGTAAGACTTCGTACTCTGTGGATTCCCTCATGGAGACCGAGCTGGTTGTACCCTAACACCCATAACACTTTTAGGGATCAGCATGATCCAAACGAACTTAGAACTTCTCTCTTATCTTGAGATCACACCAGACCTCTGAACCTGTTCATAACATGGCCAGCGGAAGGTTAGTGAAATCTATCTGACTGTCAACACCAATCATGTGTGTTGAGCAACTATTACTATCGCATGTTTAACCGTCGCTTTATGTGCAATGACATATAGTTCCCATCTGTACTCTACACTTTCATCTATTCACATTCTCTCTACTTTCTCATCTGTTCATCAACTACCCTCGTCTATTCTTGGTACTCTTTATTGGCCATTTGACTGAATTATCAATGAAAGGTATTTGATTTCGTGTTATTTAATTGTCCAATGGTTGTTGTCTATTATACGCTCTATACTCACTTATTTGCAACTACCTCACGTTCCGATATTCCGCATCGAGGCGTGACATGTCTAGTGGTTGTAATCCTCCTGCAAGCTTGAAATGTTCAATCTTGACTTGCTGGCAGGTTAAACAATGTGCCACAAAGTCGGCCACATTCCTTTTCATATTTGGCCACCAATAAGACCTTTTTAGGTCCTGATACATTTTATTTTGATCCAGGATGAATGGTGTACTTTGACTGATGAGCTTCTTTTACTAATTTCTTTTTGAGGTCTTCCAGGTCTAGTACACATGTTCTTCCTTGGAATAACATCCTTCCATCATATGCTAGGGAGAAATCCGGTCTATGTTCTAGCTTCTCTTTTATATCAACTAAGAAGGGATGTGCTACTTTCTTTTCTTTGATTTCAGTGAGTAGATCGAACTGTACCTTGAGGTTAGAAACCATGACTTGTTTCTCCTTCTTCCCCATGTTTAAATTTAAACTTGCAAATTGTTCTAGCAACTTCCATTCGCCCAACATCATACTAGCTTGCTTAGCTCCTAGTTGTCTACTTAGAGCATCTGCCACCACATTGGCTTTTCCTAGGTGATATTGAATGGAAAAGTCAAAGTCTTTGAGGTACTCTAACCACCTTCTTTGCCTCATGTTGAGTTCCTTCTGTGAGAAGAGATATTTCAGGCTCTTGTGGTCAGAAAAGACTTTAAATTGTTCACCATAAATGTAGAGCCTCCATATTTTCAAGGCGAACACTACAACTGCTAATTTTAGGTCATGTACGGGATAATTTGCTTCGTGGGTTTTTAATTGTCTTGAGGCATATGCTATTACCCTTCCTTGTTGCATTAGGACAAATCCTAGACCTGTTCTAGAAGCATCTGAATATATCTCAACTCCTCCCTCTTCAGTCGATAGGGCGAGGACAGGAGTAGAGGTCAGACACTTCTTCAAGCTATTAAAGCTCTCTTTGCACTTATCAGTCCTCACATATGGATTTTCCTTCCGGGTCAACTTGGTTAATGGCACTGCAATCTTTGAGAAATCCTTTATGAATCTTCTGTAATACCCTGCTAATCCCAGAAAACTTCTGATCTCTGTGACACTTGTCGATCTTTCCCACTTCAATACAGCCTCTACCTTTGATGGATCAAGAGTGATACCATCCTTGGTTACTACGTGTCCCAAAAAGGATACATCTTCTAGCCAAAACTCACACTTATTCTATAATGACCCGACCTCCTGGACCTCCCGCCAGGGACCCCGAAGGTCGCGCCACCACCCATGGATTCGAAGACCCGAAAGGGTTAGAATTTAGTCTAGTGAGATAAGTAATGAATTCAAATAACTATAACAAGAAAGTTCATACATTAATAAGAAAATTATGTACAACATGTCCCAAATAAAAGTACAGGTACAGAAAGAAATGTGCAGTCCTTAAGGGGCATACCCCGAGGACTGGCAAAAAGGACACTCTCAACTCACGGTACAAAGAGCACTCACGCTCACAACTCACAGTGTTGGAAACGCACGGCGAACAAGCCGCCACCACGACCATCCGGTAACGAACTCCTGCGACAGCGAGTCCCTACCTAAAAAAAGTAGGGGGTGAGCCTTGCGAACAAGGCCCAGTAGGGATTACCAGTCCCTTACCAGCCAGAGCAGTAGGAACTCCAACAAAAATAGAAGCAAAAACTACTCTAGAAAGCAGTAAAGTGAGAAACGCCTACCACAGAGTACTACAAAGCAGTGAAACAGAGTAAACACCACTACCACAACCAGGGTCGGGCCAAACATGATTCCCGCAGAACCAGCAGAGTCAAACACAATGCGGAAGCAACACCTCGGCGCACACCCGCCGAGACAAAGGAGCTCAGGGAACACCAGAGCAACCACGTGAGACCAGAGTCTCACGACACAAGCACCAACATCCCAGATCTCCTCGAGGTCGGGAAGGAACAACCAGGTGTCACCACGAGAGACACCGAGCAACCACGTGAGAAGCACTGTCTCACCACAGGCACGGCCACCTCAGACCTCCACCCAGGTCAAGGGCCCACAACCAAAACCACCCTGGACCTTGGCCACCGCACGAGGTCAGGGAACAACACACTTCGGTGCCACCACAGACGGCACCAAGGAACGAGTTAATGAACCAGCGGTCGGGTGTCTGCACAAGACACCCCGAGAGAACCCGCAGAGCGGAAAACCACTAAGCACGGCCCACAAGGCCAAACCAACCAAACCCAAGGAAGCGAGACACGGCTAGGCTACAACCACCATGTAAACCAGGGCAACGAGAACACAAGCTCGGAAACAGCGTGAGAAACACTGTCACAACAAGAGCAACCAAGCCACCGCCACAGGCAGCTAAGAGAAGGACACACAGTCCACCCCTCTCACACGCCGGCCACTGACTCCCGCCTACAACCTCCCCGGTAGAGTAAGGCTAGCGAGCCACATCCAAGAACACAACCACAAACACCGCAGTCTGGTCGAACTGCGGCTCCACGCCTGACCTCCCTACGCAGCTCTGGAACCAACGCAGAGCGAGGCAGTGAGACGGACTAGCTGGTCCGCACCGGAAGAGCGCCTAAACCACCTCGGAGACCCAGACCAGCTAAGAGAGCTCTACAAATGACTCACGCCGCTGTCCCCACTGTTTTCCCCTTCTGCTCCAAGTCTGTGACTTGAGCACGCCCTCCGCCCGGAGCAACTCCCTCTGACATAGACGTGCGGGGTTGGGGGTCCCAGGTAACAGTAACAACCTGTCTCGCGGACAAGCCCTCAAGTGCCGAGCACCGGGCGAAAGAGAACTAGTGTGGCAACCACCAACAGAAATAGCACAGCTGGCTTGTAACTAAGATGAGCCCAGCAGGCACAGGCACGCACGGCACCCCTTCCGGAAACCCCCAGAAAGGGTCGTCGGCCAACGCCGGCACACACGGCACGGCCCGATAAATCAGAACACACCAGACAGAACAGAAACCAACGCTCTTCTAATAATCGATTGACCGACATACAATCGATTATTAGACAGACGCGAGCATCCTAGAGACATCGCTAGGACATGGCCATGAAGGTGTCACCTTCGGTCACTGAACGCAGTGAGCCAACCTTGTTGGGTTGAATGCAAATTCATATCATTTCCCTCCTATTTTGATGATGACAAGAAGTGTTCTTAAAGCAATTTAATTGAAACATGTCAAAGACATCATACCTGAAATTCATGTTCAAAGAGTATTTTTCAAACCACATTTATCATTTATGGTCATGACAAATCATTTAACTAATGATATATGTGTTCATTTTTCAGGTACAAACATTTTTATGCAAAAGATGAGTCGACACACCCATCAATGGTGTCGACACATCAACACATATTCAAAGGCAAAATGTGTAAAAATGTTGAGACTGTGTCGACACATGTCAAGAGTGTGTCGACACGAGTGGCAGTTTTTCAAAAATCAAGCCTACCCAGGTCGACACACTCTCAGAGCAGGTCGACACTAGATCCCGTTTCCAGAACAGCCAGTTTGAAGAATTGGGTCAGTAGGTCGACACACTCTCAGAGCAGGTCGACACTAGACCCAGTTCCCAGAACAGCTAGTTTGCAGATTTGGGATAGCAGGTCGACACACTCTCAGAGCAGGTCGACACGGGACCCTCTTCCCAGAACAGCCTTCTACATATTCTGGACAGTGTGTCGACACTACCACCAGGGCAGGTCGACACACTACGGAAACTTTTCATCCTAAGAGTTGATGGCTGCCACGTGTCCCTCTAGGGCGATCAGAATCTTCCTAGGAAAGCGTGCCCTTGTACCCCAAAAGGGTATCTTTGGAATCCTAAGGATATAAAGTGTCTTTTCGGCCAGCCTTCACAAGTGAGAAGGACCCAACTCTCTCAGAGCCTCCAAGAAGCTCCTGGAGGCCAAGAAGAGCTCGTGTCTCCTTCCCCTGCTCTCCAAGTGCTTCAGAAGACCAATTCCCACCAATTCAAGGTGTGGGAATTGGAATTTGATTCCTGAAGACTTCTCTGAAGCATTCCAAGGAGACAGATCCTGTAGAAGATTTCTTGGGTGAAGAATTCGAGGAAGATCCAATTTCTCAGATTGCAGAGCATCGACTTGGACTTCAAGCTTCACAAGTTCCTTCCCAATTCAAGCTTCTACAAGGGAGTACACTGAAGAACGAAGCATTTCAATTCAATTTACCTTTTCTTCTGTTCTTCTGAGATATCTTTTGAGATTATGCAAGTGCTTCTGCATAACTCTCTTTAGAGTTCTCAAACTTCGACTAGATCTGTTGCTAGAGGATCTTAGTCTTAAGTTGGTGTCTAGCAGTTTTAGTGTGAGCATTGTGCTCAGGGTGTTGTGAGCCGTCGAGCTTAGTTTGAGTTGTAAGCTCAGGGTTGGTTTGAGCAGTCTTGCTCTGTGTTTCTAGAGTAGTCTTGCTCTAGAGGTTGTGTGAGTTGTATGCTCTGAAGTGTTGGAGTTGTTAGGCTCCTTTGGGTGTGTAGCCCAGTTGTGCTAGTGAAGCCTCACGGGTTGTGAGGGGTGGATGTAGGAATCACTTGGGTGATTTCCGAACCACCTAAAAAATCCTTGTGCATTTGTCTTCTGTGGTTTGATTGATTCATCCGCTAGATGCTTGCATAGGATTCGTTTTTAATTCACTTAATCAACTTGCTTCACATCTAAGTTTTTCAACTCACTCAAATTTAATCAGATCTGTAGTTTTTCACTGATAACATTGCCTCTGATTCTAAATAGTTTTCAAATTGCTTAAGCTTCCGCAAAAGTGGCTAAGATCTATTCATCCCCCCCCCCTTCTAGATCTTTTCCACACATTCATTTCGATCCTTCAAACCTGCCGCGTTCCCTACCAGAAGGTCCTAAGGGCAACCCTGCCCTGGGGCACACGCCGACACGCCAACCGCGGCCACGGAAACACTCGAGGCAAACCAGAACTTGTCGCGCCCTCCTAGCCCATCGTGATCTCATCGCGATGGGTAGGGAAACCGTGATAGCGGGTCGCGTCGGGGAAGCGCATCGGGACAACCAGGTTGTCGCGACAAGGCAAAGCGCCGCGACAAGCTTGTCGTGACAGGGCTGCGCATCGCGACAACAGCTTGTCGCGACGGGCAACCGGGTCGCGACACGACCCTTATCGCGACAGCCAACCACGCCACGATAAGGTCGCGTCGGATCGGGGAGATGCCTTCTCTGATGTCGCAACGCGCTCAGCGATCGCGACATCAGCTGGATGTCTGACCGCCGGGATGCTACATCCCGGGGTCCCCCACACGCTACAAACACTACCACCATGGGGAGGGGAGCATGGGGAAAGCATTTAAAGCATGTAAACACACAAAGGGACTTCCAATCACTCGGATTGGAAAGGGCACAAGAATCTCTACAAGAGAACGAAGAATCAATCCACAAAGGGGCCTTCACGACGAGCTCGCCACCTCCTCCTCGCTCCCACGGCGCCGCTCCCGCTCCGCACGAGCCACCGGCCGCACCACCAAGCTCCACTACCGGAGAAGGAGATGGGGAAGGCCTCTCCACCTCAGAGAATAGAGGGAAGGGAGGAAAGGAAAGAAAAGGGAAAAGGGGAAACCGACCAAGGCTTTTAGCCTCCAGCCCCCAGAACGCGACGGGGCGGGGCGTCGCGATACAAACCTTATCGCGACAGCCGCCCAGACAGCGACCAGAACGCGCCCTTCCTGGACGCCGCGACAACTCGACAGGTCAGTCTTCCACACCTGCCACTCTGACAGGCGTCAGACGACCAAAAAGTGGAAACACTGTCGCGACCCGTTGACCGGATGCAACAAGAATGCGACACAGAAGGCGGTCGCAACAGGGATGACTGTCGCGATGGGCACCTCCATCGCGACAAGGCCAGTCATCCCTCACACAACGGAAAGCCCGAGATGTTACAATACATCCAACAAAAAAAAATAATTTCATCCTCGAAATCAAGGGTGAAACCCGGTCGGAGAAAACAACTGGTGCAACGGGACCACTAAGTCGTACCACGACTTCCCGGTGGTCGCCACCAAGACCCTACCACAAAGGGAGTGCCAAACCAGACATCCAATAGCTCACTGAGCGCACAACAACCGGTGCAGAGCACACAATCGGATGTCGACAACTCCACAGGCGCGGTGCGCACCAACTGACCAGAAACACTGAAACCGCCAGTCAGAAACCACACGAGTGAACCCTCAATAGACCACACTGCTGAGACCAATCGGTCCCTCTATCACCAATGACTAGACACAGGTCCCAGCTACTGACGGCAACCAAGGAAAATGCCAAGAGGTCATCCACAAGACTCCGATGAATGGCTCCGCACAACTAGCAACAGCTAGCACCTACGGCAAGGCCAAACGAGAGCTTCTTAATGGTGACCCAAAGCCAAGAAGAAAACACGCACGTGGAGAAAACCACGGCAAGCAAGGCAGTGCCTGCCGGCACCACTAGATCTCACCCAGATCATCCTCGTGGTCCGACCAGGACACACAATGACTGTGGAGCCATAGAAAACTAAACCAAACGCCCCACAGGCACACACGCAGAGACAAAACTAGGAAAGACGTCTGAGGTTGGAAAGCCAAGCATCCCAAGACATTGGCAATCACATAGAAAACGAAAACAACTGTAGAGGTCGAGGGCAGCATGTCGACCTCAAAGAAATCCAAACCAAAACAGGGTACCCCAACCGAACACACTCACTCCCCAAGGCAAGAGGGGAAACCCGGACACTTACCACCGATAGGGCTACCTAGACATGGCAAAGCAGCCACCCCACAGCGGTAATGGCACAACCACAAGGCACGAACAGCACAAAGTGTCCCAGAGGCGGGAAGCTCAACGCCTCGAACACCGAGCAAACTCGCAAAACGACACACAAGCACACGATCAGGAAATACAACACAACACACAGTGCTCGCACAAGCACTAGGAGCCACCCAAAGTGTAATACAATGCACCCAAGCTCCAAATGGAACAAAACAAACCACTCGATCACGAGCACAGGGTGCTACCACAAGCACCAAAACTCGGCGAGATGCAACACAGTTGCACCAACGGCCGAAACAACATGGCTAACAGGAAGGACTCTCCACAAGAGACTTGCCAAAAGCCACCCACAAGAAGCCGCAAGCCAAAAACGGTAGAACAAGCCACACCGGCCACGAACCCTCAAGGCACAAGGACATAAACCATCGAAAAAGAAACACACTCCAGGTGCAGTACACAACCGCACCAACGGCCTGAAACAACTCAAGGCCAATAGAAAGGGACTCTCCACCAGAGACCCACAAGAGAGATGCGCGAAAACTAACAGCTTCAAGAGCGCAACCATATTGGCTCTTAAAAGTGCGCAAACACAGGGCACCACTCCTACCACCACAGGTGGGGAGGGCCACATACCCAACAGCGACAAGTGCCTCCAAAGCACAGCTGAGGCACAAGAGAAACACGCACCGGAACGATGCCTGGACAAGCAAGCCAAACAAAAGAAAACCCGGTGCCGCCTCACACTGAACACAGGGCATGCTGCCCTACATCGTCCAGTCAAGCGACAAGAGCTAGCACAGCAAGAGACGGGACAATAGGTCACCACAACCTATCGCACCACAAGGAAACAATGCGCACGAGGTGAGCAACCAACTCAAACTCAAGACAGCACAAGGGGAGGGACCTTCGCCACAAAGGTCGCCACGGTGCGCGACACGGCACCAAATGCCATGTGAAAGCACAACCACCCCGAGCAACCCACGGAAAGCAGAGGAAGAAGACACACAACCGGCCTCTCCCTCACACAAAGGAGAAAACATCACACTAGGCTGGCTCTCACCCAAGAGGCACAGCCAGCCAAACACCCACTACACTCACCAGACTACCCTCTGGCAGAGCTCGCAGGGCGCGAGAAACGTAGTAAACCTCTCGACCATGGGGGCACACGAAGTCCCACCAGCATGGCCAAGAATGCGTAAACGAACAGAAAGATAACCTGGCCAACACCACGGCCAGACACACGGTCAGAGGCACCACACCTTGACCGACAAAGTCCAAGCAGACTAAACGCGGACAGTCCAACTGGCAACAACGATAGCTCATCTCCATAGAGAGAGAGAGAGCAGCGACAAACAAAACAAACAAAAGGCAGCTTGGGGAGGACCTCTACCCAAAGCGCCAAGAGCCAATCTGGGAAAAATATCACCAGAACGCAGCCCAAACAAATGGCCAACAGAGAGAACACAGCAGACAGCGAAAGCAACACGAACTGGTTCTGGGAGAACCTCCACCAGAACCACCAAGGCGCCGTTTTGGGAAAACCCACCAGAACGCAACGGCCAACACAACATCAGCATACCTTAACCCTGAGGTAGCACAACAACTAGTAGAACCAAGCTCGAAACAGTCCTGAGAGCAAACCTCACCAAGACAACAACCAACAATTCTGGAAAACCGCACCAGAACACAGGGCAACCAAGTGATGCACCTCAACCTCGAGGGCAATGCAATGGAAACCAACCAGACAATAGAGACCTCAAACCAAGGAGGTAACACAGTGGAAGACTTTAACGAGCACAGAAGTAGTCCTAGAGAAAGAGGAACTCTCACTAGGACAACACAAAAACGTTCTGGGAAACACCACCAGAACACAACAGCCAAGCGATGCACCTCAACCAGAGGGCAATGCCACAACAACCAGAAACGAGCACAACACAGTTCTGGGGAAACCTCACTTCCACAGAACCAGCAGAGAAGGACTCCGGGAGCACCTCACCAGAGTTCACAACCAGTCAGCACAAGGCCGACAACAACCACAGACAGGTGTCGCAACGCTCAACCAGCGGTGCAACACGGCACACAAAGCATCTGCTTAGCTCGAGCAACGACGTCGACTAAGCAGAGCACAGCGCCCAACGACGCACAAGCATGTAAGGCCAAACACACAGCCAACAACACACACCCCAACAACAAGGGGACATCCAACAAGAACACACTGCAACAACAAGGGGACAACCAACAAGTCAAGGACACCTTCTACCGGTTCCGCAGACCATAACCCTGCACCGGTGAAGGCCACACCACACGTAGGCTCTCTCAGCCTTCGTGACACACCCACTTGGATGCGCAGGCTGATGACGAACCCAAACGCAGCACGAGGGAACCAGCAACCACGCTCGAAGCACGCACACCCAGCAACAGCAGCAACACACTCTTGCAGCTCACACTCGGACCCTGCTGGAAAGCTAGCCACCTGCAACAAAGAGCCAAATGCTCACCTAACAGCAACTCTACACGGATGGGCCAGCAGTGTACAAGTACCTTTCTTTAGGACAGCCATAGTTATTAACCCATTACAAATCTCTTTGGACCCTTGAGCTCTGATACCACTATAACGACCTGACCTCCCGGACCTCCCTCCAGGGACACCGAAGGTCACACCGCCACCCACAGATCCGAAGAACCGGAAGGGTTAGAATTTAGTCCAGTGAGTTAAACAATGAATTCAAATAACTATAACAAGAAAGTTCGTATATTAATAAGAAAATTATGTACAACATGTCCCAATTAAAAGTACAGGTAGATAAAGAAAGGTGCAGTCCTTAAGGGGCATACCCCGAGGACTTGCAGAAAGGACACTCTCAACTCACGGTACAAAGAGCACTCACACTCACAACTCACACTGCTAGCAACGCACGGCGAACAAGCCGCCACCACGACCGTCTGGCAACAAACTCTTGCGACAGCGAGTCCCTACCTGAAAAAAGTAGGGGGTGAGCCTCATGAACAAGGCCCAGTAGGGATTACCAGTCCCTTACCAGCCAGAGCAGCAGAAACTCCAACAAAAATGGAAGCAAAAACTACTCTAGAAAGTAGTAAAGCGATAAACGCTTACCATAGAGTACTATAAAGCAGTGGAATAGAGTAAACACCACGACCACAACTAGGGTCGGGCCAAACACGACTCCCGCAGAACCAGCGGAGTCAAACACAATGCGGAAGCAACACCTCAGCACACACCCACCGAGACAAAGGAGCTCACGGAACACCGGAGCAACCACGTGAGACCAGAGTCTCATGACACAAGCACCAACATCCCGGACCTCCTTGAGGTCGGGAAGGAACAACCAGGTGTCACCACGAGAGACACCGAGCAACCACATGAGAAGCACCATCTCACCACAGGCACGGCCACCTCAGACCTCCACCCAGGTCGAGGGCCCACAACTAAAACAACCTGAACCTTGGCCATGCCACGAGGTCAGGGAACAACACTCTCCGGTGCCACCACGGATGGCACTAAGGAACGAGTTACTGAACCAGTGGTCGGGTGTTTGCGCAAGACACCCCGAGAGAACCCGCAGAGCGAAAAAACCACTAAGCATGGCTTACAAGGCAAAACCAACCAAACCCAAGGAAGCGAGACACGGCTAGGCTACAACCACCGTGTAAACCTGGGCAACGAGAACACAACCTCGGAAATAGCGTGAGAAACACCGTCACAATAAGAGCAACCAAGCCACCGCCACAGGCAGCTAAGAGAGGGACACACAGTCCACCCCTCTCGCACACCGGCCACCGACTCCTACCTACAACCTCCCGGTAGAGTGAGGCTAGCGAGCCACAACCAAGAACACAAACACCGCAGTCCGGCCGAACTGCGGCCCCACGCCTGACCTCCCTACGCGGCTTCTGAACCAACGCAGAGCGAGGCAGAGCAAACCAGCTCTTGTCACATCTTCCTAGCCCGTCGCGATCTCATCACGACGGGTAGGGCAACCGCGACAAGAGGGTCACGTCGGGGAAGTGCGTCACGACAACCAGGTTGTCGCGACTAGGCAAAGTGTCGTGACAAGCTTGTCGCGACAGGGCTGTGCGTCACGACAATAGCTTGTCGCGATGGGCAACCGGATTGCGACACGACCCTTATCGCGACGGCCAACTGCACCGCGATAAGGTCACGTTGGACCGGGGCGACGCCTTCTCTGATGTCGTGACCCGCTCGACGATCGCGACATCAGCTGGAAGGCCGACCGCTGGGATGCTACATCCCGGGGTCTCCCACACGCTACAAACACTACCACTATGGGGAGGGGAGCATGGGGAAAGCATTTAAAGCATGCAAACACACAAAGGGACTTCCAATCACTCGGATTGGAAAGGGCACAAGAATCCCTACAGGAGAACGAAGAACCAACCCATAAAGGGGCCTTCACGACAAGCTCGCCACCTCCTCCTCACTCCCACGGCGCTACTCCTGCTCTGCACGAGCCTCCGGCCGCTGCACCAAGCTCCACTGCCGGAGACGGATAGGGGGAAGGCCTCTCTACCTCGGAGAAGAGAGGGAAGGGAGGAAAGGAAAGAAAAGAAAAAAGGGGAATAGCCTCAGGCCCCCAGAATGCGACGGGGCAAGGCGTCGCAATACAAACCGTATCGCGACGGTCGCCCAGACCACGACAAGAACGCGCCCTTCCTGGGCGCCGCGACAACCCAACAAGTCAATCTGCCACGCCTGCCACTCTGACAGGCGTCAGACGACCAAAAAGTGGAAACACTGTCACGACCCGTTGACCGGACGCGACAAGAACACAACGCAAAAGGTGATCACAACAGGGATGACTGTCGCGACAGGCACCTTCATCGTGACAAGGCAGTCATCCCTCACACAATGGAAAGCCGGAAAGCCCGAGATGTTACATACTCAGCTTGGCGTACAATTTGTTATCCCTCAAGATTTGCAATGCTATCCACAAATGCTCTTCATGCTCTTCTCTTATTTTGGAATAAATTAGTATATCATCAATAAACACCAAAAAAATTTGTCGAGGTATGGTCGATAAATACTATTCATCCACTGCATGAAAACTGCAGGAGCAGTTGTTAGTCCAAAAGGCATAACAATGAATTTGTAATGCCCATACCTACTTCGGAAGGCTGTCTTGTGTATATCTTCTCCTTTAATCCTCAATTGATGATAGCCTTATCTGAGATCTATCTTGGAGAAATATTGAGCTCCAGACAGTTGATCAAATAATTCATCAATCCTTGGCAGGGGATATTTGTTCTTCATTGTTAATTGATTCAGTTTTCTGTAATCTATGCATAATCTCACCAACCCATCCTTCTTTTTGACAAAGAGAACAGGTTCACCCCATGGTGATGTGCTTGGTCAGATAAACCCTTTCTCTAGTAGTTCCATCAGTTGCTCCTTTAATTCCTTCAGTTCCACCGGGGACATTCTATAAGGTGCCCTAGATACTGGTGCTGCTCTAGGGATCAACTCAATAGTAAAGTCAACCTCTCGCTCAGGAGGAATATCTGGCAAGTTTTTGGGGAATACATCAGCGTACTCGCTAACAATAGGGATGTTCTCAATATGGACCTCCTTCTTTGTGGTGATAACAGTAACTAGAAAGGTTATACATCCTTTTCTCATCATCCTTTTGGCTTGTAGTGCAAATATGAGGGATACTCTCCTATGGTTTCTATCTCCTGAGAACACTAGATTTGCATGTGGACTAAATGTTACCCTACTTTTCTTATAGTTGACACTAGCCCCATGTGCAGACAACCAGTCTGCTCCCAGTATCACATCATAACCTTCCATATCCATGCATATTAAATTTGCAGGTAAATTTTGAGTTCCAATAACACCTCACTAGATGGGAAATGGTTTCTAAGTTTAGTGTCAAGACTAATAGGGGTTGACACGACTAATCTAGATTTCATTGGAACGGGTTTTACAAGTAAGCTATCAGCAAATGTTTGTGATATGAAGGAATGAGTAGCTCCCGTATCAAATAGAACGAATGCAGAACATGATAGAATAGTAAGTGTACCTTCAACCACACCACCTTCCTCTGATGTAGCTAGTTCTTGTAATGCCTGCAGCCTACCTTGGCGCTTCTGACCTCCTTGGTGTGTTGCCGGTGTCTGATTATTCATCTGTGGACAGTCAGAAATCTTATGGCTCTGGCTTCCACAATGTAGGCATCTCCCCAACGCCTTCCAGCAGTCCTCAGACCTGTGACTAGCCTTGTCACAGTGTTTGCATAACTCCCTATTGATGGGGGCTTGTTGATAACCTCCATCCCTGAACTTCTACACAAGCAGATTTAGCAGTGGACATAAATATTGGGACCGTGAGCGATACGAGTATGAGTATCACAGTCGAGTAATTCAGAAAGACATCTAAGTATAACAAAAGATTTAAGACAATAATAATGCCAGCCAAATAACTCTTTATTTCATTACCAACAATGCTAACTTAAAACCTTACATGATCAGAGCCAGCCCTAGGGCCCCTTTATTGTATTTCAATTACATCCGACTCAAGAATAGTAAAAACTAACTATTACAGACTCTTATAAATCGAATCATCTTGGCTGACATGCTAAAACAGACGGGTACATTTGAGAAGCTCGTCACTCTTCCCGGGTCCCATCATTCTCTAGATCCTCATAATCATCACCTGAAATATTAAGGAAAGCCGGTGTGAGCACACAAGCACCCAGTAGGATTTATATCTCATGGTGCGGGCATTTTTTATCTAATTAACATGTTAACAGGTAAGATACTAACATGCAATACTCATGATAATAACGATAGTGACAATTCCGAGCTATAACATGTACAAGATCGATTCAATAAACAATTCTAATGACAATTCTCATGTATGAAGGAATGATTAACAATGATATGGCTAATAGTACGATCGTTTATCAGATAGAAGAGATTCAATAATCTATAGCATGTACGATGGATATCTCAAGTTGAATTCCTTAGAATTCCAATGGACAATGACATATTCAGTAACGATGACATATACAATAGATTTGGCCATTTCACATATAACAATTCAATCAATCATTCAATAACAGTGTGGAAGTTACCCAGATCAATCTTGCATTTAATTAGGTGATTGCCAGACACCTTAATGGATCATATACTCTCGCGATATATAAGTATTCGGGTGCTCCTCCCAGGACTAGACTGGGCCCTATTTGCACAGGCATGGTTATAAACCGAAGTTCCAGTAGTTTTTGGCAATTCCATTCATTCATTTATGGCCATTATGATTTCCAAGCAATAAACAATATGTACTAAAGATCATGTCAATGATTATAGAGAACAAGGCATGTGGACATGATCATGAGTAAATTTCGGCAGCATAACGGCTTATTTACTTAGTTCAATCTTTACATTCAATGGCTTAGTTTCAATGTGTCAAATCACTCTCACGAGAAGTAGATAAGAATAGAGGTGCTTTCTATCTTCTAGGAACTTCAGTGGTACAACCAACTCGGTGTCCATGAAGGAATCCATGGAGTACGGAGAATTACAGAGGTCTTAGAGAAAAGGTCACTAGTCTACCGATACGGAATGACCTAGAACATGTCTCAATCCACAATCCATCAATTTAAAACAAGACGGAAAGCAATTAACATGGACACATGACATGGAATGCAATTCAGTCTATCACACGATTTCTGCACTTTTAGCATGTAAAAATTCCACTTACGATCAAGCTAGAGTATGGACATAGCTCATATCAATCACATGATAGATGGAATCAAACAATCATTAAGAACACTTAGAATAGAAGTTCATATTCTTATAGCTTTCATGTAGGTTGATCACTTTTAGGCTTTTCAATAACTGCATGACATGATATGACAATAGGACATGCATATGGTTGACTGTACAACTCAGTAAAACAGTCTTGGGTTGGTCTTTAAATCATGACGGGTTCAGACGTCGCACTTCAAAGGACCTTACATAGTTAAAACAGAACTCTGTGCAAAGTTACAGAATCGCGACGGACCTACCTGTAGCGTTCAAATCACGACAGGATAGATCGTCGCCTTTTCCAAAAGGAATCGATTGTCGGATCGATTAGTAGATCAGAAACGTGACGGTTAGGTCTGTCGCTTCATGTCGCAATAGGCCGATATGTCGCCATGACTTTGAGGTGCAACGTCTACATACGTTGCATTCAAGGATTGACTTCAAACTCCGCATATAAAAATAGTGCAAAAACTGGGTGGCAAAACGACGAAATCGTGACGGCACATGCTGTCACGTTCAAGATGGGTACAGAAACCCACATGACACATAGTTTTACGTGTCAGGGTTGACTGGTCAAACATGAAAACACGATGGGGTGTTTGGTCGCCTTTACCTGAATCGCGACGTAGATGTACGTCATGTTCATGCAAAGATAAACGCGACGTCTGGAGTGGTCGAGTTCTTGGATCTTGCCCGAAACCCAGAAAAAAATGGCACAACCCTTCTTCTTTTTTTTTTTTTAATAGAAAGGACAACAGGGTCAGCGACCAGTTGGGTGCATTCTCCTCCAGAGGAGGATAATGTGCTCACCCCCCCAGGCGATTAAAAAAAAAATGGCACAACCCTTCATGATTAACTTATAACTCGAAATATAGGGATCTTTGGATGAAACGTTGAACATAAAAAGTGTCCGGGACAACGAGTAGAAGAAAACTACGATTTTGGTTTGACCCAATTTGGCCTCGGTTTGCATGAAACACAATAAGAATGCATAAAGCACCAATCATGCACGACTCTTGGAAAACGCTTAATACGACTCACATGATTCATAAAAATTGGGGAAAACACATACATATGAAACTAGAATCGATGCTCTTTCCATTGGTATGTGCAAGGTTTAAATTAAGCCTGAGAAAACCTACCTTTGAGTGGATCTAAGAGGGGTCTATTCCTAGTCGAAGCAGAGAACGGTTGGAGAAGATGTTGTGTTCTTGGCCTTCTCCTCCTCTCCCGGTGCCCTAGCTCGCCTCCTCACGACCCCAGCACAATGGTAAACTTTCCCAAGGAGTCTTATGGTGATTATTTATAGGATTAGAGTTAATTTCAAGTCCTAATAAGACTAGGAATGGTGGGTTGCGGTTTTGGCTTGGTTCCTTCCATGTTTTGTGGATTCTTCACCTAATTAGAGTAGGAATGCCATTAGGAAACCTCCTAACATGCCTAGGTACGAATTTGGTTTCTATGAATGGCTAATTACCTTTGTTTTAGCCCTAATTTACCCCTTCCTATTTTCTGCACAATTATGATTACGATTTTTGGATTTAATGTCATTGGGTTTTGTTCTTTGGCCCACTAAGAGTTGTCTTGGCCCAGAATAATTTAAATGGTTAATTCCACTTCTTGGAAGTTTAACTATGACTTTTATTTTATTTTTATTCAACATTTTAATTATTTTCTATTTTCCTTATATTTTAAATCAATAAATTTCTGGGGCGTTACAGCCTTGGTTTCTTTAACTTCTGAGGTGCCTTCATAAATGCGTTTCAGGTTGTCCCACATACCTTTAGCAGAGCTGCACATGGAGACACGTGAGTATTCATTAGGATGAACTGCACACTATATAATATTCATGCACTATAATTAATCTTTGATTTCTTAATCTAATTTTTCGTCTACTATTCTTTGTCCTCTGGTAAAACGTATGGACCATTGTTTACAACTTTTAGACCTCATAGTCATTAGCTCTGAGTTTTTCCAATATGTGTAATTATTACCATCAAAATATGGTGGACAGTTGATCGAGTAACCTTCTGTCAGCCATTGCACACAATGATCTCTCTTCAGAAAAAGAGAATCGGCTCTAATACCAATTCAAGTGTACATGTGCAATGTACAACCAAGAGGGGGGGTGAATTGGTTGACTAGCAAATTAAAATTTGATCTAATTTGATATGACAAACAAATAGTATCTCACCAGACATATTACCGCAAGCTAACCACGTACATAGAAGAGGTATAAAAAAGGAACAACCCATATAGTACGCAGTTATTTAGGTGGTTTAGTCACACAAAGATTGTATGCCTCCGTCCACCCCTCACAAATGTGAGGTGGCAACACACTAATCTGAACCTGGCTGGAGATATAGAGTACAACCCCTCCACATACACATAGAGATACACACACGCATGTCTCAACAGCAACAAGGCCTTGCTGTCAAAACCCACACACAGACCACTCATAAACCACGAGCACAACTCTCACACACACAAGAATAAGTGTTGTGAGAATTTTCTCAATGCAAGGAATAAGAGAATAGAATAAATTAAAAATAGAGGTTCATATTTCTCCTGATGCGGTGTTGACAAAAACGTTGAAGTAGAAAACACAGCAGTTGTAGTAGCTTCTTAGACGTTGCACTGTTGTTGCAGATCAACCTTGGCGTCAAAACTTCAACTTGAATCAGCAATCCTTGAGGAAGAAGGTTTGGAAGAAACTTTGGTTCACCTGTGCGTTCTTGACCTAACTGGATACCTTGAATTCTTCTCCAAGGATGTCATATTATATTGCACCCAAGATAGACTTCTACGTTGAGACGCACGACCAAAGGACTTCTTTTGAACCTAGATCTAAGGATAAACTCGTGCAATATTAGACAAGAACAGAGTCCTATCCAAAAGGGAAACTAGGTTTTCAGAGTCGGTCGGTCGATTTCCCAAGATCGGTCGTCCGATCAGAAGTCTATCTTTGTTTCGACCTGAGTCTTCTCTTGTGTCGACACACACACCAAGTCGATCGTATCGTCTTAGTGGAGTCTGTCAACCGAGTCTTCGACTGTCCCACTGCCAAAGTCACTGGCTAGGTCGGTCGACTGTCCTTCAGATCGATCGTCCGATCCTTTCCTTAATCATCGAAACCTTGGTAACAATCGATTGGCCTTCTTTCCATCAATCAAATTACCAAACTATACTGGCTCGGTCGGTCGTCCGATTACCCTGAGTCAGTCGACCGATTCCCTATAAAAGTGCAGAAATCAAGTTTGTCTGAAATCTAACACTTGATGAATTAAACACTCACCTGGCCTTTTGTGTGTGAACTCTAATCATCATGAAAGCCTTCTGAGCTCATTAGCATATGAAATTGACCAGGTACATTGATCATGAGTACCTTACATAAATTTACATAAATCCACAAAATACTCATAACCTATGCTTTAATATAAACTAATTTTTGTCAACTTCAAAACATCAAGCACATGGAGACATCACAGAGAATTTGCAGATGTATTTCAGATGATTTTCAGGGTTTGCTCCACACAGAGAGGTTGATTTTACAGTGGATTGCAGCCGGATATATGCTGATTTCGAAGGCCCCATATAGAATGGCATCAGGTGAATTGAAGGATTGAAGAAATAGTTTACAATAGCTGTTGGAGAAAGTTTTCATTAGGCCCATCTTCTCCGTGAGGTGCACTAGTGTTGTTTTTTAGAAAGAAAGATGGCAGCCTCATAATATGTAATAGACTATCGTCAATTAAACAAGGTTACTATTAAGAATAAGTATCCACTTCCAAGAATAGATTATTGTTTTGATCAATTACAGTCAGCTAAGGTATTTTCTAGATTAATTTGAGGTTAGGGTACACCAATTGAGAATCAGAGAAGAGGATATTGATAAACAACTTTTAGGACAAGGTATGGTCATTATGAGTTCGTGGTTATGCCATTTGGATTGACAAATGTACCAGCAATTTTTATGAATTTGATGAACAAGATATTCCATCCATATTTAGACAAGTTCATTGTGGTATTTATAAATGATATATTGGGTGCATTCGAACAGAAGAGCAACATGCAGCACATTTAAAGATCCCTTAGCAGACTTTGCGGGAGCATCAGTGTATGCCAAATTTAGTAAGTGTGAGTTTTGGTTTACAGGAAATTCAGTTTCTAGGTCATGTGATTTCTAGAGAAGGAATAGCAGTAGATCCAGCCAAGTTGAAGCATCATGAAATGGGAAGAACCAAAGACAGTATCAGAAATCAGAAGTTTTCTAGGTTTGGCATGATATTATAGGTGTTTCATTTAGGATTTCTCGAAAATTGCAGCCCCTATGATAAGTTAACCAGGAAAGGAGTGCAATTTGTATGGTCAGCAAAATGTCATCGGAGTTTCATGGACTTGAAGAGAGACTCACTTCAACACCAATATTGGAATTACCGTCAAGCCGTGGAGGTTTTATTTTATAACAGAGGCTTCTAAAAGAGGACTCGAGTCAGTGTTGATGCAGCTGGGAAAGTTGTAACATATGCATCCAGGCAGTTAAAGCATCATGAAGAGAATTATCCAGCACATGATTTGGAATTTGCAGCAGCGGTTATTTTCCTTAAAATGTAATCACGAGGAAACGCGCATCCTCAAAAAACATAATAGGATATCACTATGTGATGATGGAAAGTGTGATCGCCACCTAGCATGTTGCCCTAAGATGTAAATAAGAACAAAAGGCTAACAAACTAGGAAAAGAAAAGAGAAGCTACTACTGATGTCGCGACCGATATCCCGTTGCGATAAGAAGCATGATGTTGCGACCTAGTAGGTCGTCGCCTTCTCAGCAGAGATGCGGTAGTGTAGGCGGACCTCCTTCCCTTCCTCCGGCCAGCCAGAGGAGGAGAACTCCTCGTCTGCTCTTCTTAAGAAACCTGCCAAAACGTAGAAACAAGAGAGAAAACCCTTATTAGACAACTTTTAGGTGAAGCACCTATACAAAGTGAAAAGGAAGAGGGGGAAGCATAGAGAGAACGAACCTGGGGTGTTTGGAAACCCCTTGGGTTGTAGAAAATGTGATGTGTGAGAGTGCAACTATATAAAAGAAATAAATAACATGCATGGAAGAAACATGAGGGGGAAGGAAGAAGAAGGGGCCCCAAATTGGGTGACTCCCTGGCTGAAGAATGAGCTCCTTGATCATGCAGTAGCTTCTGTGGATGTGGGAGTTCACCTCTTGGCCGCCACGCTCCAGTTGAGGAAGAAGTGTTGTGACTTGGTGGAAGGAATGAGTGGAAATGGGTGGAAATGGGAGGGCTGCAAGCTAGGCAAGATTCTAGAAGGAATTTGGCAGCACTTTGTGGCAAAAATCGGGGTCCTCCTCCCTCAGAAGGAAATGGTTGCTTATATAGGGAGGAGAGAGAGTATCTCATCCTAAGTGATAATGGCCCATGAAAATGATAAAAAGCTAAGTAAATCTACATGGGAAGAGTCCTAAGAGGTTTCTAGAGTGAGATGGAAACTCAAACCAGGCTGGGTCATTTCAAAGCTATTGGAGATGAAGATAACCTCAAAGAGGATAGAAAGGAGGTGGTTGCGGAGCCAGCCAAGCAGAACAATGTCGCGACGAGCGTAGGGACGTGACAAGGATTGTCGCGACGACCATGGTGGTCGCAACTCTGAAGGCATCTGAATGGATATGCATGGGATATCATGATGGTCGATGGTCACGTCAATGGTCAACAATCGATTAATAGAGGACAATGGTCGATTCAGCAGGGATAAATCGATATGAACATGACACCAGGACCCGTCGTGACAAGGTTGTCACCAATTGGTATCACAGTCCTATTGGCAGCCAATGATCAATTATCATTAATACGTCGTCATCGGTCGTCGCGATATGAAAGCGTCGTCCAAACTCGTCTCTCTTAAGGCCAATCGATCCTCCTGGTCACCAATCGATATGAGCGTATCACCCAGACCGCCGTGTTAAGGATTGATGGTTGAAACCCAGATAATTGATAGACTGAAGACTCTAAAGTGATATTCGGAAGAGGTAAGCTGAGAATTAGACTTCATGATCTCAAGAATTGACCAACACATGGTTCAAGAGAATGACCAACTTGGGGCACACTAAGAGAACAAGAAATATGGTTCGACTTATAGGCCAGAACCGAGTGTCTACATAAAGTTGTGGAGGCATTATTTGTATGGGGAAAGATTTGAAATTTTCACGGATCACAAGAGTCTAAATATATTTTCTCTCAAAAGGATTTGAATCTCGGGCAACGCATATGATGGAATATTTGAAGGATTATATTTTAGTTTGGCATATCACCTAGGTAAAGCTAATGTAGTTGCAGATGCTTAAGCAAAAAAGAAGTTTTGAGTTTGATGATGATAAAGGAGTGGAAGTTATATGAGGATATAGCAGAGAATTCCTTGTTTATTTCGAATAATCAGTAGTGAGCAATATTGGCCAAGTGCAGTGGAACCATCATTATATTGGCAGATAGCAGAATCCCAAAGAATAGATGAAAACTTGCTGAGATTATGAAGATGGAGGATGTTACCAGTGATAATGATTGTGTGATTAGGCTCAGAGGTCGATTATATGTTTCAGCAGAAGCAAAGATAAAACAGAAGCTATTGGAGGAAGCACACAGGTCCAGATATTTCAATTCACCCAGGTAGTACAAAGATGTATCAATATTTAAAGAAGCACTTCTGGTGGCCAAATATGAGAAGAAAATACAGAATTTATAGCAAGATGTTTGATTTGTCAGCAAGTGAAGCAAAACATCAGAGACCGGGAGGATTATTGTAGCGATTGCCGATTCCACAGTTGAAATGGGATGATATTGTCATGGATTTTTGTGGTAGGATTGCCCAGACACATCAGGTTATAATGGAATTTGGATTTTTGTTGATAGATTAATAAAAGTTGCAGGTTATTTAGCTATGAGCATGTCTTGGATAGTTGATAATTGGCTAGAATTATGTGGATAGAATAGTACCATTGCATGGAATTCGAGTGACTATAGTTTCAGATAAAGATCCAAGATTTACATCTGGTTTTTGGGGGAGTTTACAGGGGTAATTGGCACTAAGTTAAGGTATAGTTCAGCTTATCATCCATAACAAATGGGCAAACAGAAGAACAATTCGGACAATAGAAGATATGTTGCAAGCTTGTTGTTTGGCATGGAGAGGTAGTTAGGAGCATCACTTAGGAATGGTGGAGTTGGCTTACAATAACATTATCATGCAAGTATTAGAATGACACCATATGAACCTTATATGAAACCATGCAGGACACCCTTGAATTGGCATGGGGTAGGAGAAAGGTAGGTATGGGACCAGAATTAATTCAACAATGATCAGACATGGTTTAAGTTTATAAAGGAAAAACTTCAAGCACCTCAAAGTCGTCAGAAATGTTATGCAGATACAAGGCATAGGCCATTGCAATTTGAAGTGGGGATTATGTATTTCTGAGGGTTTCTCCCACAAAAGGTATTCTGAGATTTTAGCAAGCAAGGTAAATTAAGTCTGAGGTATGTGGTCCATTCCGAATTCTAGAAAGAATTGGGGAAACAGCTTATAGAATAGAGCTCTAGATGATTTTATAGATGCACATGATGTATTTCTTGTTATCTATGTTGAGAAAATATATCCGGGATCCTTCACAGATAGTCAGTTACACTAGAGATGATTTTAAGCCAAACAAGTCTATGCCAAAATATCCAACTCAGATCACAGGAATACGAACACAAAAGTTAAGAAACAAAGAGATTAAATTAGTGACATATATGGAAAAACAAGCAGGGAGGAGAAGATACTTGGAATTAGCAGAAGAAATGATGAAAGCATATCCATACTTGTTTAAGTAAGCTTTTATTTCTTCTTAAGTGATAGTTCCATGTATGACATTTGAATTTGGTGCTAAGGTTTCTTTCTAAATTTCGAGGATGAAATTTCTTTTAGGTGATAGTAATGTAAAGTTGTGACCGTTCAGATCGTGGCTTGAGGGGTTTGGTGGCCAGTGTGTGTGGCTAATAAGTGGCATTTGTGTTTTTAGCAGGTCGTGTGGGTGTCGTGGGCCAAATGTCTGGGCACAATGTGCCCTCTGGTTCACTGTCTGTGAACGTGACACAGTTGTTTTGTGTGTTGCATTCCTAATGTGATAGACCCGGCGTTTGCGTTCGTCCTTGCCACTATTTCGTAAGGTTTGGCCGCATGCCCGACACGGTGTGCCTGCAGGGCGGCTGCATGGCGTCGGCGTCAAGAAGGCGACAACCTAGGCTGTGACGTTCTTGTCGTGATAGCCAATGCATCACATTCTTACTCTGATGAGTTAAAACCCTTAGTCGGCCAACAGAGGAGAGGAAGCTCTGTTTTGGCCAAGAGGAGGTTTTGCTATAGGATTGGGGGTGATTCAGGCTTGTGGTGGGTGGTTTGGTGTGCTCTCACGCGAGGACGTTGCTCGGAGCGTGAGAACACCGATTCGTGGTTGTTCTTCACGTACTTCGTGCAGGTAGGGAGATTCTACTCATTTTCTTATTGTGATTGATGTATCGTCATGTTTGATGCATGAAATGAGTTCTACTTGATAGATGGGCATGTTTGTGTAACTGTTACAAAAGTTGTAAATGCTTTATATGGTTGTTTACTTGCATTTTTATGGGGTTTCTAGAAGTGGTAGTTAGGATTGGGGATCTGTCTGTAAAGGCAACGACACACATACGACAGCCCGACCCGTCGCGTTCACGTTCAGAACATGTCGTATCGAGGCGACGAGTTCTAAACACGGCGGAGTGCCTGTCGCCTTCTGTCTTCCGAGGGCTATAAGTATTTTTCTATCTATGTGAGTATCATGCACGTTAATTCATGTATTTAAAAGTATTGTGGTTGGGCTTTGGCCGTGTTGAGATTAAAGATGTCACGGTTGCATGATTTGTTGTACGTGGGGATTGGTGGTACGACGCCTTCCTGTGGTTACTCTCGAATAAGGTCCCCCAGTTTCTCTATGTGCCAGGCCGTTAGTGCTCGGGGTTTGTCCTGGTACTGTGTGTACTATCAGGTTTGTGCTATCTTCTTGGACACCCTCACTCATTTGTCGAGCTGTACGTCTGGTTTGAGGGAAAGATGGCAGTGGGGCAACACTTGTTGTGTGTTGGTTCTCAGTTCAGTCACTTGTAGCGCGCCCTCGTAGTTGGGGCCCAACTAGTCCCGTGTACACAGCCTCACTCTAAGGGTTCCGAAACTCTTAGGGGTGTCAGGAGTGGGTCTGCAGCGTGTGTCGCTACAGGTGTGGTGTTGGTTTGGTCTCCACAATTTGTTGGCACTATAGAGGTGGAGCGGCAGCTGGACCTGTCGTTCGTGGCTGTGCGACTAAGAGTAGTCATGTGTGGTTTGTCTGGGTCAGTAGCTGTGTCGCAAACCAAGTTTCATTACCCGAGTTGTGTGTTACTCTTCCCTAGCTCGTATGCTTGAGCGTGGTTTTCATTTATTTATTAAAAGTTAATCCAAATTATCAGTATAGAATTGTTTACTTAATTACAATTGTAGCTCCATGCTAAGACAACTTTGTTAATTGTTTAATTTAATTCTTTACTACTACTTCTCATGAGATTGGTGTTGTTTTCGACTTTTGAGGGAGTTTTCCTACTGATCCAGTGACTTGTGAGGCTCACCCCTAGTCCTTTCAGATGAAGGGAGCAGGAGAGTTCCCGTCCCTCATCTAGTCCGGAGCCGCACCATAGCGGAGTGGGCCTACACCACCAGTAGTGAATTTTACTTTCTATTATACCTCAGGGTATGCCCCAGACTGTTGTACTTTGTTCTTTGACTTTAGTTGGGAATGGCTATGTAAACATCATGTAAATATGCCTGAGATGGTATAATAAATGTGATCTTATGTGTGTTTAATTTGGCTTCTTTTATGCTTTCACAGACTTGAGTAATGATAATCCTTTGCGAGACATCAGTCTGTTGTGGGAGGCAGAGTCGTATCAGGCTTGTTATTAGGTTAACGGGTCTGAATGACGAGAGAGCTACAAGGTGTGTTTGCCGAACCACTCTAAATCCTATGTGCTTCTGTGGTTTGATCATTTTCTCCTCGATCTCATTAACGTACGTAGGATAGTGTTTCGCTATTTTAATTATTATCCACTGTGCATCTCACAAAATAGGTTTGCTTAATTGAGTCTGATTTCTTTGTAAAAGATTTATAGTTAGGCGATAAATAATTCACCTCTCCCCTCCTGGTTGTTCACCGCACATACGTTCACCGTATTTTACTCTTAAACATCATATTTACTGAATGTAGCAGCAACACAAGATGTTGGAGGAGTGGGTGGGAGAGTAGTACCGAGATGATGTTAGGGAATGAAGGGTGGGGGAGGGTGGTCAGTGCCGAGTGTGGGAGGGGAAGGGGGAGTGCCAGTGGGGGCGGTGGGAGAGATGCGCCGAGGTTGGGGTAGGGGTTGTGGAGAGGGTGAAGGGGAGTTTGCGCAGGTGGCAGTTGCTGGCCCAATTGATATGGCAGCAAGACTAACCTAGAGGGGGTGAATAGGTACTCTGAAAATTGAAACAAAAATCAGCACTTGAAAATATTTGGTTAGTTTAAATAATATGTGGCAATGAAAACTAAAGCACGGAGCAAACACACACAAGACACATAGATTTATCTTGGTCGACCCTTCCAAATGGAAATCCTACGTTCAGTCCCCAAGTAAACTCTTGAATTTTACTAACCAAGGGTACAATCCCCTTAAGGCATACAACACCCAGCCCCTACTAGTCTTCTTCTCTTTCTGGCAAGAAAGCAGCCTACTATTTCACCTCAGCCGGTGCTTCTTTTTTGAGCTCAGAAGCAACTCACTGGTGCAACCTCCTACTGGTCAACCACCAGACACAAGCTAGTCTTCTTATCTTTCCGGGTAAAAGGCAACCCCTTCTCTTACAGGTCAAGAAGCTAACCCCTGGTACAAACCCTAGTACGTTCATCCCTAACACAAGGGCCACTTGCACAAAAATCCTTCTATTCCAACGGAAGAGAACACTATGTATACTCCCACAGCTGGACAAACCCCAGCACTTCGGCTGGTCTTCTCTTCTCAACATAAGAGGAACACTTTTGAACACAGAAGCTAGAACCTGAAGCCCCTAGATCAAGCTCAAGAAAAACAAAGATGCTTGATCTGAGACAAAGCTTAGAAAGGAGGAGTTTACAAGAAAAGACTCTTCTTTGGCTAACCCCCAACTCTATCTCAAATACACAAGATGCATAGAGAGAGAATGAAAGAGAAAGGCTTGAAAGCTTCTGCTTGAATGGCTCGAGCTCTTCTTCTCTCTGCTTTAAGTGTGTATGGAGTTGAATGCTCACTAGATGTACACTCCTTGAAAGATCTTCAGGTTTCTCTATGTTCTCTTCAGTCTTTGCTTCATCTTTTTATAGAGCAGCTTGAAGAGTACCGTTCACAAATGGATGTTGAAGTTTCTTGTCCTCTTCTTCTTCTACTCTCTTTCTCTTGAGTCTAACGCTTCTTTCTTGTGCCTACTAGCTCCTTGGAGTTTAGGCAGCTTCCAGCTGGTGTATGCTTTCAAAGATGCCAGCAGTAGGTTCAAGATGTTGACTCTTTTTGCCTTCTGTTCATATTTCCTACTAATAGCTAAAAATAGTATGTAGATACTTTTCTTTCTTTGCAAGAGGAGTATTATGAGACAACAAAAAGGTAAGTGAGTCATAATAAGTTAGAGAAATAATAAGTTAAGCATATAAAGTGCATTTGAATTTTCATTAGGCATCAAAGAAGTTTGAAATATTTGAAAGCTAATCGATGTGAGTCATAACAACAATCGATATGAAATTGTAGCACCCCATAATTTAATTACATAAAATTCAAATAAATAGAAATAAATAATTTCCTTAATACCAGAGTATTTAAACATACGTATCATTATCGTATATGGTAAAACACATCAAACAATTTCGTAAAAATTATAAATCACCCCACAATTATTCCTAAGTGTTTCATGAAGAAATTTGTGCAACGAAAAATCCAATTAACAAGTGTACATCACATGTGACCGATTATCCAAATAAGGAAACAAGTCAGAAAACCATTAACACGGAAATACGACGCAATCAAATTAAATAAAATGTTGGAGAGACTTCAAACATTATATATTAATGACCCATATCATAATTGATCCATGGACAACATTTGGCCCCAAATCAAATGAAGCAAGAAAATGCATGGAAATTCGTAACTTAAATAAGCTGAAATTAGGAAAAGGCAATTTGGGTTGAATTGGGATGCAATCATGCATTCTTGGCAACCCAAATTCGTGCCTACCATCCTTTGGGATTGCTTGATGGCCAAGGCACGCCAAATGGAGAAGAAATCCTCAAATTAGGAAAGTAATATGTCAAAACGCAACCTAGTTTCCTTGTTACAATAGACTCCTAAAAACACCATAGATACATAATACTCTTCACCAAACCCTAAGGACAAGTTTTCAACTTGTTGTCGGGTCATGTGTAGGAGTGCTGGGGGGCTAGGGAGTTGTGGAACGACCACAAGAAGCTCATCTTCTTCCCTTTTCGTCTGCTTCAGCCTGTGCAACCCGTCCCCCTTGGAGTCGAGCGAAGGTAGGGTAAACCTAAACCCCATCGTACAAGACTTATAACCCTGAATAGGGTCAAGTCTACATTCTAACCCAAATGGAATGCACAATTTTCATGCAGTACACTGGAGTATTAGGCGTTCTTCAACAGACAGTCAGAACGAGGGTCTTCTGAAGATTGAAACTTCATCAACCCAGAAGGTAGGCTTTCTCGGGCCAAACATAACAAATCTTATACCAATGTTAGTGAATCAAGTCTAGTTCATGTCCAATTGGTTTCATCGAATTCCGATGAGTTGATTTTGAATTATAGGCGTTTTGCCAAAGTCGCGCATGTCAGACTTTTGGTGTTCATATCAATTTATCATGCATCTCGAGGTCATTTTAAATTGTTTAAAATCATAGTTCGCATCTATTCCATGTTTCCCTACAACTTTCATGTTGAGACTTTTGTCCAAGAGTCCCTAGTTTAGAAGATATAAGTGTTTGCAAGGATCGCCCCTATATTTCTGAGTTTTCTGAGTTTTCAGTCTGACGTCTGAACCGCGTCCAGTTCAGACGACACGTTTAAGGCATCTGGTATCACGTGCCCGGGGCCGATGCGATGCAAGGAATCATGGCCGTCTGGTACAAGACGTGATTCACGTGTGTACCGGTCAACGGTCCGCGTGGGTCTACGCGCCGCCTGGGAGTCTGGGCCGTCTAATCCGCAGCGGATAACCCGCGCATTTCAGGCGGTTTTCCTGCCCAAAGTTTTATTAAATGATTTTTCGGAGACGCGTCCAGATCCCCCGACGTGATTCAATCATTAACGCGGCCAGGCATGTGGACGCGATTTAGCTTCTTCACTGTTTCGCCTGTTTTGACTGTACCCTACATTTGAAGTGCGTCCATTGTATAGGACCATATTTCAGGCTTACCCGAGGGCTTTTAACATGTGTCAAGTGTAAGATTTGCATGTCAGGGTTCTAATCATCTCATGATGTCTGTTTAATGGATTAAAAGTGATTAACCCATTAAAAGTTATAATTACACGAATATTATTCTAATTACTTTCTTAAGGACGTGATCATTCATGAAACTTGTGATTCGCTCTTGTTACTGCTCTAGCTTGATTAAAATGATTAATTTGTTATCTTAAAATCTTGCAACCATGATTTGTTAAAGTGCATAGTTTCATGTCATGCCATCATGTTAAGTGCTTTCCGCAGAGTTTGAAGCTGGTGGATTATGGATTGAGATGCGTACATCACTACACACTTGCACATCTAGACAACCCTTTCTTGGGGATTTGGAAGCTCTCTATCGGTCATTCTGAATCGGTAGACTAGTGCCTTTACTCTAAGACCTCCGTAAATCTCCGTTCTCCGTGGATTCCCACATGGAGACCGGGTTGGTTGTACTATTGATGTTCCCTGGAGATAGCGTGCACTTCCTCTCTCATCTTGTTTCTCGGAGTTGATTTACAATCTAGACTAAAGCCATTATGTAAAGATTGAACTAAATTATAAATCGTAGATAAACTTGTGATTCGCTCTTGTTAACCTCCCGTGAGTCGACCCGATCATAGAACACCTGATGTCCAACACCTTGGACAATACCTTCTCTTTAGCAGAAGTCTACACTCATAAGACAAACTTGCAAGCTCACCTTCTCTCACACACACAAGCACCCTCTTGCATGCACTCTTGCCTTGGACACATGCACCTTTGCACTCTCACCTGCACACACTTTCACTTTCTCACCTTCACCCCCCAAGGGGTATTTATAGGGGGAGAGGAGTGAGAGGATGGAGAGAGGGGGGAGAGGCGGCCCCCTGCGGCAAGAGGCGGTTCTTGCCACCCATGGTGGTTGGCAGAGGTGGGCCCCCTCATGGGGCCCAAATGGGCATAAGCCCAACAAGCTCCCCCACTGCCCATTTAGGGTTGACTACCACTTACCCACTCAGGGTTGATGGTGCATCCATCATTCTCTATGGCATTCGACATCAACAGTCATACCAAAAATACGGCGTGCAACCTCTATGAGAGTGCCGAGTCACCAACAAGTGTTCCATTAAGTCGTCATCTTACTAACGGATCACTTAATCTCATATGTACCTCAGGCTCTTAATACACCTGATTCTGATACTCTGTCTCTCAGTAGGCAGTATCAAATCCAAAAGCGTAACACTCATGACTCTATTACCACTTAGACAACTGAGCCTCATAGTATGATGAGTAATTAAGCATGGTGAAATAACAATACCTTCCCTATGCTGCCATGCCAATGCAATTTGTCTTAACTGCTTTCCTACATGTTCCGCTAGACGGTATCAACCATCGCCCTAAGAACATGCTAAAGTAGTGACATCAAGCTTCCTTTTCATCGCACAACACCGCGGGTCACTAAGGTACATTGGAATCACAGACAAACGTGATTCATGAACTCACACAATGATGAAGAGAACCATTCATTATTCTCATATGCGGTCGTATATTACACATGTGGTATGATTCACATGCTGTGGTGCTCTTCCATTCATATGGGCGTGTCATATAACACCGCATGGATATAAGTCCAATTGTAACAAATGCAACAACCACAGTCTCGCAAACCCGTCACTCCATTTAGCGCCTTTTTACGACTCACTTATC